>VZRH01000063.1:813305-895653 GCA_013397555.1 Urocynchramus pylzowi | reverse complement strand
AATTCACCAAACCACTCCTTACATTTCCTAGACAGATTCTAACAGTTCTTGCAGAGGTAAAATGGCAACTAAGAATCATACCTCTGTATTTAGAATTCAAGATCTGATTTCACTTTTCCCTATAATCCATGAAATCCTTTATTCTATGGGTCAGAAATTACTGTCCCTGGCACTAATACAACACAGTGTGGAGAATTTATCTGTCTGCATATGAATTCTTACAAGCAAGTGAAAAAAGGAAAATTTTCCACAGAATTCTAGCACATCTTGCACTTGTACAACTCAACATCTCTTTGTACACTGAACAGCAAGTCCCTTTACTCAAGTGATCTCCTCATACCCTGTTATCCTAATTTTGCACAGGAAGAATGCACAACCTAATACATAAACAAGTGTCAAATCTGGACTATGTGTACTCACTACTACTGTGCATATTTGCCCATTGCTTTGGGTTTGGTTTCAGGTTTAAGGCAGGCAAGATTTATGACAGTTTACAAACATGCCCTTGGTTGAAGCTGATGGCAATAAGGAAATAGTGCTGAGTGATTCCTCTGGGATATTTAGATATTCCCCATCTTTGGAAATGGAAATCCTTCTGTTCAGTTCTCTTTGACTTGATCCTTTTCTAGCAACATTCAATGACTCACTAGCCAAAGTGTTCGCACCTGCTTAAGAAATGTAGATAAATATTTTTTTAGCCTGTGGAGGAGCTTTCCCAATGTGCAAATGGAGCAAATTGGACGTGTTAACACTTATTGAACCATTCCTAACAAGGGGCCTCCATATACATATATATATATGTGTGTGTGTGTGTATGTGTGTATGTGTATATATATATATATATATATATATATGTATATGTATATATCCATTGATACAAACAATCCTTCACAAGAAAACCTGGACAAGCTAATTGTTTACCAACACTGAAAAAATTTAATCCTATCATTGCAATATTTCATTCCAAATGTCTCAAACCGATGTATTTCGTGGTAAGCCCTCCATTTAGCAAAGCATTGCTGTGTCTTCTGAGAGACTGCCTAGATGTGAAGAGAACTACAGAGAAGACAGATATCATTACCAGCTGAGATTGGTGGCATTTCTGGCATGCCAGTTGTGAATCTTGAAGAAGGAGGCTTCATTTCACCTAAATCTGGAAAGATAATCTTGTGTTAAAAGGCTTAATTGCCTCAGAGCTATCTGAATAACTCAGGATTTGGTGAAGAGATGTTGCTTTGTTAAAATGGAAGCACAGGGAAAATTGCTTGCAAGTCAGCTGGGCATTACTCTGTCTCATGCGCTGTTAGGCTGGTGTGGAAGTCATGGGGAAACCAGGCAACCTAATTACTCCTACTAATGAAAATTCTTATTACTAATAATCTTAGCACATAATGCATGGTGGATAGTAAGAAAATACCGTTGGATCCAGCAAGTAGTCAGGCCAGCCTTTTTACAGAAACATTACAAGGAAATGTGTAGTTTTTTATTCCCTCTCACAACTAAGTTCTCTCAGCACAGGAAAAAAACACCCAAAACTAAGAAAGGCAGGTCCACAGCTGGGAATCTTAATAATGAGAAAACCAAACACAACCAACTAAAGGGAACTCTCCGCTTTGTCTCTGATCCTCCATCTACAAAGATGACTAATGAGTACAGATGAGAATCTAGTAAACAACAGCAATAAGTGTATGAATTACTGTGATGATGACAACTAAAGCAATGCAAAGCTTCCAAAAATAGCAGCAAGGATTAAAAAAACCTAAAAAAAAACAAACAAAAAAAACCACCCAAAAAACAAAACAAAACAAAAAAAACCCCAAACAAACAAACAAAACAAAAAAAAAAACCCAAAAATTTTTGAAACCATAATGAAGTCAACTTTCAATTGAATTTTACCCCATGCCATTCTAACAGCCGAAGCTCTGCAGTAATTACAGGCATGGATATTTCCAAATCAGTAGTATATCTAGCTGCTGTTAAGAAAAAAAACCAACAAAACAACCAAACCCGAGAAATTATTTCATGTAGGCAAAATAAGAAGGAACATCTCGTGGAGAGAAATTTTACTTTCCACTACTCTGCAATGCATTTATTATTTTTTCCATATTTATTTATAAATTAACCTCCTTTTTCCATTTCAAATACCATCACTAAATACTTAGCTGAAGATGTAAACTTGGGCATCCTCACCTACCTAAGGCTACAGGAAAAACAATCTATTCCCAAAGCTATAACTCAATGTATAGTTTAGCTGGAAAGGTCTGGCCTTAGTTGTGTTGACTTACTTATTTAAAGACAATACACAGAAAAAAAACCACAGCAAACTGTATGTGAAAAATTGACAGGATAAAAAACCACAAAAATCTTATCACTAAAAAGCATGGTATTTTACTTGACTGGAACAGCCTTAAGCCTTGCAAAAATTAAGTATTTCCCTGACACACCTCTTTTGATCAATACTGCATTATTCTACAAGCTGCTTGCAGACATGCTTTAAATTTGTGCTCAGCCTGATCACAGGAATGAGGATGGTGATACAAGAGTTGAAAAAATAAGATGTAGGGCAACTCCCAAGGCAAGTGGTATGCAAGAGCTGTCTGAAATCATCAACATGGAAGCAACGAACTTTTCATCACCAACCAATCCAAAGGGTATGAAAGGCTTCTGAAAGAATATTATTATAATTTACCAGTGCCTGGTATTTCTGAAGATGTAAAAGTCTGGGGAGTAGAAATAACATGAAGAAAGTCATGTGAAGCTGGAAAATAAAAGCAAAAATAATGCTGTATTGTTTTGAAGTGATAAGAAACCTTCTGCAACAACATCATATTCCTTCATAAGCTGACAAAACTTCTGGGTAATACTTAACATATGTTCCACAGAAAGGTAGAGTCTGAAATGTACAATACCTGATTAAGTGTGGCTTGAAAATTATTTATAAAACCATGCATTAATGCATAGTGCATTTTATGACCAAATTATCAGACTCACACAAAAAGGTGAAATATAGAGTTAAAAAGTGAAAATACAAGGGTATTCAAAATAGGAGAACAAATTATTAATAAAAAGTAATAAACTGTGACTGCATGGATTTTTTTTCTAGGATCAGGAAGGATGATGCCCTGGTGCTGAAACTGGAGAAGTAAAAAGGATAAAAAAACAGGAGCTGGAGCAAATGAAACAATGAAACTGTCTTTTGTCAGACATATGAATAGTTGACTGTTGTAATCAATCTCCCCCTCAGTAATGGATTTCCTTTAATGCTAATTTCTTCCAAAAACATATGCATTACACAATTGCATGAAAGGAAATCTTTCCATCTTGCTCTCATCTTATTATTTTTTTACTTATTTTGGACAACTGTCAGTTACTCCAGGCAAATAAGATCTATAAAATAATAGAAACACATAATAGAAATTTTGTAAGGAACAACTAGAAAGCATCTGAATCTTCAGTGATATGTTTTTATAGTGCCAGCTTAGAAATCTGGGCAGAATTATATCTATGTTTATACAGAAAGGCTAAAAGAAGTGTGACAGTTTTAAAATATGTTGGAATTTCTTCAGTTTTCATTAATCTCTTAGAACTCAGAATCCTTCAGCAAATCAGGATATTCTCTTTTTGAAACTCAGGTTTTGACAGTCCTATTTAAATTTGATATTTACAGTAAGTCCAATTTACTTTTAGAACTATGAATTACATGCTGTTAATCAAACATGGAAAACCCCCTGAACTACTAGCTTAGTATTTCACATAGAATGTCATAAAGAGATCTAATACTTGATGCAGCACTTTCAAACCCACAGTTATTCCTCATTTATGTCAAATTGAACAAACTATTTCACGAGGGGCACTGTCTCCTCCAAAAATTCCCAACTGTCAGGAGGATCAACCTCATGAGAACCATTACCGGGTCGGGTTGGTTGCACTTCCATGGTACCGGACGGTTTGGATCCCGAAGAAACAGTCTGTTTTTCCTCAAAAGCTGAAAAAAGAATCTGAGCTTAAAATGCTGAGAGAGCTGTGACTTGATGGATTAGCATCAAACAGCTGAGTGAAGGCTGTGCATTTCCAGATGACGCTAACGCCAAGCTGAGCAAGATGGCAGATGGCCTCAAGTGAGACGTAAGACAACAGCCACGACAAGGGGAGGGGATGGCTGGAAAAACAGGTTTCTGGCCTTGGAATGCAAGTGCCACATGCTTGAATGAACTCTTACCAGCAAGGAATTCTCTCTTATTATGTTTTCTGGGTAAGAGCTGCAGCTATACTGAAAGAAATAAGATGATGACGAGATACAACAACGCTGTCTTTGGGCAGTTTTTAAGCTGACAACAAATACATTTTTCAGGCGGTTACACAGACACAGGAATGGTGAATAAGCAGCTCTCTGTGAATGTAGGTAGTCAAGATTAACATTTGCAGATCAACATGATGCCAAGACAAAGGAAAAAAAGAATCATGGAACTAATCTGCTAATTACCCATTTCCATCTCTCTTGTTTCTGCAGAAGGTAGAGATATGGATTTCAAGGCGGGACTCAGAGTAGCTAAGAGCAAACATGAAGCAAAATTTTATCATTCTAAGACAGACTCCTCTGGCAAGTGATACAAAATCTGATTTCAACTGTAACTAACAAGAGGTTTTTTTGTTTGAAGGTATATTTGCTCCATTAATTTCTAACCCATGCATACTTAGCATACCCTATCTAATCAAGCTGAATCCTTATTACTTATGAGGATTTCATTCACAGCAAAACAGCTACAACACAACATTTGATATTCACACCACTTACAAGTCTCTAGTCACTACTGCAATATGTATAACTATTTTTAAAGGAGCTGTAATGGCAAAAGAGAAGAGTAGCACAATGAAATCAGTGAAATAATTGTTGAAGTTAGTAAATGACACCTACTATCTGTTATCTGTGATGAGAATAGATCTTGTGGTTTCTTCACTTTGAAGTATGGATAACCTGAAGTGTGCTTTAATGGAAATGGGGTCAAGAAAGAATTGGGAACTCTTACCTAAAAGCCATCATGAACAAGTTTCCACCATGTGCAGGTTTTGCACTACTGTACAGCAACTGATCCTACTCAACTGTGTGTACTGGTCAGTAAGTATTTTTCTTTTGTTAAAACTCCCATTCAAACAATTAGGTGTAGTGTTCATTTCTAGCACAGAAAACATGAATATATTCCAAAATGTGAATAGCCTTTTTTCATACATTTGGTCTGTTTTCCCATTTACTTTCAATCCACCTTATCACATTAAAAATTTGGATCCCAGGTTGCTATCCTGATATAGTTGGACTCAGCAGCTGGACCAGATGATCTTGCAAATGGAGCCATTCTATTCTATATTTATAGAGAAGAGAACACTACCAACAAAAGCCATATGATTCACAGCTTTTGGCAAAAGCTTCCATTGATCCATTTACACCCAGTAAGAACTATAGGTGATCTCCCAAAGGCATCAGAACATTGAAGGCATGTTCACAAAGGTATCTTTTTAGAAACATTTGAATGCAAATATAATGACCACACAGGAAGTTTACAAAACAAAGGAGAGATCTCCCTCTAGATAGAAATCCAGATAGAAAAATAAAGAAAAAATTCTTCAGGGGAACTAGGGCAGAATACAGGTCACATGCAGTTGAACTTCATAAATTAAATTTTGCTTTCTTTGCTGGTTTTATGACAGCAGGTGATCAAGGCATGCAGAGGCACAGTGCAGAGAAATGTCCTCTGTATAACCATGCCCTGATTCTCACAGAATATCTTTGACTTCAACAGTGATTTCATGGAGAGCACAGGTGCTCCCTCTGACCCACTGGCTAGGCCTAGCCTCACATAATGAAATCCCACTTTTGCCAAGTGAAACTATTCAAATAGTTCTCATAGGAATGGAGGACATGAGAACAAAACCATAATAAATACTTGAATGAAACACTTATTTTTTCCTCAAGTGTTGCTATTATTCCACTTTTATCACTGAGACAAACATAGGATTAGATTATTATTCCTTTTTTTTTTTAACAGAAAGAAAACCTAATCCTTATAATCCCTAATAATCCCTAATAATTTTCAGTTCCTCAGCTACATTTACAGCAAATAGCTTCTTAAATCATCATGTTTCTCTTTTTCCAGTGCTGCTGCTACTTGGATTTAACCAAATGTTTCTCTCCATCCCTTCAAACGTATCTGAAAAAGAGCTGTCAAAAAAATCTAACAAATTAAGAATAAATTGAGAATATAATTTTTGCGTTCTTAAGAATCTGCTTCAAAAACGCATTTCAAGAACTAAGAGGCATTCCTGGAAAGGATTTTAAAATTTGGCAGACTACATTAAGCTGTCCTAATAAGCCAGCACTATTCTATGATAACTTCTTGACTAATGCTTAATGAAATATAAATGAATCTGATTCAAGGGCCCTCCAGGTAACTAGTGTAATAGTTGTTAATACAGAAAGCAGCAACAAGCAATAGTTTTGGTAGAATGAGCTATTTTAACACAAACACAGAGAAAATACAGGCCTGTTATGAAATCAGAGGTCTTGAGAAAGGGAGACCCAGGGTACAATGTAGAGGAGCAGAGGCACGAGATGGTGAGAGGTGGGACGAGGGGTGGCACTGGACACCCCAAGCCACAAACAGTTCAACAATGTCAGTTGTAAAAACTGGGCAAAAATTAGTTTAGGGTTACAACAAGAACACAGAAATAATATCTACCATACACAAATAGTCCCCTATGTGGTGAGCTCACATCTGAGATGTCTCCCAGCAGAAGAAAGTAAGAAAGAAGGGAGGAGTAAGAAAGCATCCACACAAACATCATATTCTTCCCAGCACAGGACTCCAGGTGCTCATAACTTGCTGAAATATCCCCACTCATCACCAACACGAGCATCAAAGCACCGAGCTAAGGGTCCAATTATGGAATGAAGGGGTGGACACAGCACCACAAAAAGGGTACAGTATTAGAAGTTTGTGTGTTACTCTTTTAATTACATTGCTCTCTTATTGGAGCAAGCTGTGTGAAGGTAATTTTTCAGTGAAGTATTTACAAAGAAAGTAATTACCAAGTTCTGTCAATGGACTTTTTGAAGCATCAGGGATTCTGGATCCAGAAGGAAGTAGCTGTATTTCATTAGAAGCTACAATAAGAAAAATAACCAAAACGTCTCTTGATTAAGAATAATACAAGGCACAACATGGATTTATATTTGGCTTCTGGACCCCTCACTCCTGAAAAAAATGATAATTAATAAAAAAAGAAAAAGTAGTTCCAACCTAGAGAAAAACCCACGTAAATTGTCACTTAAAAAGGTATGTGGAATATGAAGGAAGCCCTTTTTTCCCTAATTGTTCAACAAAGATCTATTAATCATAGGAATTTGACAATGAACATCTGTCAGTAACTACAAGCACCTAGTTTAAAATTAATCAATGACCCATCTTGATAGTTTTAAAATTGTAATCTTTGAAGCATAGCAAAACCAAGGAACATTGAGTATGGTTAAAAAAAGGCAATTAGAAGTTAAAATTAAATTAGATTGACTGCTGGTTTCGCTTCAGTAAATTCTGGAAATCTGCTGTCAAATTTAAATGAAAAAAAAGTGCAAGTAAGACATTAATGTGAATCAATAGGATTGTGTAAAATGCATTTATTGAGAAGCATTAGCACTCCTCTTCATGGGAAGATCTGCATTTCAATCCTGCAAACATTCCTGGTCCTTTCCTTTATCATACATTGTCCTGAATGCAGGCTAGCTGCACTTCAGAAAAATGTAAACAAAGTTTTTAAAAAAATAGCATTAAATACAACCTCAAGTTTAGATTTGTCCTAGTAATTTTGCATGATTTAGGGAAGAAAGTACAAGCAATAAAATCAACATTAGAGAATTCAGAATTCTGAATACCAGAACTAAATAGATGTTACACTAAATCACAAAACTAACCATACAACATTGAGATAAAAAATGAAAAAAATCAGCAGAGCTCCTCTTTCCTTCAAGGCAAATACAGTTATATCCCATCACAGGCTATATAAAATTGTTCTTACTCATTGCTGTTGGTGTTACCTAAATGAATATGTAATCAGAAGAAAATCAAGGAGGTAATTATTTCAATTCTATCACTGTGGTCAGTTTTACAGATATAAATTTTATGTTATGTCAAACATGCAGATCACATAGACAGAAAGCATTAATTTCAAAAATCAAATTGAATCATGCAGTGAAATCTGTGAAAGCCACAGGTCAGCCAGAGGTGGGTGCATCCTGCTTTACAATTCATTCCAGTATTAGCCCCTGGAACCACAAAAGAAACCAGAATATTTTAATCAGGACTTCCTTTGGAGCCAACACAGAGAGGATGCAGCAAGGAGTAGAAAAAATCTGCTGAAGATAAAAAAGCAGTTAATGCAGAGAGAATGTAAAAAGCAAAAAAAATTAGTTACCCGGAATGTTTTGAGTTTGCACCAATTTGGGTTTAGGCGTCGATCTAAAATCTTCAGGTCCATGTGTTTTCTCAGCCTGAGCTAGAAGAAAGAAGCTTAATGTAATTTAAAATCCCCCTGAACTCCTCTTGATCTACTGCCCAAAGCCTGATGCTTTTCTTATCACCATTTCATGCCATACAATTAGAATGATTTCTACAGCAGCTCAAATCCATCATGATTAATATTTACTTTTGTTTTCAGATGTGAAATCTATATGATGGATTTATTTTGCTGCAGTTTTATATTAACAAAAGAAAATAAAAGTCATGAACAGCAAAGTTGAGGTCAGAGAACAGCAAAGTTAAGGACAGAAACTCACACTGTACTTCTGTTACAGCCTCTTAAATTCATTATAATAGATTATAAACAAGATCCATTACATCACAAAGTAATTTACACAAAGTATTTACAAATATTTCCCCTGTTATTCTGAATGGTTTTTAATCCTTCTGATACAAAAAAAAATTTGTACATAATTTTTTTGAACATAATAAATACTTTATATATTTTTGAACATAATAAATACTCACCTGTAATATCTCAGATCTTTCAATTTTCTAGTAATTATAGAATAGGTTTTGATTTCCATTCATTCTTCTAATTGTACATTTTTAGTGTAACACACAGGCAGTTTATTAAACAGCAATTAAATGTACCTAAATTGAATTGCTGGCCATATTTTAATATACTACTGCATAACTATACTCTGCAAGCTGTTTTACATAACAATTAATGCCAATAGTAAGTAAGTCAAGGTTACTTCTTTCCTCTCCATCTTGCTAGAGATCCCAGAGGTGTTTAATCAGTCATGAAGTACTCAGAATTGGTCATCTAAGATTGTAAAATGACAAGGCCTATGGGTATGGAACACAGAATGGTAAGGTCTCAGCCTTGAATGCCACAAGCACATTAATGCCCTCCACAGAGCAAATTGCAAAGTATTTAGTGCATGTAGCTATTTGGAAGAGAACTTTAATATTGATGGTTGGCACTAATATAGCACTACGTTTTTGTATTAATTTAATAAAAGATCACTTTCTTTTTGAGACACATTAGAAGACAGTTTGGTTTTGCCTGCATTCTTTCCAAGCTTTTTCTACAATCTACTCAACATGCTTCAAGCAAGAGCTGATCATGGAGGTTTATAATCTTATTTCATTTAGTGAAAAAAAATGTGCTGTTTCCCTAAATAGTGTGATTCGGATGCTACTACACTCAGAACAATTACACTATTTTCTAGTTTGGAGTATGTATCACACAGTCTGGAGCCTTTACAGATGCTGCCTTGTTAGGGCTCAATTCAGCTTCTAACTCACAGTGCTGTCACTGCCATCAGTGCAAGGAGGAGTTCACTGTCCAGAGAAGGCAGAGCAATTTTTTCTCTATGAAACTTGTGGGAGAGAATTCACTCATAAGAAATACTGAAGCAACAACTAACTACCTGTACCTCAGGAGCAGTTCAAAATCTAGCATCTCTTGTTGGTGAGGTGCAATAGTGAAAAAAAACCCCAAACACAAGCAAATACAGAACTCATGATGTTTTGGGGTTTTTTTTAAGAGGTCAGAAGGTTTACACTCAAATAAAATGTGTCTTAGCTGAGCAAGCTGAACAAGATAAAACATGCCTAGAATTAGAACAAAAGAAACCAAGCTCACAGTTTTGCACAGAATTGTAGGTATGACATGAAAATAAGACAGAATTTTTTTGTTAAAAAGAAAATACAGGAAGAAGAAAGTTTAGGCTCTGAAAGCTAAATTCGAGAAAAGAGAAATGCCTCTGACTATTTCAGAGCAGCAGGCAAGCTAGGCCTATTGTAATGGTTCAAGGCTATGTGCAAAGTAAAGCATTAACACAGCCAAGTCACTTTATCATCACAGCATGGAATACAGCAAGAATGCACCCAGGCAATGTTTCTTAAAATGTTTCCTCTGATTTCTCTTGACTCACTTTTCATCTACAAGTGGAACTAAGACATTCTGATGAAAATATTAATCTCACTCCTGTGAGATTACCTGTGAGCACAAGGGGGACTCTTCAGGAGGCAGAAGGAGAACAGGAGGCACAGAACTTGGGAGACATGGCTACAAAGGAGTTATTTTAACTGAACATTAACCCTGGTTAATGGATTCACAGGTGGCACTTTTCATTTCAAGCCTATTCCATATTTCACAAATCTAATTCACTAAATTTGTAGTATAACCCCTCACATAAATAACTAGCTTTTTTGTTTTTAATAGAAAAAAAGAAACTAGTTCTAATGTGCTCATATTTCTGAGGGTTGGTGAGCTCCAATTTCCCTGTGAAGTTAATAGAAAGACATTTAGCAGAGAAAAAAAGTTGTAGCAGTAGTTTGAGGTATATTAGACAAGAATTCGAAGATTGAGGAAACCACTAGAGATCTGAGCAATTGTGTTAAGAATAAATTAGTTCTGAGTGGAAAATATTGTAACAAGCCTGGCAAAAAAAGAGAATGAAAGAGCTTACTAACAAGTCTTTCCATGGAAATGCATGCCAAGGGAGGGGAAGATTGAAATTGAGAAAATTATGGGATGCCTGGTAGACAAATACATGAAAAAAAGTTACTAAACTGTGTCACATCACAGAACACACCCTTTGAGGAAGAGCCAGTGGAATACAAGAGCAGCCCAGCTCAGAGCCTTGCAGATAGACTGCCTGCTGAAATACTTGGAGCTCCCTTCTTCCCTTCTAGCATGGCTGATGACATAACAGCTGCTACAGCACAGAGCTCCTTCTAAATCACCATTCTCCTGCCAGTCTGGCAACAGTCCTTAAACTTTCCACAGCAAATAATTATTATGTCTTATTCAAAGAACCCAGTATGATTCTTCAAATTGCAATGTCTGAATGAAATATAATGAAGTAGATCCTATTGCTAAACTCAATTAATTATGTCTATATACTAAACTGTTTAAACACAATCCTTGCAAATTGTTGGTGTTCAGATCTCTCACCTAAGTTACTCATAAAAGAATACTTAAGTATTTTAGCCAGACAAGTTATTTTTCCATGCTCCATGGCAAGACAGAATTACACTCGAAGAACATTTTTCTTTTAAAGGATTCATTTTCACTTCCCTGTTTCCTGACTACCTTTTTTTTCCTCTTTAACTGAAATACTGTAGCCATAATCGAGTGTGACATACTCTTACTTTAACATGAGGCACTGGTGCTGAAATCAACAAATAATACCTGAAAGGAATGGTCACCATAGGAAAAAAAAGCATGGAAGCAAAACCACAAAAGAAGCTTGAAATAGAAGATGAAAACTATTCTAAATATTTCAGTAAGTAACCATTGGTGTGAGAGCAATAATAATGTGTTTAGTTGTAACAAATTGTTACTAAATTGTTACAAGGAAAGACAGTACTTGCCAATTATTACCGGTATAATGAGACCCTATCCAACTTCATAAATACACAATTCTGTGCCATGCTAGACATGATTATGATTATGATGTTTATGATTAGAAATTCTACATGCTGGTGCATAAATATAATTACAGAACACAAAGGAAAGGAAATGGAATGAACCAATAATCTCCTCCCCAGCTGCCACATTTCACACTCTCTAGCTGACTGACCAACAAGGAATGATACATTTTGATTAGATGAATGCAAGCTTGAGGGCTGAGTTTGGAGGACGTGGATTCTGAGGGAGAACCAACAATAAAAATGTATTCAGTTCTCACTTTCACAAAAAATGGCAAAGTTCTAAAACATACACTTCCAGTCCTTAAACAGCAGTTAAACAAGGTAAATAATCTAGTAACATAGCCAAAAAATTTAATTCCACAAGAAACCTTGAACTGTAAGAGAAAACAAACCAATCGAACAACCTAAAAAGACTCCTTAAAGATTTCTAAAAAGGATCCACACATTTTCAATGCATCCTTTGATAATAAAGTCTTGTGAAGAGGCATCTTTTTTTTCCCTTTTAATGTTTGGGCTGAACAGAAAAGAGCCATCCATATGAAGGTTTTGCAGAAAGGAAGAAATGGTTTAATATAGAATTTGGAAAATGTATTTATCTATTGAGTAGGAAATAAAGCTGGAACATTTTCACAGGGAAAAAAAAAAAGATGGATCAGTTAGTCTGAAAGATTGTTGTCAATGATTACATGATATTGCTGCATTTCTTTACACATTTTTAGTTTCCTATGTATTTTTTGGGGAGGGTTTTTTATTCTGGTTTTTTTTTATTATTTTTTTAAGACTAAGGTGATACGATGAAGTTAAGCATAGCATTTTTTAATATACTTAAGGAATAAAATAAACACAAGCATATTTAAGGGCAGTATCTGACTGAACTGTGTGATGTCAAAGAAACCACATGCTACACTACTTCATCCAGCCAGGAAAGACTTTATAGACAGAAGAGAGTAATGCCAGCAAGATCACATAATATGTCTAAACCAAACCAAAGCAAACCTTTGGTCATTATTTCCTCAAATTCCTTTTTAGTTTTGAATTCTTGCCACTGTTCAAGCATCCCTTTTTTCTTTTAGCAAAGAAGTTGGCAGAAGCCAGCTATTGTCTCTTGTGACAGCAGAACCAAGACTTCAGACTCAGTTATAGGATTGGAGCCAGACTATAGAAAATGAAGATAGGCATATGCCTTCTTAAACAATTCTGAAACGTGGGTCAATAAAGTGGGTGATAAGTTGATCTTCATCACTTGACTCCGAACAATTCAGCTCTCTCCAATCCTTTCCTCCCTCGCCCCCAGAATGAAAATGTTGAAATATATGACTGTACTTGTCATACAAATTCATAAAGTAGTCTGTTTTACACAAAAAGCCTCAATTTGCCATTTTTCAAATTTCAAGGCATCCATCGTGCCACAAAGTATGGTTCTAATTCTAAGCAGTTTTATAAACCTATAATTATATCACCTGCAACTTTTGTCCAAAATTAGATTCAGATTTTTATCCACATTACCACTACTTGCTAATTCAGCCTCTATCCTCCTGTTTTCCAACTACTATTTTAACTATAGAGCACAAAGATGGGTTTCATTTTAGTTTATGTATTTGGCAAAGATATTCCACAGAGTTTCTAAAAACAGAATTTTCATTACCTGGAAGGGACTGTGGGGAGATTTCTTGAACTTCTGGTGTTTTGGATTCAGCAGGCCATACTCCAGTTTCATTCTTAGCTAAAAGAACAGACATTAGAGAGTAATTACAAAGATATATCTGCTCTATTTTACCACAGATTTATTTCTGTCCCACTTTAGCTTGACTAAGTAAGCCAACACGGATAAATTTGGACAACTGAGTACCTTTAGGACTCAATGAACTTCCACTGCACAGTCACTACAAGCTATGTTAAACACATGCATTTTTGGTTTGGTTATGTTCATTAAAAGATACTTTAAAAATAAAATTTATAGCAAGGATTTAATGACTTATGAATCATTATTTTCACAGTGCAAAATGGTTTTCAGCATTTCTCGTTTGTCTAGCATTTCTGCTTACCCAATTTTTTCCTGGATGCTTGAGGTATGTCATCTATTGTCAGGAGAGGAGGAAGTTTCTGCTGACTTTCATTGAGACCTGGAACAATAAGGTGCACTACAGAGAAAGAGGTGTGCCATTAATTCCAGAAGACGTGAAAGCATACAGTCTGAGATAAGTGAGCAACTACTACTGAACCACTGGGAGTTTAGTCTGAATATCTGGGAAATGAATTTGTTTTATCCTCTAATTATCTCTCCCGTTTGGTGCTATTTCCCCTTTACACCACTCCTTCTATCACCACCATCTCATGATTTATCAGAGTTGGAAACCATTTGACACTGGGACACACAACTCTGGAATACTGCAGCACCACAGATACTGGGACAGATTCTGTCTGGTGGGCCAAGTGGGCTCAACACCAGACTGAGTTACCATGTGTGTGTTTGACTCACATCAATACACTGAAACTCACACAAAGAAAACTTCAGCCAAAGTTATACAGTCATAGAAAATATATAAAGGAATAAACAATAAATCCAGGAATAAATTGGTCACAGGGTACATGGTGCAGTGAGCCTTTCACAGAAATTGCAGGCAGACCAGTAGTTCACCACACTGTATGACAGATGTTCCCCTGGTTTAATGTTCTAAGCCAATATTGCATATTCTTATAGGTGAAACAAGAACATAAAGCATGAAACTGAATGGCTTTGAGGGAAACAGTAATGCCCCGAGATCTAACATCAAATTCTAATTGCAAGATTTCTGTAGTTTAATATATCAGATTTGTGACTGTAGATGTGATGTTACTGTGTTACCTTAGAAGCCCAGTAAGAATAATCCCTCATCTCAACAAGATTTTTGCCATAAAACTTCATTTGAAGTATGAAAGAATTCCTTTGCTTAAACAATGACAGTGTCTTCTTTTAAATACAATGACAATAAAATTATTCTATTTCACTTAAGCTACAACATTCTTGAACAATCTGTACCACCATAAAATGTAACAAATATTGCCTGCACCAGCTGCAAAATACCCTTTGATATGCAAGGAAAAACAATTAAGATCAAGAAAATTAAAAGTATTTGCACAATTCTAAGTTTCAACCAGGGGTTAGGAGAAATAAAAAAAGTATCTTCCAGTCACCTAATATTGCTCCTGGGAGAGAAGAACTGTCTGGTGCTTTTGACTGCGTCCGATTTTGAATAACTGTGGAGACAACACAGGGATATTAGAAGCTAATTAAAAAAACAACAACAATAACAAAAAAAAAAAACCCACCCAAAATAAGAAACAAAACCACACCTAAAACAAACCTTCAGCATTCTAAAAACCTTTCCTCAAAATGTGCAGATGAGGACACCATCCTAATCTTTTCTGTATTTGCATTCAGTTTAAGAGACTGCAAACTGTGTTTCCTCTACATCATCTCCTAATTGTGTACCTCTTTCCCCTGGCATATTAATTTTGGTGAAACTGACATTCTGTGCTTATGTTATTGTAGGGCCAGCTGCAGGACATCCCATTGCCCTGACACTCATTTTAATCTCAAATTAGTCTTGCAGAGTTTAAGAATAAATTTTTAAAAATGCACAAACTTACTTTGTTTGATTATTGTGACAGGGACCAGCTTCTTATTATCACTCAGTATAATCTGAAAAAAGAGAAAAGAAAGGATAAAAGTAGTGCCTTGGGAGAGCTGCCGTAATAGTAATTGAACTGAGTAATAATAACAGAGGGTTCTAGTCCAATACCACGCCTGTCCCAAGTTAACACTTAATATGGCTCTGGCCCTGGCCCCTGATGGTTGTTCTATTGCTTCAGTTCCCACGGGCTAATGTGTTACTATTGCATTTTGATCTCCTCCTATCAGCTTGAGATGTTTTGCTTAATAAAACCACAGTATTTGACAGTTTAGGAAACCCCAACTATTTTTTCTCTTAAGGATCTCTGGAGCACTCACTGGGGAATAGTCCAGAATGCTGAAGAAAAGCTGAAATTTAACTACAGCAAAACATGTGAAACATGCAATTACAATTTGGTCACAGGACACAAACATATTCTCAGGAAAACTATATTTAGAACATAGATTATTCCAGAACCAGGTGCACATTTGTAAACCATCAGCACTCTTGGGTGCATAGCCTGATTAAAGTAGATTAGCTCAGAAAAATATTATTTAGTGGAACTGTTTCCAAAGCACAAGCGGCCAGCCACTCACATGATTCTTACATTTTTATGCTAAATACTTGGACTTTTTTGCTGTTCATATCACTTTGACCCAGATTACATCTTGCCTAAATGTGAATATCAAATTATATTGACATAAAAAAAAAGGAATACATGAATGGACCCCACAGTTATTAAAAGAAAACAGTTGTTAACAAAGATAAGAATTATGAACAAATTCTGAAAGCTCAATAATACACTCAGGTGATTAGAGAAGGTAGACTGCAATGCTAACGATATAAAAATGCTACATTTTAGTTATATTAGAGTTACAAGAAAGAAAGTAACTCCAACAATCACCTTCCATGCTAAATACATTCTAGTGAAATCAGAATCAGATAATGTTAATTTTGCACTTTATGACATCTGGCCTACCTCATATGAAAGAACACTTGTATGAGAAGTCAGCATTTGTGACAAAGTGCTAATCATTTACCTAAGGATATCTATTTTTGTTCTATTCTAAATACTTCTGAAAAGCTTTAAAAACAATGGTTGGGTACACATTAAGCACATACAAAAGTTTAAGAAGCTGGAAGAAGGCCAATCTCCACAAGTAAGTTGGACCTTTCCTTGGGAAAATGGATGGAGGCAACTCACTCTATGGTTACTGTCTGCTACCTAATAACAGTTTTGGTATGAACATGGCTCAGTCATTGTCATTATATGAAGATAGAAGTAATCTTCCTTCTTTATTTTTTTCTTTACACTTCCACTTTGTTTTCTAGTGAAAAAATTGTATTGCAGATGATCTGCTTTTGAAGTAGCCCTCCTATTCATGTAACTAACAAATGGGATGGAATGCATTTGTTAGTAGATGATGTTCATTTTATTGTATTTCTCCTCAGAAGCCTTACAATCAAATAAACATCTCTGAAGCTGTAGTGAGCACTTGTGTAACCTCTGCTGTAGAACTTCTAATCATAACCACTATCAGCCTTTTTACCAGTAAACAGTTCTTGTATTGACAAGAGCATTCTTTCTTTGTTGAATAATAATGGATGGCTACAATGATAGCAATATAAAAACTCACAATACTTTAAAAAAAAAAATATATATATATAAATGTACTTTTAAAAAATATATAAGAATGTAGTTTTTCACTCAGGAATGAATAATTGACATGCAATCCATATTCCCCAGCTGCTTTAATTAGACTGCTCACCTGCACAAATCTGTAACCACTGCACTTGAAATCTACCCACGTTGTCAAAGCTTCCTTCTCAGTTTCCACAAAGTGACTAAGTTAGATATCCCTAGTAATATTTATACAAATTATTTTGAAAATGTCAGCCCATCATCTGTAGGAGTGACACTATCAACCATACTTTTCACACAGAGAATATAAAGCATATAGGCATTAGGAACATTAGCTATTTAAACAACTGCTGCCATCATGAAAGAAGATGGCAAAAAATATATTCCTTATTTTCAGAGGAAAATGAGAGATGTAAATTATACCATAGGTCAGGCATCTCACCTCTTACCATATACATACAGCATATTCTTACAGGACTGCAAATCTCAAACGTTGTGTGAAACAGCACATGGGACATTAACATTACTTTAAGAGACTTGTTCTTTCTTTCTGTGTTTCTTTCTTATACTTCAAAAAGCCAAAACTAACTGGCATGCACATAAGAGACTCCTCAAGGAAGGATCATGGTCAGTCTGGACTGAGTAAGGGTTGGAAGAGCAGGAATGTTTCCTTCTAGTGTTTAACAAATGGTAGAAGCTGAGAGTCCTTTTTGGCTGGAAAACTGGGGAGGACCCCACCTTCCAGGCCGACATCATAAAACGAGAGGAACTTAACCAGAAAGAAGAGGAAATAAATTTCTACTGCATTTTCTCTGCCCTACCACTACCCCTTGTTTATGAAGTGAAGAAGAATGACCATTTCTAGAGCACTCCTTTTCTTCCACTCTCTCATTAGTTGCTACTCACACAGCCCCGGGAGCTTAGACAAACTTAAAGGATGAAACTGCCAAAAGAAACACAAGATGATATGTGACTGATGTTGAAAGGGCAGAATGACTAGATGGGTTGGTAACGTTGTTTTAATAAACAGCCTTTAAAAATGTCCTCACAGAGAAGAGTTAGGACCATGTTGATATGAGTCAGTTGTGTCTTTGGAGCAAAATAAAGCACAAACCAACTTGGCCTAAATAACACTCACTCTGGCCTTGAACCAGTGATCTGATTGTACCACTGAAACATAGCCCACCTAGTGCTGTGGAAACTGAAGGAACAATGTAAACTGTCTGCTTTTTGCACCACTAAAGCAAGAATGATAAGAGAACTTTCAGAATAACCTATGGTATGTTTTCATGATATTTCTGTGGAGGGTGATAAAGCAGTACTGCTCTGGAGCTGAGCCCTGTGAAGATCACAAAAAAGACTAGATGTTGGCTCTAGTCCTCCTTTCATACTTGAGTTGTGCAAACATTTGAAGAACTGTTTTAGCTCACTTTCTCAGGACTTCTCCTGCATAAATAGAATTCCTACTTGCACAGAAGCAGTGTAACAGTCAGGGTTCTGGCACAAGGGGTTTGCTAGGAGGAGCAAAGGAACTCAGCTTGCACTCCATATCCCAGAATGAATTACCTGATCCTGGGCTGTGCAACTTTAAAGATGCTCATGGGACCAGGGCAAGAACAATAAAGTTGACTTCATCAACATAATGAGATGAGCACTCTCCTGAATATCTAAACAACTGGATTTATTTTACTAATAAATAAAACCTTTTCTCATGAGCTCAAGACATAAATGTATTTCCAATAATGTAAGCATTCTACTGATCTAACTCTGTATGTATTGCAATAATTGAAGTATTACTGCCCTAAATGAATGGACATGGCCCAATGTTGCACTGGGGAGGTTTAGATCAGATATTAGGAAAATTCACTGTCACAGAAAGGGGTGTCAAGCTTTGAAAATGACTGTCCAGGGAAATGGAATCAAGTGTTAAAAAATACATGGATACAGCACTTGAGGACATGGCTTAATGGTAAACATGGTGGTAGTGCTGGGTTAGCAGTGGGACTTGAGGAACTTAAAGATCTTTTCTAACCTCATTAATTCTATGACTCTGTGCATACCTAATTATTCCTAGAAGAAAATGTATTTAAAGAATTATGGTTTGATTCCTGAAGGAATTCAAGGTCTGATAATTACAGACCATTTATAATATTCTGAAATATGAAAAACAAACAATGAGAAAACATACATTTCCATTTCCTACCATGAAAACATTTGGAAAATCTCAGACAGAAGAGAATTGTGAAGAATGGGTAATTAATTTGGTAATAGTTAACACTCATTAATTAACCCTCTAAAATCTCTAAAGTAAGTTTCCCAACTTTTCTTGGGAAGCTATCCCATAGTCTGCCTCAGAAATAGCAACCTAAAAAGAAGCAGAACAAAAAAAAATCCTCCAGAAGATTAGATGCTAAAACTTGCACTTTGATGAAAAAACAAGGGAAGGAAATATAAAGAAATCAATTTAACCTCATAGTAGAGCTGGTAATGCTCAGAAGTTATGACTAAAATGTCTATTTTTCACTGTACTAAAACCCGCTAGCTGGTTTGATCTAGAGGGACTTCATTTCTGCTTCAGCTCTTGGAATTAAAAAATATCTGGGTACATGAATCTATAAACAAATGAAATCCATCCATGCTTGCTTGAGAATGTTTATGGAAAAAGTCAGATGAGGGGGAAAAAATCTTTATTTATAAAAATCAATTTTTAATGAAATGGTAAAAATTCTGCCATGCCACATAAAAGGATTTAATGGACAGCCTAGCAAACTTGGTTAAATTGCCCTTTCCAGCTTCCTCTGGCTCTGCAAACACTTGTCTCACATATGGGAGCTATCAGTGGATTCAGTGGGATGACTAATTTAGAAGACCTGAGTATACACAAAATTCCTCTATAAAAATCACTTCACCAAGTTATCCCAAAGTCAACCAATCACAACAAATATCACAGTTTGACAAACCTGACTACTACAAAGGAATAAGCAACTTTTAAGTTTTGAATCTACAGATGGAAACCATCAGATTCATCTTTGATAGGTTGGAATAAGTGTATGTAATCATCTCAGTTACACTTCTCAATTATTTTGTCAATCAACACATTTAAACATTTTCCATACAGCGCATTTAACAGATTGTTTTCTATATTGGCAGTTTGTGGCCTTGATAATTTCTTTCTCACTGAAGACTAACAAAGAATAAAAAAATTGATCACATGAAACATGAATCAGGTAAAAAAAGAGACTGTTTTGCATACCTGTGTTTGGGAATTGGGTACCAACTTATACATATTCTGGAGTTGTCCATTTACTTTTTTACCTGTTTTGACAGAAAGATAAATAAATACACAGAATTCATTTTTTGTTTTGTCCAAAGCAAAGCAAACCAAGTTTATTCACCTTTTTATATTCAGCTTGGAAAGTAAGAAGGCTTAATTAAAAGCCTGAACAAAAACCCATCATGGAAAAATTTTTTGTCTCGTGTCTCCAGATCCATTAATATATCTGCAAGGCCATCTCTTCACATTTTGACAGCAAGGAAAATAAATGTATTCTTCTTGTTTTGTTTATGGTTTTGTTTATCTCAGTGTATCAACAAACCCTCAGATTTAAACTCTGAGTTTTTTTCTCTTAGGTTTTCCTCTTAGTTTCTAAGTATTAGAAGTTTCTTGTGATGCAGCTGTTAAGTCAAGAAACAGTTCTGTTTTCAACACCTACTCTATTTTAGCATGATGATCCAAAATTTCTTTGTATCTCCCACCTTTACACTTTTCTGCTGCCGTTCCAACAATGGATGTGCAAACAAGAGCCAAGCTATATGTTATCATATTTTTTTCAAATTCCATCCAAAACAGATGAGAAGTAGAAAAAAATATTTCAAGTCTAAAGAAATATCAATTGAGATTCATTTAAGTTGGAAAAAAAGTCTTTCAAAGTGCTTGATACTTCTAAAGAACAGGACTTACTATTGGCCTAAACTCAAGGGAAAAGTGACAGAAGTTTCACAATGACTTCATGAGAAAATCATGGTAAGACGGTTTGAAATAAGCTACTTTCATCTCTTCTGAAAAAGTCAGTTAAAAAGATGCTGAACTTTTGCCATGCCTTTCATGTGTTTTCAAATCACGAATTAAAAGCAGATTCTTCTCCCAGCCCCTCCCAACATGTTTAGTACATAACAAAAATTCGGCCTGTGGGTTCAACAAATCCAAGAACACGCAAAAGAACTTTCAGTTTCTAGTAATTGATATATTCTTCAGTAGAAAAAAGAACATGTACAGTGAAGGATGTTTGGTTTAGCTTGAGATGCTTCTCCTATATGAGAAGTACTTGATAAAAACCAGGAAATTAGCACAGAAGTGTCTGTGTTGATTGATAAACTTTACAGGCATCTGGTTATACATTTATTATAAATATATACTCTGTTTACTGCCCACATTTTCTCTATCCACCTGCTATACATTAAAAATATGAAAGGCTTGAATTCAAGAGTGCTGACAAATTTCCCATTATAAGAGTCTATCAGTAGACCAGAATGTAGACATGCAGGGTAATCACAAGCCCCCTGGATTTAGCTGCTGCAGAAGCATCCACTGAATACACAAGTCTACATTGCAGACAAAAGGAATCTTACGTAAAGAGAATATGAACTCTTCCAAGAAATAGTCTTTCAACCAAAGTCAATGGGTCTCCATAAACTTACAAGAATAATTCTCCTCACCTATTAAAACTGTAAAATGTCCATAAGAAACACCAGTTAGAAATACATTATATAGAAAGATAAAATTTGGTGATGTTTTCACCAGACTTGAACAAGTAATAAACTATAGACATTTTACACTCATCACTCCCTCTTTTTCTAAGTGCTGAAATATATTTCATCACTTCCTCTACAGATGAATTTAAGATGTTTGAAATGCAGGAAAAAACAGAAAAAAACAATTGGTAAGATAACTGTAAGGCTGAGAAACAGAGCTTTTTGTGAATCAGGTGTAGGAAAAGGCTACCACCATTTTCCTCTTTAAGCTATGGTATAGCAATGGCATTATTCTGGACTGCTAAAACAGGTCTATGGACAGTGGGCAGGTGCTTCAAAGTTACAGCTTTGTACTTTATAATGAAGGCCAGCAAAGCTCTTTATGAGGGAGTATGAAGGTTTTCCCAGTGTTACAAGCCACCATACTGCTCCCCTCCCTTATCCTCAAGTATATTGAGCTCTGTAACTCACCTACAAGTCAAAACTGAAGTCTAAATTAAATTTCTGTTGAAAATCTCATATGAATAAGGCTCTCTAATGAGAGTTCCCATTCTTTCTATTTTGAGTCAAGCTTAAAATACTAAGCATAAGAATTTCCAGCATCTTCTGAGCAACACCATGTTTCAAAATTCCTTTACGTACATACTTGAGGAAAATAAATCAAATTGGATAATCTGTTATGTCCTCTCTTCTTCTCATTAGAAGGAGGATAACTCTACTGATGCCTTTTTCCTCTACTGGTATGAGTGATTATTTCATCAGTACATGCTTTTACAAGGGTTAATTTGACATCACTTTTCCTGCATTTTCTTGGGACTTCAAAGGAGAACCTTAAAATATGACTGACAGGCAGCCAGAAGTGTTATATATTGCCTCCATAAAAACAAAAACAAAAGCATACACAACACTGCATGCTTCAGACATGATCCATATAACACTTTGACTATAAATTAGCTTCAAATTCAACTTTTGAGTGGAGCCATAAAGGGCCCACTGAGGCAGGACAGGCCCTGTCTAGCTTGAAGACCAGCTTCAATGTAAATGCTGGTGTAAAATAAAATTCAAACCACGCTAATAATTTCCATTGCTCATACTAGCTGATGAAAGAAATTAAATGGATTAGTTGGATGGTTGATGGATTAGTTCATTACTTGATCATCTTATTATTCATTGCCTAAGGAAAAAGCTAAGAATCCAGTCAGAATTATAAATATTCATACTCAATATTTGATGTGTATCTGTACTAAACTCCATTAGAATTCTATCAACCTGCAGCAGATCCTCTATTTGCAATAATAAGAGAACACCTTTCAGAAGATTAGGTGGCAGTTTTTCAAAACCAAAATATTTCTAGTTTCAGCAGTTCATATAAGAATTTTTAGTGGCATAATGGATGGCATTTAAACAACAAAACCTTGATCAGTAGCTTACTCTAATAAATACCATAATAGAGGGAAAAAATACTGTTAAAATCAGCAGCTATTTGATTAGGTATTCGCAAATACTTACTAGAGAGAACTGTCTTATGGTTCAAAGTCTTGC
Organism: Urocynchramus pylzowi; assembly: GCA_013397555.1. Lineage (NCBI taxonomy): Eukaryota > Metazoa > Chordata > Aves > Passeriformes > Fringillidae > Urocynchramus > Urocynchramus pylzowi. The sequence continues at coordinate 872,110 of VZRH01000063.1, read as the reverse complement.
TCCAAATACTATCCTCTGCATTGTCTTTAACTCCAAATTCATAAGGTGTGTTTGGCTTCAGGTTGTCAATCACTGTCTCTGTAGCTGGGCAGAGCTGAAAAACCCATTTCTTGTCTTTACCTTTTTCTCTGTAGCGAACTGTATAGAACCTGCTTGGGAAAAGAAAATAGATCTACACAAAGGAACTCACTGTAACAATTTCTGTGAGATAATAATAATGATAATAACAATAATAATAACGTTCTATTGTTCTTGTTCTTTCTGGCTCTTTATGGTCACCAAATGTCAGAAAAGCCAGATTTATTCCACATATATATAACCCATCATATAGACCCTGACATTGGGAATATTGTACAAAGAGCAAAAGTCTTCTTATTCACAAACACCCATTGCATGTGAGGTTCTAACCACAAAGTGTAAGCTCATTGTCCAAGCAGTTCCTGTAATTCTGACATATGCCAGAACCAGCCAATTGCATCATGAGTCTGCTAGTCAAGAAGCCTCTACTGATTTCTCAAAATCATCTATATTCATCCAGTGAAAGGTGTTCCCGTCAAAATTAGTCCAAAAATATTCTCCAGGGAAGACCAGTAATATCTGTTGTTGGTATAATACATTCCTCATTCAGAGATCCCATTATGTATTGCCCCCACTTCAAACAAAAAATAAACCAAGGCATTACTTCCAGCAGTTTAAATCAATAATGTGATGAATGCTAACAGATTGTGAAACTAGGAAACATTTCTACAGAAATTGCCCAATTCTGTCAAGGAGCACCACCCTGAAAAAGCATGACTGCATGTCAACCAATCAAAAAAAAGGTAGTGGAAATGGTGAAAGCTTCAGCACTAGAACTCCCCTGCTGACTGCAGTCTCACTTTCAATATATGTGCTGAATCACTATCAGAATGGAGTGGAGGTTTCTTTTCTTGGAAAAGCAGATCTTGGAGAGATTTGGCACCTTTTTAATCCAAGCATTACTGAAAATTGTTATACATAACATATCCATTCATATCCATCATCCATATCTATCTCATATATATGTCATCTGAAAAGGGACGAATTCAGTCCAATTGTATTTTGCCACACTTAAATAGAACACCTTAATGCTTGCAAATCAAGGTTGTGAGATTTATTACAGGCATTATACAGACAATTATATAGAGACAAAGGAAGCGAACTTAAAAAAACCCAAACCAACCACAAAAGGTTCTTAAACAACTGAAAAAGTTTCAGAAGTCCAGACTAAAATTACTTAGTGGACCAAACCTAATACAGTCAATTCATAAAGCTGCTTCTGCTGAAGTTACAGAAGAGCACTTTCAGTGTACAGTTTACATGAAAGGTGACTGTTGAGAAGACAGAAATTCCTCCTTCACTAATAAAACACAAACTAAGACAAGGCAAGTGTCACTCATGGAAAACATTTCCATACATAATGGTTCACTTTGCTTACATATTTTATCTCATAACTGTCAAATTAGTTTTCTTGGCACCAAAAATACAGATTCTCCTGGTAAACCAGGAGCTACAATTCAGCTCATTCAGGTACTTCACCAGGTTACAAGATCAATATTTATGTTGGCTCACATAATTTCATTAACTGTACTACTTTGTGTTCAAAACAAGATATAATATAACTTAAAACTTGAAAAGAAAAGGAAAAAAACAGGAAGGAAAATAAAAAGACAGACAAGTAGTGAATATCCTCTCAGTTCCAGGACTACCAAGTAACAATCTGCCTCCTTACTTCTGTGGGCTGTGATCTAATCAAATGTCAAATAATAGACCTAATTGTCAGTTAAACGGACAAAGAACATTTTAAACAATCAATTATTGGCAACATCAAAAGAAGGGAAGTCTTTTCTCCATTATCCTCTTAATCCATTTTTATGTAGTCACACAGACATTAACCAACAGGAAAAGCTTATTTGAACTCCCTGTCACTGTCTTGCAAAGGATGTAACTTCAATAAACAAATTCAATCTTCAACACAAATGCCCCTTACTGGACCCCATACAGTGTTTTGGTGAGAGATTCAGAATAAGTATAGACAGACATCAGATGTGAATTCAAGTGGAAATAGTCACCTTCTTTGCTTGCCTGAAAGAGGAATTTTCATTTGTTTTCATCTTCATCCTTACATTTTCCTACCTATTTTAATCCAATGGGATAGAAATAAAGTTTTTGTATGTGATGGAAAAAAGAGAGTGTACTGTTTCAGTTCAATTATTGAACAACCTAAAAGAACAGCTGCATCAGAAACAAGGAGAGAAAAAAAAACCACTAAAAAACTTGTTGATAATAAATAGGCTTTTAAGTGGCTGTCCCCACTTGCTTCTAGTGGACAAAATGTTCTACTTTTTAATGCTGTCTCCCCACATGCAAATTCCTTCACTCTAATATAAATTGAAATACTGAGAACACTTGCACAACAACAACAAAAAATAAAGCCCCATCTTTCACTTAAATTCAAGACTATTATAAAATCTGAAAAGAAGATTTACATAATTGTGCCAAACCATGCCATTAGAAAGAGAAACATACAGCGCAGAAAAAATGTGCTCTCAACTCCAAGATTTTCAAGCCTACAAAAACTTCACCAAGGGTATAATTATTTCAGTGGAAACTTCCCATAGCAAGTACTAAAAACACTGACTGTGATGACAGAATTTCCTCAACCATTTCAATAAAAAGTAGTAAAAATGAAGTTCCATTTAAGAATTTGCAGGTCACAATCATTTGACTATTAAAAATATCTAAATATCTACATGTGCTTTTGGAGAAATGCAATCATTTGTTTGTAGAGTAAAAATTCAGAAATGCCAAGTTTTGTCATCAAAGAACAACAACTCATTGTTAAACGAGACCAACAAACTGCCAAATAAAATGCAATTTCAGTGTCTGCCTGAGAACACTGTACTGATTGAATATTGCTGTAATTTTAATTTCTCCCTTTTTCAAACCTTTCTTTCATCAAAAATACAATATCAAACAGTCAACACATATAATTGAAGACATGGGGAAGCAGTAAGATCCAGTCACCACTCACATCTATCAATTCCCTTGAGGCAGTGACATACATGCACAAAATGAGTGCAGCTGGCTGAACTGGAAACATTCAGCAAAACATCTTCATAGATCCCCTCCAGAACAACATAAGGCAGGCTGAAATAGAGTGCTGTCATACTCACATAGAAGGGAAAGCTACACTACATGTCTCTCAAATAAAACACTTCCCATTATCTCTGTGAGGTAAGAAAAGGAAAAACTGATTGCTCACCATGGGGTCCTAACAGCTAATACACTGTAGAATGCTTCTAAGAATGCTATTCCCATCTGTGAATAGTGGTTTGATGCTTCAGCAAGGAGATGGCACACCCAGCTACACTTGGTGAGAAATTATTTCAGTCTAGATTCTCAGCAGGTATAAAGACCTAACAATATTTAACTTAATTTGACCTTTCATTTTTTATTAATTCATTTGTTGAATTTCTTATCAATTTATTAATTGAATTGTTGTGTTTTGGTGGGGGACATTTTATCAGAAACATGTTTATTGAATATTCTTGTATTTATATTTACAACAAATATTAATCAAATTATTGCAGGGGTTACTCTGTTTCTTTGCCAGCTAGTACTCTATAAAACATTAGAGCTCTTTTGTCAAACTCTATAGAAGTTAGTACCTCTCTCTCCCACTAACAGGAAATGCTTCACTCATTTCAAGATAGCACCAATCAGGCCACCCTAGGAATTGTGGAGAAATTTTACCTCCTCCCTTTTTACTAGACAGCTAAAACTCCAATAATTTAAAACAAAAGGTGTCATGAGGAGGTGAGAGGCTTTGTTGCACTCAGAATTAAACACTGTAATAATGAGGGAAAAAAAAGCAAAATCCGCCACAGCAGAGGAATAAAGAGCCTAGGTTCATCAAGAGAGCCTCTCTCCATTATGCATTTGTGCAAAATCATCAAATGTTTAGTGCCTACACTCTTGAAACTCTGTATCTTTGATGATACTTTTACTTTGCTTGCCTCCACATAAGACATACACAAAACGTGATGACAGAAATAAAATAAGTAAGACCAAGTTCATAACTTAGAGGAAGCCACAAGAGCACAAGATAACTCATAGGCCAGCCACTGTAGTGGCCACTATATCTGCAAAGTCAATGTAAAAGACTCAGCCGGACACAGAAGGTTGTTTCTCTTCTATGTTCAGCTCACATAGTTTGTTTTTCAAAACTCTACAGTGCAAGGCACTGTTCAGACAGCCTTTTCATTGCACTAGAAATCAAAATAAAATTACCATTTTAAAGAAACAGCACAGAGGGTTTTTGCTTTTGAGAGGAAGCAAATCTTATTCACTGTTAAAAGAAGTAGAATTCTAGGATGGATAGGCAAGACATTAAGCTTTCATCTATCAGTGTGAATGATACTTTTTGAAACTTGGAGTTTGCCAAGAACTCCAGTGTCATTTTTCCATTTTTTAACCAAATCTCATTTCAGCCAGATTCCCAGAACATGTTTGCACAGTCAAATATTCAGATATAAACAATTAGATACTGGAAATCTTATAAGGCAGATGGTTTTGTGAGATTTCAAGACTAGGTCAGTTTGTATAAATATCATGGATTTATTTGGAACCAGGTCCCAACCAAAACTCAAAACAATATAATCATGACTATTTTAGTCACACATAACACTAAACAAACAATTAAGCCTTGGAGATATAAGAACATTCCAGTTCTGTGATTTTGTGTTGCCAGAGACAAAAGATTATAATGCTGATTGTTTTGTTGTTCACAGAAATGTAATCAGAATTTTTTTAAAAGAGACTATCAGCATACCAGGTATTTATTTATTTATAGTTAGACTTCATTAGAAGGGCAGCTTCCATTTAATATTAGAAAGTAATAAAAGAAGCGGTTTGAACTATGATTTTTCAGACACTGAGTGTTGCACAAATTGACCCATGAAGTTGACTATATTGTTTCCTTTGCTACTGCTAAGTTTGCTTTAAAGTAACAGACACTGGCATATATAAAAAAATGGAAAGAATGACACCAGTGATGGTTACCAGTTAAATTTGCAAAGCACTTTCTAAATTAGTTTTGACTTTTACATAATCACTAAAATTCACTTATTTTATTTAAAACTTCCAGTAGAATGACTGAAATGAAGAATGAGAGGCTCTGAAGAAGGAGAGACTGAACAGCAACAAATCACTCCAGTTTAAACAAGCTTTTAGCATGTACTCCCACAGCAGCAACTCAAAAGCATCTGAAACTCAAGGAGTGTATTTGCTGCTGTATGTTTTCCTTTAAGAAACTTGGCTGAAAAGAAACATTTTAAACAAAATGCTTAAAATACATTTTGTATGACACTTGCAACACAAAGTATGACTTAGCTGGCAGCTGCATAATGATAGAAGTTTTTAACTAGGCACAGGAGGAGATAGGCACATATCCTCCTGAATTTAGGGTTTTAAAAACCCTTCTTCTACTACTATACAACATAAAGTCTAAGTACGGACTCTTCCCTGGTTTTCCCTTACCATTTTTCCTACTTTTTTTTTTTTTTTAAGCGTCAGATTAAAACAAAATAAAACAAAATCTGTGGTACTTGCAAGTATGACATTAGGACATTTAAATCACAGGCATATCAATCAAAACAACAGCAATGTGAATTTGTCATAGTATTTAATTTAAAGACATACTTTCAGGTTTTAAATCCCTATTTTTGCAGGTATCTGAAAGTGTGTTTGTTTTTCTGTACAATCCACTCAGTCAAATATTGTATTTTACTGTATCTATAAACCCTGCTTTCATCTAACATGGAAAATAACGAGTTTTCTTCCATCCCCTGACTTTTCTTCTGAAAGAATTGAAAGTCAAACTCCTCCTTTTTTGACCTTTTTCAAAGTCCACCTTTTTCGGCTATAGAGATGTTCTAATCAAAGCAAATACAAAAAAAAGAAAAATCTACAGAGTATTCTCTCTTTTTCAGACCTGGATGGACAGTAAATGAAGCCCCAGTACTCTTATTTTGACAGATCTGTCCACTAAAATTTGTTTGAACACAGCTAGACAGAGAGGAAACAAGCCTCTTACTCTCTTGGAAATAATAAAAAGAGGAATTGAACATGGCTCTGCAGCAGGATATCATGACTTTGCCATCTTCCTTCATCAACTGCCTTCCACTGGTGTCAGAAAGCAGAGGATGCTGAGAAAGGTTACACCAACTGTTATTTCTGGTGTTTACATAACACCATCAGTTACATAATACTAATCACTTGAATTCTTGATTTAGATATTTTTGGTTTATTTTAAATTCTACTACTAAGGGTCTGATGAGAGATAACAGTCACTACAAGAATGCTTCAAAATTTCACCTTCCATTTTTGGGCCACAAAAATGGCAGTGAATATTTTTGTTTCAACAAGGTATTAGCATTTGGGGTTATCTTGAGGGAAATATGTAGCACTCTATTGGCTTATGCTCTCAATCTCTAGGGAGTTAAGCCAAAAGAATGGCTTAACTAATGGCATGTTGAAAAATGTCACAGTAATCTTTTTTCATTAGAGTTTCTTAAAAATTTCATAGATACAGAAGACCACTATGTTCTTGAAGAAGCAAGCAGAAATTTCACTGAAGCAGTAAAAGATATCAATGCTCTTTGAGAATATGGCACCTCTTATTCCAAACTCATTTGCTCACAAAACCAGATCTTCCAAGGAATATCCCACTGAGGTCAAACTCACACTAGAGAAAATTTTGGCTAGCAGAACTGGGCTATTCCATGTGGTTTCTATCTTCTGACTCAGCAACACATTGAAATAACTTTCATTATGCAACACTTTACAAAAGTCATGTAGATGTGTACCATCCACATGGAGATGCTAAAATCCGAGGCTGAGAACAGTGACTCCATTTCGGGTCATAGAGAGTTACAAATTTAAACCTTGGTGGGATATTTAGTGACAGAACTGAGTCAAGAGGTCCTGACTGCTATGTACTGCCAATGCCAAAGGTTAGAGGTCAGCCACTAACAGCAATCTTGAGGATGATTAGCAGTCATAGTAAGGAAAATATGCCAGATGAAAAAGCACAGTAAGGTAGACTGTCCCTGAAATAGACTGAAATATCAGTGAATCTGTTACTTGCTTTTTAAGTCTTGTACTTTTATCAACAATGCTAACTTGCTAAGAATGGGCTGCTTCCTATTTTTTCCTTATTGTACATTATCAACAGTCATTCAAATTACTATAATAAATTAATAGCTTTTCTTCTACACACTGACTAGAAATATATGTGGTTCTAATCTCTCTTAGAATTCTAGATATACACAGCATGGTCCATGGACAACTGTTCTCATCATTTATACAAATCACAAGCACTTTGGTCCAGCAAAGGTAAAATTAAGAACAGCACAATGATGTGATTTTTTTTTTCTTCATTAACTTCCTTGTTATGCTTCATTGCAAAACAGAAATCTGGTTATAGGTATATATCTATCTTTGATAAGATCATTTGTAACTTGATATAAATGCTTTTAAACTATCTACACCTGTCTGACAATATTTCACTAAAATGTGCACATTAAAAGTAATTCCTGAGAGGAGAAATACATCAGGATATATTCTAAACATACAGACACTAGTAGCACACTGCCCTAACTGAAAAACTATGTTAAAAACTTTGTTCAAACTTTGAGTCAATGAATGTCCAAAAAGAAAATTCAGCTACCAAAGAGAAAACACAGAATTGAGGAAGGCATGGTGGTGGATACCATTTGCCTTGAATTTCCTGGTGGATTAATATAAGATATAGGTTTCTCCTGAAGTCTTCATTCCCACTGCACAATGGCTGCTGCAACATTGGTGCTGACACATCACATAAAGATAAATTCCTTGGTAAAAATGGGGCTAAAACCACTACGTTAGAACACTTTACAAGCTCATCCAAGATCAGCTAATTTCTTCAGTTTCTCACAGTAGGAAAATATTTGCTTCTTTCTTTATTGAAAGAGCAAAATCTAAGCCTTAACCAACTTTTATTTCTATTGAAGAAAAATCCAACTGAATTTCATCCTTGGACATTTACTAACGTTCCATAACTGTTTCGTAACAAACATTAATATTTTTCAATAGTGTTTGAAATTCTGGTTGGCAATGAAGATCCAAATTTTTTCATGAGAAACTTGTGATGAAACTTCCTTTTGTGAGGTATGAAACTTTTGTAAAGGTATGAAAAATGTAATCCTGGCTAAATGGAATGGTTTTTTTAACATAGCCTATGTTTGACATCCAATTTATTCATGTCAGCTAGAGTTTTCTTATGAACACCAGAGTACGAAAATTCAAGTCTGAATTAGACAGCTAAAAATTAGAAAAATATTAGACAGGTAAAATAAATGTTCTGAATTAAAAAAAAAAAAAAAAAAAAGGCATTTAAAAGCCCAAAGATGACAGCTGCAAAACAGATGTAGATGCATCCCATGAGTGCACAATGTTTCCCATGGGTGCACAATGTTTCTTTTTAGTTTTACAAAACACCAAAACACTGCTGAGTAGAATAGAGCTTCACACAATGTAAATGAAGGTAAAAAAAATTCTTCTGTTGTCAATGAAGAATATAAAGAGAACACAAAGAGACAAAGTAGGCAAAAGATCTGCATTATCAATTTAAATAATTGTATTCATCTGCCAAGGGCTGACTAAACCATAATAGTGCACTTAATTGAGAAGCTCCTCTGCACTATGACTTCTCTTGAAACTGCTGCTTGGTGAGTCTTTCTGAGTCTTCCACCTACTGCACCACCCAGTAAATGCCAAAAATGTTGACATAGAAGAGATCCTATTTTACTTACAACAGAAAATTAATGTACTGTATCAATAGCAGGAAAGCAGTTTTAGTGATAAGACAAAATAAAGGAAACAAAAATCAAATGGTGTTAAAACAAGTTATCATTCCCCCACCTCAGCACAACAAAAGACTTCTTTTACACTTTTGCAGTCGACTCTAAAGTAAAATATTTCCTTTGATTTAACAACTTGAAACCAAGTTTCAATTGGTTCAGATACAAATGAAGGTAGAGCCAAGGCCATTAGTTTAAGAACAAAGGATCCAGTGTGAAAGAACAAGATTCGTAATTCATACATCTCACTAAACTTGCTGTCAAGTAAAGATGTGCAAAGCACATGAGCAAGTGAATAAACTGACTTCACATTCAGAACTATTGTTTGCAACATTTTAATTTTTACTGTAAAATGTATCTTAATCACAACAGAGAGCTGCACTGAGTGAAATCAAGATAGAAATAAACCCCATCCTTTTCTGTTACCTGTCACTAGCACAGTTACTTGTTGCTGTCCAGTCATGTTGAGGGTTGACTAGGATGCCCCAAGAGAGAAATACAGATGTTGGAGTGAGAGTGCCAACCACCAGCTGTAGAGGCTTCTGTGTCTTGTTCCGACCTACACAAGAAACATATGAAGTTAATTTCTCTCTCCTGCATTACATAAAGGAAAGTTTTTGCAGATGGATAATTAAGATAATGAAGATCTCTTCTAAGCTTGAAGGGAAAGGTACAACAGTTCTCTAATTTTCATGGTCACTATTTCTAACATATGATTTATGTGGCAGTGTCCATGGTCACTTTTTCAACCTAATATTCCAGTTAAAACTAGTTTTTGAAAATGATCATTTGGTGGTTGAAGTACACTTAGTATAAGAATAAGCTCTAGTTAGATTAAATTAAAACCTCTGGCTATCTTGGTCTATATCACAGAAGACATGACAGAGTCCAGAACATTAGAGAGTCTCCATGGATGTGATAAAAATAGCAATTTCTTGGCAGTTTTCTCAGTAACACTGCAAATATATCTACACGTAATAAATATTTTCTAGAGCATTCTTAAGAGTAAAATAAAACCTACAAAAGTTCTTTTGCTTTTAACTGCAGGCAGATCTGAGTCAGTGTCTGTATCTGCAGGATTTTTCTCTTTTAATTACTGACTATATTGAAATCAGGTTTTGCATGATATTGAACTTCAGCTTTACTCTGTATGAAGGAGTACAATTCTTGTGTGGAGAAAGAACTTATTTTAAAGAAGGTTTAAAAGCTAATAGATGGAAATGAACAAATTATGTAGAGACTCTATTTTGAACCTGTAGTTTATGGACTGCTACAGGCTCAAAGAGAATCTCTGGTGTTTGAAAGAGGATTCACTATAGGAAATCAATATATTCTTTACATCACATTACATACTTCAAAAATCTAAAGGATCTGTACCTCCTCAAAACGTACAGGTGACCAACATCTCCTGGTTTTTTCTCACTATTGTGAACCAGATTTGACTAACTTTCTACTCATGCCTTTTGAAGCTTATTATCTCTTCACTTAAACAGCCTCAGTGACAGTCTGATTTGTATTTTCAACCAATACATGTGTGTACATTTAGAAATGTTAACCATGTTGGTTTTACTTTATGTTGATGATGAATATGTTGCTACAAAACCTACATTAAAAACCAATACATATATGTTGCATCTGAAAGGTAAATCACTTTGCAAAATCTTTCCAGACATATTGTGTTATACCTGGCCAAGAGCAAGAAAAGATTTATCCCAAGCATTACCAGGAGTTAGGAAAAGAAAAATCATCCAAAGATCATAGAATAATTTGGGTTGGAAGGGACCTTTAAGGACTTTTAAGTCCAAATCCCAGGCCATGAGCAGGGACATCTTCAACTAGATCAGGTTTCTCAGATCTGATCTGTCCAACCTGACCTTGAGTGCTTCCAGGGATAGGTCATGAGTTTTTGTAACAGTCCAGTCATCCTGAAAGAAGTCTCCATATTAAAGAACTGAATTAAGTCTCCATATTAAAGTGAGGCATTCAAAACTAAAAATATTAATATATTATTGAGGTCATATAGAAAGACTTTGAAACAGATGAGAATAAAATTCAGATTTCTATTCTGCTGTGTATAGATTCAGCTGGAAATATCACTCTTTCTGTAACTTCTTGCATCAGCAAACTTAGTAGTAGTATTGATATAGAGACAGATGCACACTACCATTTTCCAATGAGGAACTAAGAGCATTAACATGTCCATGGAGGAAGTAATCCTTACTTGTAGCTTGTGAAGAATAACTTTAACATCTTTTAACATCAGAAATTAGTATTCTAAATTTCAATTCTCACTTATAAGAACTTTATGCAAAAAATCTTTAGGTGCATCTTCATGTTTTGAGCACCATGTGTGTGGCTACTGACTAGGAAACACTGTCCTACATTTTACCTTTCCACACATGGAATTTGTGCATCCCAGACAGATGCCTACAGGTAGAAACATCATTTCAGAGAAACCCAGCACAAGGGTCTGTTTTCTTTCAAATATTTTAAGAAAGAGATGCAGTAATATTAAAATACCTGAACAAGATTTTTTGTTATTTGAAACACGTGCTGGTCTTACTGAAACCAAATACCGCGGCTCTGCATCTGCAAATGAATGAAAGAGAAATTAGTACAGAGGTGCTGTTCATTTGAAAAAGAGATTAATCTGAAATTAATAATACAAAGTCAAGAAGTCAGTGAATTCTGTACACATTGTCCAATCTTCATGATCTTTAGGCTGTCTTATTTAAAATTCATTGAGTTCAAAATTATAAATGATTTGATTAAAATAAGGTTCAGATGGTTATTTTAGTTTGGGGAATTCCTCTTCAGAAATAAGATTTTTCCCTTACTCTTAAAATCAGATGTCAGAGATTTCTGCTCTTCTCAATTATTTAAAACCAAGCTCTATTCCCTCTTAACTGCAACATGAGAGAAGTTGTCTTAGGGGATTCCAGAAAGATATCCAAAGGCAGAATTTGGCTCACTCTATACTGATCAAAATTATTTTTACTATAGCTTTTAAAAAAAGAATTATTCTACATAGAATTATTATTCTAGTTTAGACACATTTGTCTAAATGTATAACTATAAATAAGAGACTGAATTTCCTGCATATTTCAGTGTAACAAGCACCTTGAATTCTACCAACTAAACAGAACTGCAAAGAAATCATTCATTTTTCTCTTACACTCAGGTTTCTGTAAAAAGAGAAAAAGTAAAAGCAGTACCAAAAAAATCAAAAGCTTGTTGTACTACTGAAAAGGTTCTGCCAGGGTGGGGAAAACCACTTTAACTTAACTTCATTGATTCTGTGCACCTAAAGCACTGGAAACCCATGCTATGGATGTACTTTAATTGTTTAATTAGTCTTTTTAAATGGGCTTCATCTGCATCCAGTAACCAAGATAAGCATTGAAAACAGCTGCTCAAAGCAGTGTGGAAAAAGAATTAGCTGAAAAAAGGAACCCCAAAGTGCAAATACATCTTCATTTACAAAAAATATTTTTCAATATTTAGTGGGGTACACAAGTGTGGGAGCTGTGTAACCACTTGGATATTTTTTGTACTGAGACTGAAAACTAAAAATAAGAAACATTTTAAAATAATTCTGTTTCCCTCTATTTTAAACCCAGTTTTCTGGTCTGCATTTATGCCCATTTGTGAGACTGCTATAACTCTCACAAAGTATTCAACAGGATTATTTTACAGCATAACCTTGAAAGTTCAAGAACTACAAAGCCAGTCTTTGAAACTCTAAAAATTTATGGATTTATCAGAAAAATGTCCAAGGATTGTGAAAGAAAGTTATTAAAATACTTTGAAACTGTTTTTCCCTGCTCCATAAATGGAAAAATTAATTCTGGCTGAAATCTGAAATAACTTGTGTATCAGTATAGAAATAGATTAACTGCTAAATAAAATATGGCAACACACAAAGACTGTTAATGCCTCACTGGACATCTCAGCTACAAAACCTGGCGGTTTTCAGGATTCATTAGTTCTAGCAGGTGTTTTTGTTCTGTAACAAAGTGTTCTCTGGGGAAATACTTTGTGTTATAGGCTGTTTATTAAGCTTTATTTTGGTGAATTTAACAAATGTTGCCTTAATAAAGAATACAACACATTCCCATTTTCCAGAGAATTCATGGCTCTTCTGACTGTAATGCAACCTACAAAAGGAAGTATTTAGGAAAACAGGCTGAGATGTTGAGAGAGGGCTGTTAGAGAAGAGGCAGGTTTAAAAAGTACCATTTCTTTAGAACTACTGAACTTAAGACAATATTATGATCATTATAACTGAAATCAGAAAATGAAATTAATAAACACAAATCCATTCAATACCTGGAATACAACAATACATTTCTGTACTGTACTGAAGCTAATTTAGAAACATGATTCCATGATTCCTGAGCAGAACCACCCATGCCCCTATATAGATGTTAAGAGTAGAGCAGCTGTAATTTAAGTTCAATTCATTGGTTTGATGAACAGTACCAAAGCATTATGCATGGACTGGAGGACACATGTCTTGAAATGCTTTTATTCTGGGGAGATATACATTCTATATGCAAGGCACCTGAAATTAAAAAATGCAGAGAGCTTTTTCAATATCATATAATGAGCCCTGACTCATTAGAATTGGGAGTTCTTTCTTAGTCTTCCACTGCAATTCAACACTTCTTTTAGTAAGTTCAGAAGACTGCTGAGTTTCCACACTGATTCAGTCTTCTTGCTGAGAAATGTGACGATCAGTCATCATCACAATGCTGAAATCATCTGATGCTACTATGACTCAATTAATTTTTAGGGCGTTCAAACATTGCCTCACCCATGTATTAAAATCTGTCAAGTTACAGGAAATATTTCATGATAATCTGTGTTCTTTTATGATACATATTCATAATCCATTCCACAGATCCATGTCTATAAGAAGCAGGAATCTTGGGGAGAGGTGAGTAACACAGCAGAAGAAAATTAAAATTCTGCAGAATACCAGAACTTAAATAAAACCATAATTTACTTTGCACTAATTCATGTAATGCTTAAGAGATAAATTGCTGAAATAGGAGGTAGGTAGGAAAATGTGATAGTCAGTCATAAAAACATGGATGTTCGACTGGATGTAATTATGATTCACAGAATAGATCAGCTATTTACATGAAAATATATTCAAGAAGAGGAGCTCATTTGAAAGATAAAATTATAACCTCAAGTAAAAGCAAACTAAACCACAGAGTCCAGACAATCCTGTTTGCAACTGAATATTTCTTATTTTCTTTTAACTGTATTTAGTAAGAACAGAATAGTTACATATTAAGATCAATGTTGAACTGTCTGGACACAGACGCATGAATCCAGCATATGCCTCCAAAAATCATTTCAACATCAATCAATATATAACAGAGACATATATTATAAAGATACAAAATATAGATCTGTCTGTCTCTCATCTGTGAGGATCCACAATCTCATAAATGAAGGATCCCTACAAAACAATGCAAACTTTAACAAGTTAAGTTTGAAATACATTTGCAAATTTGCTATGAAAATCTTAGTGGCTCCTTGATGCCAAACACATTCTTTGAGGGATGCTACTCTAAGACCACTTGTTTGAATCTATTACTGTCTAACCCCCTTTATTCAGGCTAGAACAACAATATCTTGGCTAAGAACTCCTTTCAGATCAGAAGTAAACTCCAAATAATGATCACCTTCAATTCTTTAGTCACAAAATACTCTAGGAAAACGTCCAAGTGTACCAGAGAAGTGCTCCCTGATAAATTCAGTCCTAATTCTTAGTGGTACAATTCCCCAAACACGGGCTATTATATTAATAAATAAAATTATTAAAAGAATAAAGCTTCTATTACCCATCTTAACAGCTTATGAAGACGACCAGAATGTAACAAAAATACATGCCACTGACATATCGGATTAACACAGGAGAGCACTTACTTTCACATGCCATGAGCTAGACTATCAAATCAGTGGCAGCAGGCAACTAACATGCACCACAAAATGCTAGGAAATTCTGATGTTGTTCAAGCATACTATTCAGGGCCCAGCCAATATGCTCTTGAAAGCAAAACAATGAAGTATGAAGTAGGTATGAACTGACTGATGAACTTAGAATAAATCTTAAAATAGTGTTACAAATGCATCGTTAGAATTCATAGACCACCGGATTCAGAAATCAAAACTAAGTATTTTTTGGCTTCAGGCTGCAAACCCTTAATCTGTATTTAGGGATTGCTAAAGACTTACCATGGGATGTAGTTAAGGGCAAAGCTGGAAGAAGGGGAGGATTGAAAGTACTGTAGTGCAACAAACATGGGAAAAGACAGAGAAGTGGGACAAAGAGGCTGATGTGAATGAACCTGCTGCTGGGCAATGAACTTGTCTAGAGGAAGGGGCATCTGCTGACCTCCTCCAGCTCCTCCCTTCCACTAGGCTCAGCTATCATTAGCAATGAGAACCTGTTTTCTGGTAAGTTAGCAGGAGGCAACATAATGCTGAATTAATATTCACGTTATTTAGCATCTTGAAAAAGCATGTAGTTAACACAACTGCCAGTTTCTGGTAATTGATAAGAAACTGCACAGCAAGATCTTTTAGCTAAGCACTGGTCTAGCACAGATCCCTGAGTTGCACTTTCTAAAATGTGTTCAAGGTGCTACTAGACCCCTCTCATACACATACATAAACACGAAATTCACACACCACTTACTGGCATTGTTATGAAGCAGGATTACCAATACATTCTCCTCTTACACTGTATAATCTTGTACAAGAAAAGGAAAAGCAAAAGTACTGCCCAACTTTGAGCTGGTTTTAGAAACTGAAAGGGAAAATAATTTTGTTCATTCTGTTAAGTAATTGCTGTTCATTCTTACAAAACTTTCCTGTCTCCACCCAACTTTTTGGGTTTCTCCAACAGTATCAACAATTTCTAGGAGGTTGGCTTGCAATCTCCCTAGTCAAGTCAGAAAAGACTAACACAAATCTCTTAAGCAAATACTTTCTTTACAAATCAGAAGACTGAATAAATTAAGATAAAGGTTTAAGTCAAGCCCAGAGCTTTTGGATGGGTCCATTCACCTTTTTATTAGTCTAGTGGAATTAACGTCTTGGTAACTTTTGACACCTAATAGCTTTCATGACCAAAAATCATGTACATGTGAACATATAAAGTACACTCAGCATAAACCACATCTGGTGTTCTAAAACAGAGGCATAATTTCCATTTCTTGGAAATAAACTTTGCTGCTGCCTTGTCATTGTCATTGACATTTCAGTATATTCAGATCTATCTACTAGAGCATGAAGCTGCTCAAGACTTTGTTGCCAGCAGAAACTCTTTACATGTTCAGGAAATCCAACAGATTCATTTTCTCTTTGCCCATGCCCTGTGCAGGCAGATCCAAATTTACTGATAATGTTATCCAATTGCTGCCTCAGTTACTATATAATTTACAAAACAAAAGGAAAACAGGTATTTTAAGATAAGAATTACTGCTGTGAGGTGCTGAATATTTTAATGGGTGAAATGTAGGTAAATGTCACACATTGTACAAAATCATATATCTCTTCTGAAAATCCTAGGAAATGTCATGTCCTTAATAATTTCTCTAAAATATCCATCTACAGCCATTTAATTTTATAAATTAATACATCTGCTGACTTCAAGCTTCCTGTTAATAGGATCATAAAAGGTGTATGACCCAGCAGAAAAGTTGACCATAAATTTTATATTAATCTACAATGAGTAGGTTGGAAATATGAAATCTGTGGGCCTTAGAAATATATATTGTTGTGTATATTGTCATCTTCCATATTCCAGTTCCAAGTGGGGACAATTATCCTAAACAGAATACTGATTATGTTGCTCCATTAACAAAACCAGGGATGAAGAAATACATCAAGGAAATGTGGAAATGTCTGCAAGGCACTTCATTCTATCTTGCAGACCTACACTTTTTGTTAGAAAGGAGGAATTATATTTTAAAGGACTGATGCATTTAAGGAAGGGAATAATGAATTATATGTGAAGTCGGTGTGTTATCTTACATTGGTCTAACATGTAAATTAATGCCTTATTTTTCTTTTCAGTAGGGTGTACAGCTGATTGTGTATCTGTATGATTTTTTTCCTTAAAAATTTTCACAGAATAAACAATTTTAATACTACCAGAATAAGATTCACTTTCATGGATCTTTCATTTTCCTGGATCTAATCTTTCTCCCAGGGGATTAAATTCCACAGCATTGCTCCTTAAAGCATTAGAAAAACATACATACCTTTTAGAGAGTAACAAATGCCCATAAATGTCCATTTCTAATATTTTATCTTTCAGTTGCAAATCAATTTAAGGTTGTGATCACAGTCCCTAAATTGACTGGGAAAGGTTTCTCTTTCCATGAACCACTAAAACTGACAAGAAGGGAGGAAGCATTAAATTGCATTAGTCTTGGTCTAAATAGACCACAATAAATTTTCATATTCAGGAACCACTTCTTCCACATTCTGCTCATTAAGAGCCTCACCTACCACTGTTCAGGGAAGCCTATAAACTCACCTGCTTTCTGTAAAATTCAGGTAAGTCAAAGCACGAGAAGACCAAAACTTAGCTGTTTTGACTGTGGAAAAACGTGTGGAACACACTGAAGACTATTTTCAGAGTGTGCAGTAGCACTTGGATCACTAGAATATCCAGAACATGGGACAGACATCCTTGAATGTGAAATTTAAAAGTACGTTGTTTTAATATGAAGATAACATACTAGGCCAACTTCATCACACATGAGATGTACTAGGAGTACAAAGATAATCTGAGATTTTTCAGCAATAGGATCTAGGAGGTTTATATCTTTGGCATATTTCTGGAGAGTATTTTTAATGTCCCTCTACAACACTTTGCTTTTTCTAAAATCAATATAAAGTGTATGCTAGAGTTGAGGTCTCTGGCTGCCACAATAAAACTTAATCATTGTTCCTAGAATTGAAAATCATTCTGCAATTTTTCCAGTTTCTGCCAGCAACTGATCCCTAAATATGGTGGGGAGGAGGGACTGTGCTAGCAATCATCTCTGTCTTAATTTCTGCCACACAAGTCACTCTAAAGTAGAGCCAAAAGCACAACTGATGTTTATTGCTTTAGCTCGTGTTCCATCCACATTTGGAAAGCACAGTCAAAGCTGCAGTTTAATGTTGAGTTTAATATTTGTGAAATGGGAAAGATTATGCACTCTCTGCTTCAAATAAACAAGTCCCCAAGGCACACAATCTCACCCTAAATCTCTCAACTAAAAGCAACAGCTCCAATAAATGTACTGGTAATTGCCTCAAATAAATGTTTGCAACTTGAAGTACATATTGCTGATAACTTCTTTTACTCCTGTCTTTTCAAAGATGACATTTTCTGAAGGTTAGAAACGCTCATCTTGTTATCCATATTATGTTGCATTTTGCATGTTTAGTTACTGGACATTCAGAAGTCACAAGCATAGATTTATTGTCACAAGGAAACTGACAACTTATATTAGCATGAAGGAGATAAAATTTTGACATTATTCTCCTTTGAAATAATCATAAAGGAAGAGTATTCCTCAACCTTTGTGCTTTGCCCTCTCCAGACACCCTACAGCAAATGGATATGCATGTGGTTGGTGCTTTGATGTGCTGTGGAACTAAAGAAAGATTCCAGCCATTAACTGCTACAGTTAAAGCTACGAAATATCAATATACCTGAAATTCCAGGTGACCTTGAGTTTTCAGTTTTGCAAAACATTAGATATAAAAGCTTCTATTAAATAGGGAGTGCAAATGATCTTACAGGATGTTATATTCAGTCCTTGTTTTGCTCTTCACTAAGATCTTAGATTACCTGAAAAAATCTAATTAATCCTCACTACTCATGCAACAGGCATTGTTATGCCTAATGCACAGTATACCACAGAAAATCCTGTACATTTTTCTTAGTGAACTGATTCAAAAGTTGCACAGAGGATGAATCAGGTAAGCCAGACCCATCTTAAGTGATGGTTATGAAGTCAAACACTGGATGGGTGATAGAATTACAGAGAGATCCCAGAAGTACCAACTCATGAAAAGGAAAGTCAACCTTTGCCACAGCGATCCTATCACTCTCTAATATCTTAATTATTCCATGTCTAACATCTTATTTTTTCAGTTTTTATTCTGCAGTTTTCAGCCTGGAGCAGACACCCACAATGTCCTTAACTGACATCAAAAATGGGGCAACTACTACTTCATGCTTATGCATCCTTTCCTCTCCCTTGCTTTACACCAAGATCACAAGCATTACAATGATGACGGCAAATTGGTTCATTTCAGGCTAGAAAAGCTTGAACAAATCAATAAGAAAATACTTAGGGATTTAACAGACTTCTCAAAATGTCAAATCCTGGTAAATCAATGTTTTAACGATTTATTCTTTCTTCTTCCTATTCCAGGTAACAGGATATAGCATTCTTGACATGGTTTAATCTCTTCCTTAAAACAGCTCACGGAATTCTGCTGGTAACGTCTGACATGGAAGTTAGAGGTTAATCTATAACATATACTGGAGTAGATCCCTACAAGAAGACAAATCATGTTGATATGAATGTTTCTGCCAAAAGGAATCCACCATACAATTCTCACTTTTTCACTGCTTCTTCTATTATTTGTTGAAAGCATGTACATTTCCCTCGCATTCTACTTTATAGCTGCATCTTTAGGCAAACCATCCCATTTGATCTGTGATGTGTCCAAGTATAGTACAGGCTCTCAGTAAAACAAAAATCCCCAAAACAAATACCAGTAAGCAAAATTTCCAGACAACAAGAAGTTGTTCTCCTTGAAGGATCTGCTAATTCCCCTTTCCACTGAAATTCTTGCCAGCAACCTTAAACACAAAGAAACCGTAAGCAACAACCCAGTAAAACAAAAAATTAGGTGAACAAAAGGTTCATATTCTCCTCAGTCTCTTCCCATAATTTATTACAACAACAGCATGCAAAGCAAATATGTCTTACCAAGTTCTGTTACATAGTTTTTTCCTTCTGAAGGCAAAGGAATGTACTGATTAGAAAAGAAGTTGCTTCCATAACCCAGGACAAAGCCTTCTAGCTTGGTGCTTTGACTTGGTCGAAGATACCTCATGCAAACAGTGTCATCTGTCGCATTGATCTGAACCTTCAGACTCTGCCTTTTCACTGGGGAAAGAGTGAAAAAGAGGAGATCAAAATGCATTACCTTGCAATCACATATGCAGTAATGGAACATGACTACATAACACTATAGGGCTCTTTAACTTGCTAATAGCATGCAACTGAAAAATTTCTTAGAGGTGATGTCTGCTGCAAGCACAATGTATTTATAAAAGTGAACTAACAGTCATATACAATAGTGGTTGCCAACATGACTGTTTTTCCACTAGTTTAGCATTATCATTTGCTTTAACATCCACTCTTGCACTAGTAAAACCATGCATGAAGTAAGTGGAAAAAATGCAAGTGTTTTTTCCTTTAAATGCAAGAGTTATAGTCATATTAGCCATATGTAGGATCCATAGGAGAGAAATGTTTGGTTTTGGTTTGATTTTTTTTTTTGCTTCTTAGTAGAAAATATGAAGTTGTAAAATTAGATTAATCAGTTAATCACACTCAAAAATTATGGTAGAGGATAAACAGTAACTAGATCCAAATAAATCTTCTACAATTTTTTTCCCCCTATGTTGGGCTGGAAATGTAATTTTGTATTTGGAATTACACCAGGACACCTAGCTAACATAAATACTTTACTCAAATCTACGAAGAAACTGTTTTTAAACATTCATTTTTATGCTTTCCAGGGGAACAGCACATAAAGTAAGAAACATCTTGTATATCCATCTGCAAAAATTTAACTTTTAGCAACAGAAAATGACTTCACAACAGAATAACTAACTTTTTAGGCTACAAGTTGGTGTTTTGGCTTCATCTTGGTGGGGTAAGGGAGGATTAGCTTTTTCCTTTTCTTTCTTTGGTATGTACAATTTTAATACTCCCTTGTTACTGTTAGGCCTATCATATTTTCAGAACTTTTGAATTGCTGGCTTTTCCCCAAACTTACAACACCAGCACTGGACTAGTACGTTTTGTGTTGTGATTTCTCTTCTCATTCTCAAAATATAAATTTTTATTCCCAGCAGATTTTCAGGCATCTGTCCAATCATGAGGGCTGAAATTAACTTATCAGGAAAAAGCAGAACTTTGCAGACAATCATTTTGCTTCAGGAACTAAATCCTGAAGAATAACTATGAGATAAATGATAAATAATATATCATTGAATAATAGGATAGAGCGATACTAAACTTTTCTTTCTTTCTCTCTTTCTTTCTCTCTCAGTAATCGCAGACTGATATTCAAACTTTCTCTAGACAAGTACATACTGATTCTCTGGTACCACCCCAACATACCCTGCTTTTTTTAGAGAAATTCTAATGACTAGAGTTGCCAAGAGACAAAACCACGTCTGAAACAATCGTTCGTTTCAGTAGACGATTTGAGCATCTGCAGTTGTCTGCACACAGAATGTAAAGCCTTAAGCCAACACTTTATGCCTCTTCCCTTTACAGAAAGAAGTGTACAAGTAAAATTGATGGAAAACATCTGCCTCCCTTCCTTTATCTAAAGACTGATCAAGAAAAATCATTCAGCCAGGAAACTGTCACAATTTTCCGAAGTAAACTCTGCCAGGTTCCAGAAGACTGCAAGGCTTCTAGAAAACTCAGTTCTCTGGCATTTTCAGCAGAGCACTACCTTCATGGGGAAAAGAGCAGCAGTGGCTTCTAACCTCCATGACATCCTAGCTCCTCTATTTTCAGTACACAAGACTGCTGAGGATGGGCTACTCTGAATATTGACAGGGCTTCAGACAGCACAAACCAGGAAGAAAACACAACACACTTCAAATACCCCAAACAAGCTTCATACAGACACTTAGTAAAAACTGGTAACAAAGTTTAGGAGTATTATCTCTGCCTGACAGTAAGCTACATCTGTTTAAATTATGGATTCTTTAAAACCCATTAAGCATTGAATATATTGAAATGATGGTCTCCTGGTCTCTATTGAGTATTCATGTCTAAGAATAAAATAAGACTTACAGAACTTAATTCAAATACGGTAATTTGATTTCCATAATAAATTTCCTAATCAGTCTCAAACCTGAATTTACAAAAAAAAAAGTAGAGAAGATCGATTTAATTTTAAATTTACAATAATTTAAACCATTTTCCCCCCACAATTGTATCTACATTATACTTTATCTCAGTTATACTTTACATCAATTTGAAGACTTAATGCTATTATCAAGATTATATTCAACTGGGTCTGATTTCAGTTAGATGGATACAGTTGTTTATTCATGAGCAGTCAATTATAGTGACAAAAGCCTTGATTTTATTAAAGCCTTAAAACTCTCAGTGAGGTTTCTGCAATTAGAAAGCTTAAATGGGATCCTAAAACAGTAGTAGCTTTGAGATAAGACCCTTTAGACCTCTTTTTTATAGCTAGCATATCAAAACCACCAAGAGAGCTTTTAAAATCAAAGACAGTTCTAGCAGCAAACTAACAGAAATAATTTAATTTTTTTTTTTTTTTTAAATAAAAGAGAATAAGGGAGGAAAGAAGAAAAGGAGATGCACTTGAAATTCACAAAATAAATCCTTGTCCTCATCACCCAGTTTTGACAGGTCAGGTAATTTTCTTCTAATTTACTTTTAAGTACAGAGATGGCCTAGATGGCAAAAAGTACTGAAGAGTCCCTGTAGAGCTTAGGAAAAAAACACTAAGAAAAAATTATTTAGGTTGGAAAAGACCATTAAGATAATCAAATTCAACCATAAACCCAGCACTGTCAAGTCCACCACTAAACCATGTCCCCAAGTGCCACATCTATGCAACTTTCAAATACCTCCAGGGATGGTGCCTCAAACCTTGTCAGTCTGTTCCAATGTTTCATGACCCTTTTGTTAAAGATATTTTTCCTAGAATCCAATCTAAAGCTCCCCTGGCACAACTTGAGGTCATTTGCCCTTGTCCTGTCACTTGCTACTTGGGAGAAGAGGCTGACCCCCACCTGGACCCTACACCCTCCCTTCAGGCAGTTGTAGAGTGAGATAAGGTCCCCCTGAGCCTCCTTTTCTCCAGCTCCCTCAACTCCTCCTCATAAGACTTCTGCTCCAGTCCCTTCACCAGTTTTGGGGCCCTTCTGTGGACATGCTTCAGCTCCTCAACATCTTTCTTGTAGAGAGGGACCCAAAACTTCATATAGGATTTAGAGAGCAGCCCTACCAGTGCCAAGTCCAGGGGGATGACCACTTCCCTGCTTCTGCTTGGCACACTATTGCTGATACAGGCCAGGCTTCCATTGGGCTCTTGGCCACCTGGGTACAGCCTGGCTCATGCTCAGCTGCTGGTGACCAGCACACCCAAGTCCTTTCTCCCCAGGCAGCTTTGGGTTGTCATGAGCCAGGTGAGGATCAGCATTTGGCCTCATTGAAGGTACACAATATCCACAATCTTTCCCTCATCCAGTAAGTGTGTGAGCTTATCATAAGAGGAGATCAGGTTAGGCAAGCAGGACCTGTCTTTCCTAAAACTTGACCCAAAGAGCAGCAAAGAGCAAGGGAGACAAATCTCCTTTTTCACTTTAACTTAGCTGCGTGTTTTTCAGGGAAAAATAACCGCTAAAGCAACAACACAGATGCCACACTTCATATGACTAAACCACATTCCTATTCATGGGCTGTGTGCATTCCAGAATCAGTGAAAATGAGGGATGAATATTAACTGGTAAAACAATAAATGACCAGTTTCTGGAAATGTATGAACAGAAGTGGAGCAACCAAGGACAAAGAGAGATCAATTCTACGTGCTGCACAGACACTGTCTAGTCAAGAGAGGGCCAGCCTGGAGCAAGACAGATATAAATGATACATAAATTATCTTAGTAAATGGGGACTGTCCCCAGGAGCATATTAGCAATATAGATTTCACTTGTGTTGATCTCACAGTGTTTTGAACAACTAAGCAGGAAAGCATTCTCATTCTGAGTAATATGTCTCTTTTAGTCATCACTCAGATAAACATTCATTAAATATGACTGGGTGGACAAGGGAAGTCATAGGAACTTAGCTTTTATGATACTGTGATAAGAATCTATTTGATTTGAGAAAATAATTTTGTCGAATTAGGATTCCAGGAGATCTTTTTTTCCCTGCATCTCCTTGATGAAAGACTTGAATGATAAACTAGATGCCCTCTAATTCCATTTATTTGGGTCAGTTTTTGACATTTATTAGTGAAACCCTGCTATAAAGTATTTGCATTTGTAATGTAATTCTTTTACATTGAGGCCATTTCCAAATGGAAGATTCTGAGATCTATAGCTACCTCTGAAACACAATCTTTCCCTCCATGCTTGCCAACAGAAATTCCACACTGATCTGCAAGTATTCTCTTCAACAAAAGTTACTTGATGGCCAAGATCATCAGGAGAAACTGTGCAAAGCACATCTGAAGTAACAGCACAATGTTAAGTGCATCAGAGCACTTGGAGTGTTGGAATCACTGAGGAAAGGAGTCTGCCCACACTGGGAGAGAATGAAAAACAGCTTAATAAGGAATCAGCTGCATTATAAGAGAACTAGCCACCACCAGCTCTTCAGAAAGAAGAAAATAGGTACCAGTGGCCTGAAGAATCCAGGTGGAAGCACTATAGTTTGGCCAGTTAGAATGTATAGGCAACAGGAGACAAAGGCTGTCTCCTGAAGAAAATACTGAAACTTTTAAAAGTTTAGATGTTACTTTCACTCACACCAGGAGTCTACTGCGTGCTTTAAGTGTGCATGGGCTCTTGTTATCAAATACAGTCCTATTTTTTTTTTTACCCACAGAGTGAGGATCCTTGAACTCTGCCCTAAAAAACTAGAGGGTGAATACAGCTGTAGTGTATTACAGCAAATTTGGCTTTGCTGCCAGAATTCCTTTTGCCTTACATTGAAACTGTTTATTTTCTGCCATTTCAAAGATTTTAAGGGGCATGAAGGCAAGACCCAGCACTGCCTCCCAGAGTGCTAGACAAATGAAGTGTGCCTTATGAAAATATATTAGCACCATCTATTTGTAAGCACTACCTCATTTATTCAAATCATTCAAAACAGCGCTTTGATTTTTCCAAATCTGGTGTCACAGTACCCACCAGGCAAGTTTTCAATGATAATCTAAAGCTATGAAACTTTTCTTTTCTGCTCTTTTATATTTTTGTATTTATTTTGGCTGCCAAACATGGAGAAATGTTGGTTGTTTGGCTGCAACCCAAATATATCTTAAAATGGGAAACATTTAAAAATAGTTCTGTTTCTATGTACTACAATAAACAAGACACACTTCTAAAGCAGCCACAAGCACAGAATAATGGAATAACTTTGGGTGGAAGGAACTTCTCTAAGTCACCCAGTTCAACCCCCTGCTCAAAGCAGACCTCAAGTTGCTCAGGGCCACATCCAGCTGAGTCTTGAACACCTCTGAGGACACAGATTCCATAACATCTCTGGGGTAATCTGTTTCAGTGCTTAGCATACTTCTGTTTAAAAAAAAGTCCTAATATCTAACTGGAATTTCCCGTATTCCGGTTTGTGCCCAGTGCCTCTTGCCAAATTACTCTGCACTTCTGCAGAAAATCTGTCTTTGTATTCTCCAGTAANTTTCCCGTATTCCGGTTTGTGCCCAGTGCCTCTTGCCAAATTACTCTGCACTTCTGCAGAAAATCTGTCTTTGTATTCTCCAGTAAGATAGCTGAGGATCCTTTCTCATGACAGATTACATCAAACACTAAGGTTCTTAGCCATGAAATTCACATTCACAAATACTCTGAATGATGAAAGTAGGTGCCATATGAAGAGAGCAACCAAGAATAGCTTTATAGGGGAGGGTGAGTTAACAGCCTTGCATGTAGTTTTGTCATTTGCAAATGAAGTTCCCCAATCATTTTTTTCGAAGTATTATTATGCCTACACAAATCTAACATTTCTTCAGAAGAATTGGCTGTCAACATGCAGCAGTTAACTGTGCAAAACAAAAACAAGCATGTCTATCTACAAAAACCTAACCCTCGATCTTACACCTTCAAACTACTTTCGTTTCAAAAAGGGCAACTTTTCTTAGGTGTATCAACACTCTTAACAGAATGCACACAGAAAATAAAACAGCATAAACTGTAATTCCCTCCATATTTCTTACATATCTGGGGGCATTTTAGTAATTTAAATGATAGACAAATTCACTACTAAAGGAATACAAGTAGCTGAAATACGCAGTAGTGAAATGCCTCAATACTGGTGTTCAGCTGAAGGTAGTGACCCAAAAAGAAAGAGATGCCCTGTGAGGGCCCAGGGTCAGCCCCATCCCTTCCTCTGTCCTTAACTCCAGCACTCTTTCAAGGTTTTCCTCCTTAAGACACCTTTTCCTCCAGTTGCTATGCACATTTAGTTTTACTAATGCTAATCAGAAATATGCTGCTCTTTAATGTTATAAATGAAATATATACTTCTGAAAGAGAATTGTTAAAGCACTTACATTACAAAATTACAGTTTAAAACTTATTTTGCCAATTCCTCTCCAGTGATTACTACAGTTCAGAACTGAGTGAATAAGCTGTACTCATTAGTACCTTAGGACCTGTTAGGTCAATGCAGAGGTAAAGACATAGTTATTAACCATTCTAGTTTCTATGTAGCTACAAAAATCATTGTACAAAGGAAATTTGTTGCTCATATGTTGCCATCTGTTTCACCTGTTTTCAGGTCATTTGAGAACTTCCCTGAAGTTCCACTTCCATCTTTATCACTATCCCCTTCACAAAGCTCCTTAAACACGCTGGTTTAAAATTACTTTTTATTGGACTTAGTAAAGTAACTTATTTTTAGGGTGCAAAGCTGAAAACAGTCTGGATTTAAACTTGGGATCCCATTTCAGTGGTTAAACCCCCAATTCCACCTTGCATTCCACAAGTCATTTTTCATTATTTATTAAAATAGGAAACAAAACTGAAAACAAGAAAGAAAATTGTGGTTTGAAAATAGCCAAGCCTGCAGCTCTGATGGAAAATGGAGTAGGAGTTAAGACTTCTGAAAATTTCTTTGGTATGATTTAAAAGAACCTGACCCTGGCTCCTCTTGTGGGATTCTGTTTAATTTTTATTTTAAACCTTAGAAAATTCAGCTCCTTTATGTGTCCAGTTAGTAAACTTAGTTTGGTGTTTGATGGTAACAATTTATAAAATTCAACATTGAACAATTCAACATTTTTGAAGGATAGGCACAAAATCAAGCCCATTCATTATTTTCAATGCATAATGCCCTTTGAAACTCCTTCAAGTTGAATAATTTTTGACAGATAACCCTTTTAAAATGAACAGCGCACAAATTTCAAAGGACAAGACAAAACCTACTTGTCAATAAAACAACCTGAAACCCTTATTTCAATTTAGATTATGGATCACTTATTTGCAGTAGGATAAAGCTTAATTTTGATTTGATGTCTTTAGGTTCTCCAGGAGTCTTCTTCCCCTGGCTTTACTCTCAAAGCTCCTTATTTGTTGTTTTTTTCCAGACTGGCCTGGTATGTATTTTTCAGGATGTAATTTCACCTGGACAGTGACAGTGACTGTATCTTGCCCAGAAGAGCTGCCTTTCCAATCCTGGCTTCTTCTCCTGTCCAAGGAAACAAGTCCAAGGCAACTCCACCCAGGCTGGGCTATGAAGAAAACTGTGTCCTGGCCAAAGAACCTGACAGATTCTGCATAAATATATTCAATAAAGGCAAGCAGAAGACTGTGGAGAGCAAGGAGAGTCTCACAAATTTTCTAGGTCTAACTCTCTTTTTAAGCCTTTAAAAAGCACCAGCCAATGCAAACACCAAAAGAGAAATGTAGTCTTTGGACATGGCCTCATAAAAGGTGGTCATATTTTAGAGCTGATCAGCTGAATAAAATCAGGGACTTTCTTTAACAACCTCATCACGGCAGGAAAAGCTCAACAAAATACTAAGAACTTGAGCAGGTGAAGAATTCAAACGCTGTTGGACTGGCTCTGCCCATAAAATTCAAACATATTGAAGCAATTGGTATTAAAGACCTTAGACCTTAATGCAGGAAGTCTCTTATACCTGTGTTCATGAGAAGGCAGTGCATTGTCACTGCCATTACCTACTCAGTGGCAGGCAGTGTTTGGCATCTCCACCTCCTTAAGCCACCTTTCATTTACGAAGATCAGTGCATGTTTGAAGAGTCAAAAATTGAAGGCATAATAAAAAACACTGTCTGGAACTGCAGTCACCTTTGCTTGTGTGAGAAGAGTGAGGACACTACACTTTACCATCCAGCATGTTGGTGTTTATTACTGAGTGCACAGGTAATCTGCTACAAGAATTTACTGTGTACCCAGATTGTAATGAGGGACACATTTCCTACAGCCAGTCTGGAGTCTGCTCCTTACATGTGATCACCATTTATTACATCATAATACATAGGGGGTTTTTCACTCTGTAACTACTCATCTGGGGATCTTTTGAAACACTTTGGGAGGAATCATTCAAAAGGACAATATCAAAATAACCAACAGCAAGAAAGTATAAATTCTACTGTGTTACAATAAGGCAGCTCCAAATCAACAGTCAAAAAAACCTCAAGTAGTAATAAATTGAAATTTGTGTGTTTATCTGCATTACTAGAACAAAATAGGCAGTCATACACTGAAATCCTCTTCTGTGCTAAGTATTGCCTTATTTGCCATAATCCAAGCAAATGAAAGAGCAAGTCTTTAGCTGAGTATTCTGTAACATTGGGTTAGATGATTTTAAAGCTGACTTTGTTTTACCTCCTTCTCTGATTAAGCACATGGTTATTTTTCAGGGACAAACCTGCTTAAAGATCGTAGCATATAGACAGCTAGGAGGATTTACAAGCTGTAGTAACAGAATAAATTTGAAACCAGCATGTACTTCCAATCCTTTAGTTGTAAATTAATCTATAAGTCTCAGAATCCCCAACATGTTCAGATGTTGTTTCAAAATTGTTACCTTCTCTATTTTAAATCTGAAGAAACGGATCACAGTCCTTTTATGCACTAGTTCTCACTTCTGAAAACGTCTCTTATCACTATTGTATAAATAAATAGAGCACTGCAAAACAGACCATCTTGATAAATCCAGGAAAAAAATAAAATTCAGTGACTAGAGGTACAGAGTATATTACCCAGGAAAGAAGCCTGAGAAAATAGGAGTCACTGAGCTTGGAGAAAAAGTACATAGATAGATATGAAGACAGCATCCAAATATATATGGCAAACAAACAAAGCCCTGAGGAAAAGCAGTATAAATTAGTTCTGCTCAATATTTGTGATGAGAAGTGACAAACTGCAGCAAGGAAGATACCTGGAAAACTGATACAGGAAGTTACGCTCTGACACAAACTGTCTCGGGAATAAGAACAAGGTGATCAAAATGAGTTCAGAAAGTCCATTTCAGCCCTCTGTTTCCTTGTAAAAATTACTGGTTTTCCTATTGAAGGCTACTACTTTTGTTCTGCACATCTAAGTATGCACCATAAAGCCTCAAGGAGGGCTGCCCTCCTCAGTGCTCCGAGTGAATCCCAGTATCCTACTTCCTATCTCTAACATATAGAAAATGAAAATCCAGTAAGGCATGGTCTCTTCAGTATATAGATGAGCATAAGAGAATTGACAGGGAGAAGTAAGATTATTTTGTTATACGAGAAGAGAAAATATCTCAGTGCAATTGATTGAGTAAAGGCAAGAAAGAGCATCCAGGGAAACTGCAAGCTGCTACCCCTAGCCTCAGTCACCAGGAACAGTCACACCTATGCACATGATGGACAAGAAGGTGATTTGGAACAGCCAGAGTAAATTTACCAAGGCCAGGCTGTCTGGCAAAGCTTGCTGCCTTCTGTAATGTTATTCCTGGCTTTGCATACAATGGGAAAGGGGTGAACATTTACTTCAACTTTGGCACAATTTCTTTCCACAGGTATCATTCCTGTCAGACAGGAGAAATGCAGACTGGGTGCCTACATTACAGGGGAGAGGGAAAACTGGGCTCAAAGAATAGCAGTCAGTGGTTAAAAGTCCAAAGTCCCTTTTGATACCTCTTTGATATTGCTTAAGAAGCTCTTTCTGGTCCTTGAACAACATCCAGTGTAATTCCTATACTCATTTCAGTGAGGGAGAATGTTTTGTGCTTTGTGTACACTTGGGAAAGAACTTGAGTTGTGGAAAAGAATAGAAGCAGATGAGTTGTCCTCAAGCAGTTGACCTGCTTTGAAACTGAAGGAAAACAAACTAGATGGAGACGCCCATTCAGAAATAGGTGACATTCTGTTTATAAGTTTCCCCACTATGCTGGGTATAGTTGAAGCAAGAATCTTTAAAATAATATGCAAAAATGGAAATGATGGAAATGGAATGGGATTATCCTTTTTCTGAAGTCACAATGAAGTCACTTCCAGTATTGCAACCTGCATATGATCACACAAAATACCTGTGTTCTCTGCTCAAAATAACACCCAAGACATACAGGACTGCAAACAGAGCAAGGATTAATAGCTCTGAATGGCACTTGGCAAAGGTGCTTGCAATATTCTGTGTTAACTTTGGAACAAATCCCCCACTTTTAAGAAGCAGACAGATGATAAAGCAATTAAATATCTGAAGCACACATAAGAATTCCTGGGCAGTGTTGTATATCAAATGCTAAACTCAGAAAGAGTAAGAAAACTCTGTCAGTAACAAAAGCAGTACTGAAATATTAAATTCTATTGTGCTGGGACAGCTATGATTTGGGCTTGTCAATGGAGTCAAGTCTGTTAACAAAGCTTTTAGCCAGGTACTTTTCATTGGTTTAGAAAGCTGTAGACACAAACAAACAAATAAAATGTAAATTTTAAAAAATTGCTCTATGTTTCCAAAAGAGCAGTCAAAATAAAGTGGTTTCACTTATGTTCCTGGTCTCCAAACTGAACATTCTCACACATGTCCATGACACTTGCTGGATACAGCCCAGTCCTATAAGGATTGATTCCAAATGCACATAGTTTTTCCAGCTGGAAAATGTATCTCATCTTGCACCATTAGATGAGACAGATCTCAGGACTGATGACCTGGCTTCTTACTACTACTCTAAAATAAATCCAACAAAACCCCCAACAGATTAAGAAAAATCAGAGGTGATCCTTTTAATCTTATTCTATATTATTCTACATTTTGAGTTGTCATAGATCAAAGGAAAGATACTACAGTTCAAACACATCCAGAGAAAAGAAGCAACAAATTGCCAGTACATCTTTAATTTTAAAAAGTACTAATAAATACTTCATAAGTTTAGAATGTATTACGGAATTCCTAAATTTGACAGAAATTCTTTTTCAGCTCTATGAACATATTGTGAAGCAGAGACATTGTTAACTCATCTTAAGAAAACTAAAATATGAAGTAAATGGTTCTAAATCAGTGGACTACAGAAAATAATGGTCACCAAGCGTATTTAGTGTACATGTAAAATAAAAGCTGTGTCTGTGACCAAGAGAGTACTGAGATAAGACTAATACTTGCTTTTGATAATGAAGGTGTTTCACCTTTTCTCCCACATATTTCCCTTCCTACCCAGGATATGGCATAGAGTTCATGTTTTCTGACTATATTTCCGAATTCTTTATCTGTTACATCACCTGCACTATTTTCACCATGTTGTCTTTTATCAACAGAGGTGAAGGAAAGCTGCAGGAAGTAATCTCTCTTTCCAACCTATCTTTCTATATCGATACTTATTTTTTTTAATACCTTCTCCAGCTGGTGTTTCATTGAAAGAAAAACACCAATAAAGAATACTATCAACTACACAAAAGGAAGGCTTATGAAAATTTTGGGGTGAGATAGGGGCACGTACATCTATGCACAAAACCATCAGCTAAGCAATCTTTGTAGGCCTGACTTGGCATTTTTACTTGTACTTTTCATAGGCATTTATCCAAAAGCTCATGGAGAATTTATGGTATGTAGGAAGCTATGTCTCTCTCATTACTGATCATGTAACCCAGCATGCAGTAGATTACATTAATTCCCAAGGAATGCTCTCTGACTTAAGAGTGTATTAAGCACATAAATAATGCTTCATGACTTCAGAGTTTTTTAATGAGATGGTCTTCCCTGTGCCAGTTCTTTTGACAACTGACAAGTGTTTTAATGCTACAAAAACAAATTATTGAAAAAAAAATCCAAAAGGGCTAGA
The DNA here is from genome assembly GCA_013397555.1 of Urocynchramus pylzowi. Classification (NCBI taxonomy): domain Eukaryota; kingdom Metazoa; phylum Chordata; class Aves; order Passeriformes; family Fringillidae; genus Urocynchramus; species Urocynchramus pylzowi. The sequence goes on along the minus strand of VZRH01000063.1, from coordinate 839,852 downwards.
TCATGGAAAAAAATTATTCACAATGCCTGAAGTTTCAACAGGGCATAAATGAGATTATGTATTCCCTATATGTCACTTTTCTACATCCTTAATACTATGAGCAACCTCACATTGCCTTCAAATAAGAATAATAATAGCATATGAAGTCCCTTGCTAATTGCTGTAAGTATTTCTTAGTGGAAAGGGAACACAATAAACATCTGTTACATTATTGAGAAATTGCTTTCTAAGAATTCATGGCTGTACATTAACAACGTACTATGCTTTTATCAACTGCCATTTGATCACATTACCAAAATTGTGAGAGTACAGTGGATTGATGAGAGTGTGAAAGATTAAAAGAGATAATTTTTGATGTCATACATTTACCAAAAGCAAATGAGCAAGATCCCACACTGCCTTTGTGTCTGCACATGTATGCCTCAGTGTACTAGAGAGTCTACGTGAAATCACACCCATGACTTGCTTACTCATGTGCAAGGTGAGTACAGATTTTCCATTGGAGCGAAAATCCCCAAATTTGCCAACAATTCAAAAGTTCTTCAGCTAAAATTAATTGCATAAATACTATTTTAATATTTTGAAAAAAAAAATGTTTATACAGACTTGATTAACAAAGGACATAAGGACATACCTCCTACTCCATAACACCAAGTGAGTTACATCAGATGTACCAGCTACGAAGGAGCACTGAATAACCAACACAAGCAAGAAGACATTTCTATTAGAATTGCCAGTTTTTGTGCTCCTCATAACTAAACCAAAGAGCAGGAAGGAATGTTGAAAAGATGCAGTATTGGCGCTTGTCAGATCATAGCTAAAAGCTGGTGCTCATCTGTAAGGTAGCAAATGATGAGCTGTCACTGTGGAGCATTTCATAGTCATGTTCACACAGTACATGTCCCTTAATTAGCCTTACGACAGAAGGAGACCTATTGATTCAAGCTGAATATGAAACCTCACCACTTTTACCTGAGCCAGCTCTTCATCAAACTAAGGGAATTCATGGCTCTAAAGCCTGACTGCAGCCATTTCCCTGACTGTGAAACAAGCTGCATACTGTGCTATAAATAAAAACTCTGCCCTGCCATTTAATCCAACTACTTCAGTGTTTGCGTGAGCCACAGAATGGAACTCTGCCAAAACGTTCAGGTCAGACAGTACAGTTTTATTTCTATTATTTGTATCCCAAAGCTCAATTTCTTATCAACTTTCAGACTACTGCACCCATGCCTTTGTTTCCAGTGTATGTTTGTTCATGTTGTACAGACACTGAGATTTCAAAAGAACAGTGATAAGCAATAAAGTCTGAAAGCCTTGTGATTTTCACAGTGTGCATTTTTCTTATTCATGTATAGGCTTGAACTGTGCTAATGAGGTAATCTAAATTGCCAGAGAATGTTTTAATTTCAAAGTCAGAAAATGATCTTCTGGGACATTTCAAGCGTACATATTTGTATTTTTGAACCAACCACAATTTTATGTGTTCTAAAATTACTCCAGACTTTTCCATCACAGAAAAAAAAATTAAAGTGAATAATTAATATAAAGCAGATATTGCAAGCAGCTGACAAAAGAAGAAAAATCTTTTCCAAATGTGAGTTTAAAAATAATGTTATCCCACATACACTCTCAGTCCTTTAAAACTGGCCAGGTTCCCAAAGTATTAATTATGTAAACTCATATCAAGCATTCTGTGGCCATTTATAGATTCATAAACTAATGCCACAACTGCAGGTGATTGGAAAGAATCTTTTCCCACTCCATTGAATCGTGCTATTCCTGAGCAGATTTTAAGAATAATGCAAAACCTTAGAACTATATTAAAATGCTGGAATAGCCCTAAAAAATAATTGCCTCATACTTTGAGAATCCATTTTGCCATCAACTCTTCAGCTTGAGAAAGAGTATAGAATTACAATTTCTTTTTAAGTACATGCAGTGACACCCTAGTGTTAGCACACCCCATACACACACAAAATAAATAAAAATCAAATCACATGCAGAGGTTTAGGCACTTCATTAAGCTGGGTTTTATCAAAGGGGATTCATTCACATGGAGCCCTGATGACAAGTTTGTTCCAGGTAAACAGTATTTATATAAGAGCCATGGCTACAATTAGCCTAAGAAAAATGATGGATTCACTTGCCATATTTTTCTTCCAGAAGATGCTCTAAATAATACTAAATTATTGCAAAGTGATGGACTTCAGCAACAACTCTAAAGCATTTTAGAGAACACAGGTTATATTTTGTCTACCAACCTCTGAAGAAGTGCAGTAAAGCTCCCCTCCAGACTGGGAGAAAAGTAGTTTTCCTGTCATAAAAGAACATTCTCTACCTCCCTGCCTTTAGGTCTAGAATCTTCATAGCTAGAGCCTCAACTCTTTACCAGCATTTTATTCAGCAGCTCTGAACGGGTGAAGACTCTGTGTTGATATTCTTAATGCAACCATCCTTCCATAACCCTGCCTGGATACCTGCACACTTTGATGACATCGCTTTGGTGTAGCAGTGAGCGCAAGAACATTCAATTCTGGTGACCATAACTACAGTCATGACTTCACGAACAGTAGAAATTCACTTGGTAGTGCAAAACTTGATCTGTTTTTTCTTCACCTTGATATAACACACACTGGTTTGCCCAAGTGAGGAGGTTTAGAGTAGATATAGCCAGAGTAAAATGGCACATAATTGTTATGTTTTGAGGGATGGCAGTACTGGAAAAGTTGGCCCAGGCCTTGCCCACACCAAAGTTTCATTCATGATGCTGCCAGTATTCATCTTCACAACCACCATTCTCAAATCACAAATATGCGCCTCACAAAGCAAACTACCATTACATACATGATATCCTGTATTGTAGGGGAAAAAAAAAAAATTAACTAAGACCATTTGAACTAAGGCCTGTCAAGCAAGTCTGAGTAGGATCTGGCCTGTTTCCAGCTGCCCTTTTCCACTTGGTAAGACACTGCAGACCAGGCTGTTATGCTAATGGCACCTATTTTAGGCTGTAGGCTGTCCAGAACACAAATATCTGCTTCTGTTCTCACCCAGATCCACCATGCCAGTGAGAAGGATTCCAACTGTCTTCTGTAAAAGGCAGTAGTCAAGAAAACTCCACAGCAACAAATCTGTCTTGCTCACAAACAATTTCAAGTTTGCACTTGAATTCCCCCAAGGAAAATAAATCCACTAGGAGCTGCAGGAACAGTTCTGACTATGGCAGGTCACTGCTAGCCATTTTTTTCCCCTGGAGCAGACAGAGGTTTTTGTTTCCACACACAGTGTGTAGTGCACACCTAGTGAGTCCAAAAGGTCCAAAGAAGCCTCAAACCCATTGTCCCCATCATCAGTCAACAGATACACAGACTATACTACCCATATACAGTAGGTCTGGCCCCACAGCAGCAGCAGGATTTAGCCAACAGCTCTGCCCTCAAGTGAATTATGTAGCTTGTCCTTCTGGAACAGCTAGAGCCAGAGATTGTATGAAGGAGGGCTGAAAAATAAGGTTCAAAAAGAGATACTTGGGAACACAAAAATTAAAATGAAGAGATGGAAGGTTATATAGATTACCCAGCAGTGAGATCATTTTGGAGGCATTCATATGCAGTGGAATTTAATTCTGGCAGGATCCACCCATATGTATCATCACAATGTTGCACCACTGCTTGTGCCAATACAAAAATGGAATTCTGGTATTACAGATTATCTTTGAACTCAGAAGCCTGACACTCAGTACTGGGTTTTGATATGTTTATGTGCAAGCCTAGGACACAACTGTCTGCATGATAAGATAAATTTGATTAAATGAACTGCTATAATTGTTACATTCTTACGGGCTGTTCTCACTTTCAGCAAGAATGAACCAAATTTGCCATGACATATCTAGTGACAGAGAACCCTTGTCACTCTATTTCACCAGATAAAGGATCCCTTTTAAATTTCCTGTTGGACTTGTCACTTATGTGCCATTAAAGATAAGAAAAATATTTCACAAAAAAACCCAAATTAATTTTTCTCTTTTTCCAGACACAACAAAAAATGAAGTTAAATAATTTAGTTCAAACTGGCTCTTCTTCATAAGAATGTTTTTTAAAGGTTAATGCATTGTGCATCTTGAAAAATAGTTCCCAGAAAGATGTTTTATAAACCATGGGGACAGTAACATATAAACCACATGTCATTTCAATCCTTTTGTGATATTTTGATAAGCCAGCTTCATTGCATGCTCAAAACCCCACAGCTTCCAGGAGACTTTTCCCTGTCTTACAGTTTTTGCCCTGCCTCCCTACAGCTACCAAAGGGGTGATCCTGGCAGGAAGGGAGGGGGCAGGACAAAAGTTTAAAATTTGGCTGTTGCAATATAATAAGTGTGATACATTGAAATAACTCTGCATTGTCTTAACTGTTTGACACTAGTAAATGAAAACACATGCTCTGCTTAGTGAGATGTATTACGTAACACAGCATAGCCAGCAACTTAGCTAGGAATAAAATTAGTCTACTCCTTTTCTCAAATGTCAGAGTTTGGGAGTCTACTGTAAATACAGCATTCACTCTAAAAGAGATGTCAGTTATAATTACCTTAAGTACAAATATTAGCAAGTAGCTAACTACAATATCAGACCAAACATATTCTGTACTTCCAAACAAAGAAACAAATCGTCAGTCAAAACAATTATTTTTCCCATTTAACCCCACTGCTGACAACTGTAGATACAAGGAAGTTTTGGATCTGGTTTTCCCTACAGGAGTCTGTAAATCAGGCTCTTTCACATGGTCCCCTAAGAAATGTCAAGTCCATGTTCTTCTTCCCTAAGAAGACAGCAACCAGGAGAAAGCCAGATTAGGATTTTCTGAGCTCTTCCTGGACAGCAGAGTAGGATAGGCCTGAGTCCTGGAAAGTAGAACCAGGATGGACCTGAATTCCACTGTACCTGATGACTAATTCAAATAGTAGGAAAACCACAGTGGTCAGAAACATGTCAAAAAAATCCCTGAAAAAAAAAAAAAAAACCAGAAAAACATTGAGACTTTCTTTAAAATAACTTCCTAAAACTGAAATTTTATAAGAAGGAATCAACCTCAAATTCTTTTCAGCTCTAACAAAGTAAAACAGAACATGAAAATAGACAAAAGCTATCAGAAACAGAGATTGTAGTAAAAAACCACATTTCCAAGAGCCTCCGTGTTGTAACTGTAAAGTCAAGTGACAAAATCAAAAACATGAAATGCTGTTTTACCAAACACTAAGAACTTATTCTTCAACTGTTCCTTCAACAATTGTATCAGCTCCAACTGGAAAGATGACAGTGAAACACGGTTTATAAGGCAGTACAATCCTGTGGATTACGTCCTGTAACTTGTTTGCTCTGGATTCCATGGCTTTGTTTTCTCATCTCTGTCTCAGATCTGGGATGCTCTGCTTACCAACTCATTCTCTAAAGACAAGACTTTTTGTCTGTAGTTAATTCCTGTCTAAAGAGACAACACTGAGCTCTTTAAGAATGGAACTTTTCTGTTATGCAGCGCCATAAAAATTAGAGCATGTTTCCATCCATCAATAGAGCATAGCAGTGTTGAACTTTAGAATCATATATGTTGGATGGCACTGGCATAATGGCATAATCAGAGAGATAAAAACAAGTAGAAAATGTCTAATTAGAAGAAAACTTTAGAGGCTAGACAGAGTTGGACAGACACTGAAATACTGGATGAAATGTTATCTGTAATGGTACTACCATCTCTCACTCTGATGTTCTGTGATCCCTCACTCAGTATCCAAAGGCATTAACTGCAGAATTTTCTTAGCAAGTGATCCCCCAGATGAAACACAAACATAAGTGTAAAAAACCCACTGCCTTCATACTAAAACACATTACCCACCAGCCTTCCTTTCCCAATTATATTGTCTTTCCTTATTATTATTATTCCTCCAACAATACCTTAATCTATGAAGTCAAAACAATGAAAGAATTCATTAATAAAAAACACTCTTTTGAGAACAGCAATAATATTTTCTTTTTCATCCTAGTAAAACACACACATGTGGAGGTGAAAGTACAAAAAATATATGGGAAAAGGGAGCAATTTGTGTTCCAGCCTCCTGACCAGCACATTTGCACACAGTCTCTCAAACAGCTCTGGAAGTCACTGTACTGGCTCTGTTCCTTTGCAGCTGCAGGAGGCAAGATGTTCCTTCTACTTTGCACCAGTGGAAGGAAAGCCCAGGCCATGAGACATGGGGTCAGTGTGTTTCACCTCTGGGAGAGAAGATTCGAGCACTAGAGTTGCACAGTGCTGGTAAGAAGGGCAAGATTTACTCTGATAACCTGTTCCCACAAGTACCTGCACCACCAGAAAGCGAGTTTGGCTAGATTGCTCTCCTTCAAGTTATGAACTTGATCCCACTGCTCCCCAGAGAGCAAGAAAAACTCTGAAACCTCAGTTACATACCTTGGGACTTAAAGAGCAGAGGAGTTCACTGGAATTTAAGCTTGCAGAGCAAGACAGAGAAGCCCTCTTAAAACAGAATATTACCAGTACATATTTTCATTTTTAAAACACTTTAAGATCCACATATTCTCTTTGCTCATGAAAAAAGTCTGTAATCCCTATCAAACAAGACAATGCTGGAGAAGACAATCCTTTGAACATTTCTGGATAGCAGCTAAGTAATAATACATTTGCTTTTTCAATGCAATTCTTTGTAAATAGTAACTGGAGAGGCAGCTACAAACAAAAGAATTAGACTGATGTTTCCACACTGCAATGGGAGAATCCTAAAAACGTTATTTCACTGAAAAGAAATGAAGTTTCCACCTGCAGCTTTATGCATTTGGCAAACAGAACTTCATTTCTGCAATGTTATTTTAGGACAGAAAAAAATGCATGCCAGAGTTAATCTTGCAGTGGATTAGAAGCTTTGTCTGAATTTCAAAGTTAGCATAAACTTAGAGCCACTATTCTACAGTAGTGAGCAGAAAGTCCAGTGAAATCATTTAAAAAGACAAGCACTGGAAAAGTTCCTTCCCTCAGTCTAGGCAATACATACAAGATTCCTGTCTGGTCAACATAATCCTTTTTTAAGTCCTTTTTTGACAAAACTAAATTCTTAGAGTTAGCTTGACTTGAACTGCATTTCTGTTACTTGCAGACTACACACTGCTTCACTATTACCAGTCTACAGAAAACTCCACATTGGCTCCATAAGATGAGGTTAAAAGAAAGATAATTTCAAAACAACATCATCATAGGAAAGAAAGAAAAATAATAAAATTCTGAAAAAAAAAATTATCTTAAAGAGGGGTGGGGATGAAAAATCACCTCAACTCCACAAAATACCTTTAGGTTTCCCTTCTATGAAAGAGAATCTCCTAGGAAACCCTCAAAGTGATTATTTCTTAATTAATAAACACTCTCATAACTAAATCACAAGTTCCTCTAAATGTCGATGGCTGCAGGAGAATGCAGATGTAAAATGCATTACAAAGCACAGTGGACTGAGGCAAGCACTACCACAAAATGAGAGCAATTCATGCAGTGCAGAAACAGTTGTGGAATTGCTACCTTAATGCCAAGGCACTATGAACAGTTTTATCATCCAGACAGAGAAATATTCTTTTAATTTTATGCTATGACTGGTCTTCCTGCAGTAAGCAATAAAATACTATTAAAATGCCAATGTTACGTGTGTCATATAACCAAGGAGAAAAAGAGATCACTGCCAGCTTTGCAAATCTACTGTACTTCCAGACTCTGGGTGAAAGGAATAGGTAAACAAATATTCACACAAGTTTGGAGGGTTTTTTCTACTTGTATAAATTTTAATCAAATAAATTTCTCTCCCTCAAAATGCATGCAACCTGACCTACCCTAGTCAATTCCTACTGAATTGCTAAGGATAGATATAAAGGGAAAGTATACAAGTTCTTTCAACGACAAAACTGAAGTCTTGCACCATCGACAGAGGGTGCTTCCAAGTCACATTGTCTTTAAGATATTAAACCACAGACCTGCACACTGCTGTCCAATGAAATCCCTATGAAATCATTAAATACAGTAACTTTGTCATGATAATTCTCACTAGAGTCACAAGATACGATGAAAACTTTTGAGCTTATTTTATTCAAGAGCTTTAAGGTTGCTGTTATACCTGGATTTGCCCTTTTCCCTGACCTTCTTTCATCTTGTCTATTACCTTTAATCATTCCTAACATGTTGAAAGCAAATTTCCATAACAAAACACAGGCATTAAAAACCCCGAAGTCCCACAACAGAAAAACAAACAAACCCCCAGAAAGTTGTTCATAGCTACTTGCCTCTGGGCAATTTCTGAGTATTTCCCAGGTTTAGTGCAATATATCCACAGAAAAGAAGACAGACAAATCTTGACATCATGGTCACAAACCCAACCTCGCACTGGGAATGGCTCTGACAGGTATCACACAGAAGTACTGCAGCTGCATTTAAGTGAACCGTTCTCTCTGTGACAAGAGGCAGCAACACTTTGACACGAGCTTAGTTTACACAGTGGGAGGAGACAGGATGACATCATTCACTCCCACTGCAAAACGAGAATTAGCATAAAAAAATATTATCAGGCTCCCCCTGCAACAATCTTCTGGGGTTTGTTACAAAATCTTTTCCACCACTAAGGGTAAGAAATTATCATTTTATTACTTATATTTCATGAAAATAAAATCATGAATATCAAACTTTCTATTAATGGAAAACTGATCTGAGAGACATTTTCACTGTTTTATCCAAGAGAGCTGGACTTAAACTGCAAAAACAGTATTTGCAGTACTCAGAGAACTGTTTGCAATATTGACCTCAGTATTTTTGCAATCTCAACATTTTTCTTAAGGTTAGTTCAGGCTACTTGTGGCTTTCATCCAGGCAAAATAAATACTAGTTTAATTTGACATGACATTATAAACAGACATTGTAAATATTTATTCAGCAAAAGAACTGGACTTGAAAAATCTAAATGTCATTTTTTCACTTGTATCTAGTGTTGGCAATTTAAAAATACTTTATAATTTTTCCTTTCATAAGTGTCTGGTGAGTTAATGGGTACAACGCACATTGAAAGGAATAAAGCAACGTTTCTCATTCCAGGGAGATCTTCTCACCACTTACATAACTTTAGGTAGAAAAGAAGTTCCATTTTTCCATTAAAAGCTGTTGCATTCCATGTTTACAATGAGCCAAGTAAGCACAGCATTTGGTCCCACTCACAAGTTAGAAGATGGGAAGGAAAGAGTAAAGCAGAAGAAAAGGAAGACTTTAGTCTCAGTATCTGGAAAAGTTTCCAAAGAGATTAAATCTATTCAACTAAGTAGTGATAGCTCTCTCTCTCTCTCCCTCAAAATAAAAACCCCAAAACCAAACAAAGAACAGCCCAACAAACAAAGAAAACCCAAAACATTTCCCAAGGGAAAAAAATAACACAAAAAAAAAAATCTAACCAAAACCAAACCCAGAAGAACCATCAACAACCAAACCTAAACATATCTCTTGCTTACAATATGTGAAGTACTTCAGTAGGCTTTGTCTGCTCCCTATCCCCGCTTGACTGGACCTGACATTGTTCTGCTTCCATAGTGTTTATAAGCAGGGAAAATCCCAGAGCTCCTATCTGGGTTAGAAACTAGTAATTTAAAATAAGAAGGTAATATCTTGAAGCATACGGGAGGATTTCTTAAAGATCAGATTAACCATGTATTGAAAAAGACCCTGTGTTTGCCATAATACAAGAAGAACTTCACAACAGAAACCAGCAATCATTGTCTTAGAAACAAACCTGAGGAATTTCAAGCTCTTCTAATCAATACCGACAGCACACAGCTATAACAAAAACAGCTGGACTATGGGAATGTGTTCCAGACTCATCATACTATCTGAATTTGGACATAAGGAAACATTTTTATTATTCACTAACTCAAATCTGGGAAGAGCAACTTGAAAGGCAATATTTGAGACAGACTCCAAAAAATCCCCAAACACTATTACCTGAAGGATCTTTGGGAGGATTCAGATCCTGAAATCTTGAATATTAACACTCTGAGCAGGTAAATGAGACAGGTACAATTTGAATGAGATGAAAAGATGTTTGAAAGGCTGTACAATTAGACAGGGGTCTCACAAAACACCATACCAAAAGAGTGTTAAATGGCAGAAAGATGGATACAGAGAACAAACATGCCAGTCTTATTGTTTTCTAAGCTGAAGTACTATTTTCAAAAACGCTCCAGAAACCATATTCTATTTTTTCTCTTCAAAACTAAAAAATAAGAAATCAGCCATTTGATGTAACTGTCTCTTGGGAGGAGTAATGGGAAAAATTGCTCCATGGTCACACAGAACTGTCTTTGTATTAGTGTAAACTGGACTCTCCTATTTGTCTTATGGCAAATTCACTTTCCTTCAAAAGATTACACAACACCTTCCAAAAAAAGGCACAAAGGCCAACTTCTACTCAGAGAAATCTTAGTGAAACAAACACATTAATTATTTGCCTACCTCACAACCTCTCTCATACATAAATATAGTCTCATCCCTGTTTTCACAACTACTTGCTTCTCTGCTGCCACTTGTGTCTTACTTCTTCCTCCTTGGTGCATTATCCGACCATGTCTTCTCTGCTTAGGTGTCCCATATGGATATTTAGCCTTCCCCCTTGAGACACTGGCAGACTATGCAGGTCTCTTTCCCTCTGATTCCTGTAGAACACAGCTCTTGCCAGCCCAGAGTTCAAAAACCCACGTCAATATGCATTTTCTTCTGTCTTGTCAAGGATATGCTTTGAATGGAACAATTTTGGTATAAGCAGATGCAAGTGTAAATTTACATTAAATATACATCAAAAGTACAAAAATCAGTTACATAATATCCTTTTATAATTTTCTAATATGGTCCCCTCATCTGCACCATCCATAGATGATAAATAGATAATCACTGATTTTTTCCACTTCTTTTCTTGCAGGACTAACCTTTCCCAGAAAACCTCTGCTACATGAAAAACGAAAAAAGAAAAAATCAGCTTCTGCTTTCCTTTTTCCTAAATCCTCCTGCCATTTCAATGGATGTTGACCACTGCAGTGCAAAACTAAACAAGGGAACATAAGGGAGTTCCTGGGACTTCAAACACTATCCTGCACTGCTGGATGCTTCCATAAGGCTGTTCAGGTATCCAATTTCTCTTCCAATTTACCTCCTCAGGTATCCCATTCTCTCCTCCATTGAAACAGAGAGAGAATGTGATTTCCATTCACAAAGTTATCAAACCCAGCACATTCCTCAGGTTTCTCTCATTTACACAGGCCTGGAAGTACATTACTCATCCTTTGACTCCTCAGAAGGAAAAAATTAAACAAAATATTAAACAACTATCAATTAATGACAGTTTCGTGCTACACCTTTAACATAAAGGGCAAGAATATTGAGCTAAGTGCAGGAAAGAAAAGCCTCAAACAGATCAAACAGGAAAAGACAAAACCCCTGATCCTCTGTGACTCCTTTTCAGCACCAAACTAATGTTTAAGTAACAAAGTAAAGTACTCAAAAGTTTACTTATTTACCTCTTACTGGTTCTCTGTGGGTTAGATCTCAAAAATGGAGATTCCAACAAGATAGTATCACAGCACATCTCGGGGCAAAGCAGAGCTTTTCTAGTCCTATTTAAATAACTCCCAGACTGGCAAGTAGAATGAAAACAAAAGTATGGAAAGAAAAATAAAAACTGGGGGGATGGGAGGAAGAAGAGCGGGAGACAAGATTTTACATTTTATTTCCAAATATGAATATGCTTTTGTTGAGATTTGGGCTCAGTCCCAATTCACCTATCATTCTTGATTATTTTGACAAGCAAAAGCCAAGGTACCTCAACTCCTTGCTGTTCTAATTTAAAGCAGAAAGAATGTGCAAAGAATAACATGAACAAACAAAATCCTGTCTTCACTTTGAAAAGCACAATAATGCCATGTGGAACTCTCCAAGAGTAAGGACTTACTCACAGTACACTTGATCTGCTTTTTCTCAGAAAATTTCTGGTTGGTACTGTACATTTCAGCAGTGCTTCTCAATTATTTGTGAAGTGTCTTTTTCATAAAATGTGCTATATGAATGTTAATTATAATTTTCATTCTGTTATGGGTTACTCAATCATTGGACTCTTTTTCTTGCAAATATCATGGGATCTCATCTAAAGGCCTTCAGGAAAAAGGAGATGCCAAAGAACATTCTTTCAGATGTGCTGTTTGGAGAAGAAAAAGAAGAAAAAAGGAAAAACAAAATTGTAACTCTACTTTCTAGAAGTCCATAATTACTTCTTTTCCAATACTCCAATCTCATTTTGATAAGCAAATATTTGAGCTCTCATGCTATCAAAAATGCAGGGTTCACACATTAGTTTATTAGTCAAAGGTAAGACATATTAATTTCATAGCATAGAAGACAAAGACAGGGCATTCTAGTATCCTTATCCCAAACTGTTTTCCAGATTTCCAAATTAATAGGATCTGAGACAAAGTGAAAAGAAGAAATTCAGTGAAAAGGAGTGGACAGAATAGCTGGTTCTTGGGACATATTTTACATAGTTCAAACTCTTTCAGCACTCACTCATTTGACACTCGTAATTTCAGACAGTGACTTGTCTTTTCTAACAGGCAGTGTATTTCACCAAAATTCTGTACAACATGGAGTGAAATAAAAAAATCCCATTTATTTAATTTCTCTATTAAGTATTTAATTTCTCTGTTAAGTATTGACTTATCTTATTGTTCCCTTTGTAATGCAAATAACCTGTTACACTCAGTTCTGCAGTTTTGATAACATTATCATGACCTGCCACATGAAGAACCAACACAATTCCAGGTTTTCAACAGTGCCACTCCTCCCCGTTATCAAGACTTTGTATTATTTTATTTGGGGCTTATTTTGCTTTTTAAAATTCTTTTTAACAGTCAGGTTTTGATTGACTCCAAGGAAGGACTCTGCAGAGTGTCACTAGGCTCCTGGTACCATCCACATGGGGGAAAAAATTTTTTCCCTTATAACCAGTCTAAGCCTCCCTTGGTTTAGCTCATGCTTGTTTTCTCTCATGCTCCCACTCACAGCAATGGGAGGAGCCTAGCTCCATGTTCTTGGCCACCTCTTGGGAAACACTGGAAGGGCTGCTGTTAGGTTCCCTTGTCCCAGCTGAGCAAGTCCCTGACCATCTTGGTTGCCCTTCTCTAGACTTGCTTCAGTTTAATGTTTGCCCTGAATTTGGGGGTGGGGTGAGAGGCCAACACTGGGTGCTGTCTAGCTATGTAATTCACCAAGTGATGAGTAGTGGGGGGAAATGACTTCCCTCAATCTCCTGGCCACATCCCTGTTCATACAGCCCAGGCCACTGCCGACCTGCCTTGCTTCCAGGACCCTCTGCTGGCTCCTGTGCAGCCTTCAGCCCACCAAAATCCCCCACTGCTTTTCAGCAGGGCTGCTCCCAGCCAGCCAGCCCCCAGCCTGCATCAATGCAGGGGTTACTCCCGTACAGATACAGGACTTTGCAGCTGTACTTGTTGAATTTCATGATGTCCCTGTCAGCCCATTCCTCCAGTGTGGTGAGGTTCCTCTGAATGGCAGCCCTGCCCTAAAGAGTATCAAGTGATCATCCAAATTTGTGTTGCCTGAAAACCTGGCAGGTTACTGACAAAGATATTAAACTGATAGGTCCTAAGATAACCAGCTATGGTGCTCCACTTGTTAACCTCATCTATGTAGTGTAGGATCCACTGCCTACTGCCCTCTGAGCCCAATCATCCTACCACTTACTCGGCCAGATAGTTGATCACAGTCTCTGTGACCCACTTTGGTAGATGTGCACTCCATCAAACACATGATGTGTGCTACAATTTATATTTTAAAACACTATCTAGAAACCAGCTTCTTTAAGCAAACACTCAACACATCAAATGGGTCACCTGAAGCCTTCATTGTTACATCTTAACAGAAATAAATCCGCCCATCCTCGTCAAGCCTCTACAGCAAAAACCTAGCCTGGTTTGAAGCCAGTGCTTTGAAGCACTGAAGACACTGCTTCTGTCTGAAGAAAACCACCTTATTCTCTTCTTTTATCAACGCATTTGTGCCACCTGAGATAATTAACACAATTACAGCCTGTCTATTATTGGATTATCCTAGAACATTCCTTCCAAACATTTTCTGTCTCTGTCTTTCCCACCATCATATCTCCAAGTACTTATCACTGACTGCCTAAGCACAATCTGATTAACTTGAAATGCAGGCAGAAGCCAAGAGCAAAACACAAAAAGGCATGTGACAGTAATGAGTCTTTAACAGAGCAATTGCATGAATCAAAAATATCTTATCATATATTGATTTTCCTGTGATTAGAATGAATTTTGGATAGCCTACATTATTCTCAAATATAATTTAGTTATTCTATACATGCTTAAAATATGAGCAAAGACTTAAGCACCAGTCCTGTCCCAGATTGCTTTGGAAGGTGGGCTTCATAATCCATGCTGTACTGAGCCTTGGTCCTTCAATACTCCATTACAATCTTCCTTTGCAGAAGTCAGCACCTCCTGGTCTCTTTCAGTCTCCACAATATGTTCTGACTTGCAAAGATAATGTAAGATCACAGTCCAGATTAGTGAACTCAGATGTGAAGTCTGGAGTCTATTACTATACACTAGGATAGGCTACAAAATCTGTTTATACATTCAGAACATGAATGTTGATGCCATTGGCAATTCTATTTTGAAGAAGAGAGATCTGTCTGTATCACAGATCTGCAGAAGCACTCACCTCTGAAGATAACAATGAAGTGCTAATGATTGACTTCTCTGATGCTTGCCAAGTCATATTATAGTGGGTTTGTACAGGAGTAAATACCACATGCCACATGTCATATTATGTTTCTGACACAGATTCAGTTTATTTTGGATTATTGCCACAGGACAAACTACTATGCCCGTATGCTACTGCTTCCTCATTGCTCAGCCACATTCTAGTCACAGAATCACAGAACCACTAGGTTGGAAGACCTGAAGATCATCAAGTCCAACCCAGCCCTAACACCTCAACTGAACCATGGCACTGAGTGCCACATCCAGTCTTTTTTCAAACACATCCAGGGATGGTGACTCCACCACCTCCCTGGGCAGACCATTCCAGAACTTTATGACTCTTCCTGTGAAAAACCTTTTCCTGATATCCAACCTATATTTCCCTTGATGCAGTTTGAGACTGTGTCCTCGGGTTCTGTCAGCTGCTGCCTGGAGAAAGAGACCAACCCCACCTGACTACAGCCACCTTTCGGGAAGTTGTAGAGAGTGATAAGGTCACCCCCAGATTCTCCTTTTCTCCAGGCTCAACACCCCCAGCTCCCTCAGTCATTCTTCAATCAAATACTTCTGGCTTCCATCTCAAAGAGATATAACCCGCTTCCTTAATTCTCAACACATCAGCCATTTTTCTGTGCCCTGCGCCTTTACCTCTGGCTCGATCCTTAGCTGGCCTTCCCAGGACTCCCGCTCCCGGGGGATCCCGCCCCGAGCGCTCCGGGCGCTGCCGCCGGCGGCCGCCAGGGCGCGACCTCGGGACAGCGGCGGCGGCCAGCGGGGACAGCGGGGACAGCGGGGACAGCGGGGACAGCCGGGACAGCGGGGACAGCGGGGACAGCCGGGACAGCCGGGACAGCCGGGACAGCCGGGACAGCGGGGACAGCCGGGACAGCCGGGACAGCACCGCGCTGGGACAGCGGGACGGGGATAGCGGGGACAGCCCCGCGCTGTGACAGCGGCGGGCTCCACAGCCCGGCTCCGGCCAGCGGGGGCCCGCGGAGCGCACTGCAGAGCTCCCAGGGGGTCGGCGAGCCCGCTGGAGCATCGGCAGGAGAATGAGATGTGCCCCTACACAGCATAATCTGTGTCTCTCAGAGAGAGGAAGGGTTGGGAAGATTCCTGCTTCTGAAACACTGCTCCTCCGTCTACCCACACACCGACAGCGGCTGCTACCAAACCCTGCTGGCTCTGTTCGTGGGTTGGGATTTTTCCCTATTTATTTCATGACACCTCCCAGCATGAGCTCCAAGGACAGAATGGAGGGAGACACCAAACTGCTCTTGTATCAAGGCAATGCACAAAAGCATACAAGGCTGTCGCTTGTGCTCTTTTACTTAAAATAGAAAAATTTGTTCTCCCCCATGGCTGACGGCTCAATTCATCACAGGGAAAAAAAAAAGGTTTAAGGTCTGCCTCTACAATGGGGACACTGAACTGAATGCAACTCAGTACTGAATCTGGCCCACTCCAGAGACAGCAGGTGCAGCCTTAAACTGTGCTTATTTCCCTCTTCCCTCCTCCCGTTCTCTACACCAATCTTTCAAATATTTTGACAAAAAGCCAGGGGAAGCCCGGCAAAAACTAGAGCAAATAATAAAAACAAAACACTGTTAACTTGTATGAAATGGGGAGAAGTCATCTCCAAGTTATATGGAGGAAGACAACCAGATTCTTAGTTTTATTAAAAGATATTATTTTCTTGGCATAAGAAAATTAGTTATTTGGCTAGGATGCACAAATGTGATGAATGCATGCAAAGACAGGAGGGAAATAATTCATGTTTTTTCCTCTCTCCTTATGAGTCATTTTGGCCTAAAACACATCTTCCAGAAACTTTTTGGCTGAATTTGGCTACATTAGCTTGCACTCGACATCAGCAGGCTTATCTAGGTCAGAATACTGTGAATAACATTTGTGTGTCATTGCTTGTCACTACTGTGTGCAGAATTTAAACATATAAAAAACACTATGAACTATACATTTTAAGCTCAAAAGGCAGCTAATGAGCAACAGAAACACATTATTCTAAAGGACACAGCACATTTATTATAAAGAACTTGTACATATTAATATGAAATTCATATGTTTACTTGTCATAACTGTCATCTGTATCCAGGGATAAAAAAATAGGAAGTTATGTAACATGAAGATTAAAGTAACAGTACATGCAAAATTTATTTGAAGCAAACTAAACCCAGGATTGAATAAACTCTAAATGCTGTCTTCAGAACAAAATTATTTGCATGGCACTCTTGGAGCAAGTATTTAACAACTGTAAATCTCATCAAAACAACTCTGAAACATTATAGTCAAAGCACATTGTCTGTAGAGGAAAGGGGTTATGTTTCACTTCAAAAATGAACAGCAACTGCACATTTCCAGCAGGTAGTTCTCAAATGTGTGTTAGGACATTTCTTTTATGCCAGGGACTGTGCTTAGCTTTAGCAAAAAGCACAGCCCAAAGGAAATGGCTTTGTACGGTCAAGCAGTGCATCAGAGCTAACATCCTTACTTTAGGTTCAAGACAGAACAATGGTTACTTAATACCGGCCTTAACCTGGTTCTGTGGCCCAGATGGCCAATGGTGGTGCCATGGGTTGGCCCAGGCCAGACGCCAGGCACCCATGAAAGCCACTTACTCACTCCCCTCTGCAGTTGGATAAAGGGGAGAAAATTTAACCAAGGGTCCATGGGTTGGGATAAGGACTGGGGGAGATCACTCATTAAATACCATCACAGGCAAATCAGGCTCAACTTAGAGATACAAAGTGAATTTGTTACTAACAAAGTCAGAGCAGGATCATGAGAAGTAAAATAAGCCCTTAAAAACCACCTTCCCCTCACTCTTCCCTCCTTCCCAGCTCTACCGCCTACCCCAGTGGGACAAGGAGACAGGGAATGGGGGTTATGGTCAGTTCATCACCTGGGGCTTCTCCTGCTGCTCAGGGAGAGGAGTTGTTCCTCTGCTGCTTCATGGGATCCCTCACATGGGAGACAGTTTTCCATGAAGTTCTCTGATGTGGCTCAATCTCACAAGCAACAGCCCTCCCAAAACTGCTGCAACCAGAGTCCATCCCATGGGCAACAGCCCTCCCAAAACTGCTGCTGCGTGGGTCACTCTTCCATGGGGTGCAGTCCTTCAAGGACAGGCTGCTCCAGCCTGGGAGCCAGGGCTTCTCTCTCCACGTGTCTCCCATGGGGCCACAGCCTCCTCCAGGCATCCACCTGCTCCAGTGTGAGCACCTCCCTCACAGGTGGATCTCTGCACCTCTGGTGGACCTCCATGGGCTGCAAGGGGACAACCTGCTTCACCATGGTCCTCACCATGGCCTGAAGGGGACTCCCAATTCCAGTTCCAGGAGCACCTCCTGTCCTTCCTTCTGCACCGACCTCAGTCTCTGCAGAGTTGTTCTCACACATTCTCATTCTTGCTCCTCTGACTGTAATTAAAACCGTGCCACCACCTTTGTTATGATTTCTCTTTAAATCTGTTATCACAGAGGCCTTACTACCATCTCCAATTTGCCCAGCCTTGGCCAGCAGCATGTCCATCTTTGGAGCTGCCAGGGATTGACTCTGCTGGACACAGTGGAAGCTTCCAGCAGCTTTACACAGAAGCCACCTCTGTGGCCATCCCCGCTAGCAAAAACCAAGCCATGCAAACCCAAGGCTATAGAGGGTTACATCCTATAAGGTGGATCTTACCTTCCCATTCAGTTCCATTTGAAAATAGTCCAGCTGTGCTATCCAAAACATTCCCATCACATCAACAAAATTAAGTGGGGATACTCTTTTCCGGTATTCATATATATATATATATATACACACATACACATATATATATGCAAAAATGAAACCAGTGCACTTCCTAGCATGAAAAGTAAATATTGATTTGGAGAACACAATATTTTTGGTAAATTTAAAAATTTTAAATTCTGTAAATTTCTAAATTTAAAATACTATTGACAGCTAAAGAAATTCAGCAGTCTTTTTCACACCAAATGAAAAGGTACATGCAACAGAAGAGTTATAACATCCCATGTCCAGAACAAACCCCATTTTAACATAACTTGCCTTAAAAAATCCTTAGTATTTGGGAAACCTAGATTTTGGGAACTGTCTCATAATTTGAAGAGCTGGGAAACTGCATTCTGAATTATTTGCTGGTTTAAAATCCTGTAAGACTTTAATATAAAATTGGATTTTGTTGTGTGAAGATATGTAGAACCTCTTGAACCTGGTTGTACCTCAGGATCTTGAAAACTTTCAAGGAACACAGATATAGTGCCCAAAGTGCAAGTCTTCAAGAGCTCAGACAGTCTGTGAGAGCTGGGAACAGCTACAGAGACATGGACACTGTCTGGAGTACACCCAGTTGTAATAGTACATTTTGGGAATCTCTTCTTGTGCAACAGTGAGGTATTTTTGTAACAGTTGATACTACCATTTATCAAATAATATCAGCATCTGTGTTTCTGTTACAACAAACACAAGTGAACACACAGAAACACGCATGCAAACTTAGAGCTCATTTCAAAACCTTTTCCCACAAAATTATTGTTTCTGTATTTTCAGAGAGAGGTTGACAGCACAGAGTAGGACAATTTTAAAGCATTCCTGAATTGAGCAGAGTGCCAGATGACCCTCAACTGTGAATTCCTGTTTAATCACTAGACAAATACTTTACTAGCTCAGTAACTGTATTCTGCCAGTTTGCATCAGTCATAAAATGTAAGGATATTCTCCAAGCAAGGAGACTTCCTCTCTCAAGCCGTTCATCCTTGGTGTCACTGCAGACTAATGAGAACTCTCAGCATTGTGTTCATTTTACAGAGTTGACACCTGGCCACAGTCACCACCAGTTCACCACAGAGATGTTTGCAGAGGACCCTGACCTGCTCTCAAATTATGACAACTCATGAAACACCACAAAATCAAATCTTCTGGATGACCATTACATGACAGTATAAAGCCCTCACTGGCAGAGTACAAGAAGCCACATAACAACCACATGCATGCTTATCCCCTAGCGTAATAAGAAAATAAGAATTTGGGGCTACTTCATGGATGGCAAATTCCATTTGTTCCAAATAAAAATATTACTACATTTGCATCAATTAATATAAAACTAGAAGTTTTTAAATAAGCTCTGTATCTGCTACACCAATGAAAAAGCGAAGTATTCCATTATGAGAAATACTAGTTGAAGACATATGGAAAAAACATTAATATATGCCTGCTCACCATTGCATTGATTTTCAATTTTAATCTTGTAAGTAAAAGTAAGAGAGAATATGAAGATAATTTGTGGTTTTGATTCATTCATGTGTTATCTTTTCCTTCCTTTTCACATTGCAAATATCTTGCTATACCCTCTCCAGTGCACAGGGGTGGAGGGGGAATCTCCCTTTTTATTTTAGTTAAAAGCTACTTACTGGCACACTGTGAGAAAATGAATCTCTGAATCTTAATTCCACATCTGTGCATTCCAGATCAGGAGCAGTAGTAGTTCTCAAATGGATCTAAATCTCCTTTCACTCATAGTCACATACCTATGAAATTGGAAATATATTCTGATCTTGCATGTGCCATTCTTATATTTATAAGCAGATGCTAAACATGCTTTTGCACAGAGGAGCTTTAAAAAAGAATTGACAAACAGAGGGTATTCCCTACTTTGAGTGTAGAGTAAGATAAACCATCAAAACTTACAATGAAAAGAATACCACTTGGTAAGAAAACTCTTCAGACTGTAAAGGCAGAAAAGAACTACAGTACCACCATTTCTTAGTTTAATTTGATGAAAAAATGAAAAGACAGATGTGCAAAATAATTGTTATTCAAAGAAGTCATGGTTTGTCCAAACAGAATGGATCCCATTCCCATTACATCATAAAATCACTTTTCAATTAAAGCAGTGGACATGCTTCACTATGGATGAAAGTTTCCCTAGCCAACTCAGGAAAGTACTCAAAACTTCAAATTACTAGTGGGATGTGTCTGGCCTTTGGATAGTATCAGACCAGCTAAATAGCTTGCATTCCTCTGTATAATTTATAACAACTCTGATAATACCAGGAGATTTGCTTTAGAAAATTTGGAACATAAAAGGGCATCAAAAGCTCTCAGAAGTCTGCAAACAGAACTTCTGGAATGGTATAAAAATGTTACAGAATAACATAAGGCACATCAGTTTTGCTACTTTACCAAATTACAACCCAGTCTTGGCTACTGGAATCATTTAGTAGATGGAGATAAACCTTTTGATTAACTACACATGGGTATACAGGCATACCTTTTGTAACAAGCCTATCCTTTAATAGTAAAATATTCTGTCATCTGCCACGTCCCTAAAAATTTGTGGGCAATGATGAGTCAAAGTAGTTAAGGGGAAAAGCCCACAGCATCAGTGGTATCGTCCTAGCAGTACAAACATGGAGTTAATCTACTGAATCAACTAATTCTTAACTCAGTGTTCAAGATGTTGGCTCACCCTCAGTGAACCAGTGACAAGGGAACAAGTGCTGCAAGTGTAGAGTGGTCCCAAAAATAGAGAAAAACAGCAGAAAGAAAGATGACCTCTTGATACTCTCAGGGTATGCTGAGACCAAAATTAGCTCAGTCTTGGGTCAGAGGCTTCTTCCCCCTGTTCCCCCCACCCACCCTTTTCTTCTATAGGAGAACTGAAAAAAGTCAAACATGACATGGACTTAATTCGCAGAAATTCCTCAGGCATTGGTTATGCACTTTCCACAGATGTTAGCTGTTTTCAAATGGAAATTACAGTGTCAGACATCATTTTCTCAGAAAAACAGTTTTAAACTCTTTTGATCGGAAGAGATTTAGCTCAGTTTCACATGAGTCAGGGTGAACAATTTCTAGAAGGTCCCCTGGGAACAGCATTTGGATGCTAAAAGACAAAAGCTCTTCAAGCAACATGACAATAGAAAAACTAGAGGTATCTTCTGTAGTGTGCAAGTAGGGGAAGGGAATGGTGGGAAGAAGTGCATGAGGACTATAGGGATTTTCCGAAAGAGCATGTGAGAAAGCAGCCAATAAACTGACAAAGCGTACAGCATCACTTATTTCACAAACAGCATTTAGTCTCTAAGGTACAAAAAGGGTTTTTTTAGCTTTCAAAACAACTCACAAAGCTGCCAACTGTTACTCAACGCATTATCAAGTTAACGGAGGGAAGGGGTTGGGGTGGGGGAGACAGAGAAAGAGAGAGCTTTTATCTTTTCCAACACTGACCAAAAGAATGAAGTCCAAAGTAACAACTTCAGGCATAGGTCAGGGCTCTCCCCTGCAGGGCAGTGCTTGGCTGGATGAATATTAAAATAAGTACACAAAAATGTGCATGAAACAACTGCCTTGAGACCTCCATATTCAAAATTAGGATTACAAATATATCCACCTGGCTATGTATGCCCAAGTTAGCCTTTATTTTTCATTCATCTTACCTTTTCCTTTTCTAAAAATGAAAAGTTCTATTTAGTCACCAGCATGTCCCTTACATGCTCATCTTACAGCATTCATTTTATGCTTGCTCTGCTTTATTGATATAAAGGCAGTAGCCCTTGTGAAATTTTTCTTACCATCCTTTTAACACTGTGATGAAGAAATTTACTACAGTAGGCAGATTTCTGTAAAGTAATACTCAAAATCATTAAATGAAACAATTTTGAACATTCACCTTGAGGGTTGCCAAAAGTCAAAATAATCCTAATAAACTGCAACAAAGATGTCCTGGATTTAGAACATAACATTTAATTCCCTCTGCCTTCATCCAACTGTCAAAATACTTGCAGTTCTGGCTTGAAACAATAAAGGCTTTTGCAAAGGAACTATTCTCCTCTGACCATGCTCCACTTCACTCCTGTCTCTCAAAAAAACAGGGCAGACACATTGTTTAAGACACTCAAATTCAAATACTGAAAAATTCACAGGCATTCAGCAAGTTTTCAATCCACCTCACTATCCACTTATCTAACCCATGATTTGGGAGTTAGTCTATTAGGATTTCACAGGACACAGAAGGAAACCCAGACCATCCTATGTTTTAAGTAGTGTCTGCAGCGTCCTTTGAATGACAAAAAGGAGTTAGAAGTAGCAGCTGAATTAATGAAAACAGACTGTATTGATCTCTGGTGTGAATTCTGTTCCCTGTTTCTTGATCCTTGTCACCCTTGTTTGATGTTCATCCTATAAAGGTATTTGTGAGATTTCTGCTATTCTTTTTTCTCTTTCTAATTGAATTTTAAGGGCAAATCAAAAATATACAGGACAACTATTGCTGTCTCAATATGCTTCTGTTGGGAACATTTTAAAAGTCTTAAGAGAATGCCACTGAGGATTTGATCAAACCATGATCCTAATGGTCTTTATTACAGTAGTGTCTTTTTCTGTATCTGGAGCTTTCCTGTGTAACTACTTCTAATAACATTTTAATAAAACAAATACTATTAAATTATTCAGAAAATAAAGTTTAAGTTATCTCTTAGGGAAGGTCATTGATAAGAGAGTAGAAAAGTCTAGAAGAGGTTGCTGGAGTCTCATGAGTTTATATATTCATGTATTTCTATATAAAGAGAAGGGGGTAATGCTGATTACATATTTACCAGAAACACAATGAAACTGATGATCTAATCATGCCTAGATGCAAGGAAGGCTTCAACTCAGCAGAATAACTGAGTGTATGTAAGTCCATAGAGCCTGACAGAAGGAACCCATGGATGCTGAGAAAGCTGGCTGATGAAATTGCAGGACCACTCTTGAATATCTTTGAAAGGTTGTGGTGATCAGGAGAGATTCCCCATGATCAGAAAAGTAAGTGTCACATTCTTCTTCAAGAAAGGCGAGAAGGAGGCAACAGGATGCCAGTTCACAACAAGGTGATGGAGGAATTAATCTTGGAAACAATTTCCAGATACATGAATGTCTTTCGGAGTAGTAAAAATGGATTTATGAAAGGTAAATCATGCTTACTAAGCCTAAAAATCTTCTTCAATGGTGATTAGCTTGGTGATAATCTTCCCTTAGATGAGGGAAGAGTGGCAGATGTTCACCTCAACTTTAGTAAGGCTTAGGACACTGTCTCCTGGAATTCCTTCCTCTCAGGTAAGTCCCAGCCTGAGGGACTGAATTAGCTGAGATGCTTGCTATTTTTTTTTTTTTTTTCCTTTCTTAGAACATCTGACTTTCTCTGCAGTACCAAGTTTCTGGCCGTAGAAGCAGGTGTTGAAGTTTAAAATGCTGGAATTATAAAATTATGGATTGTTGAGCAGTAACCTGCTTAAGGTTCCACATTATTATCCCTCATGACTAATTATTCATGCTGGACAAGCTTTACAGGTGATCAATAACCCTTCTCCTACCAAAGGGGGATACTAATGAGAAAGTAGTGGCCAAGAACAGGACTGGTCCCAAACTAATGTGTAGGCTGTCCCCACACTCAGGTTCAGGTGTGCTGCCCTGTTCTTTTGAGTTTTTTCTAAGCCTTCTATGTTTACATTCTTGTAATGGAGTTACTCACGCACTTTCATGTAAATATGGTTGTTTTACATTCCTCTCTGTAGGAGGAGAATTTCAATGGACTGCTAGTTTCACCAGTGTAGTTGGAGAGGTGACAATGTCATCCTCCAATCCACTGTCACATTTAGAATTCTATAAATGTTGAAGTCTGAAAAATAAAGTGCTCTTTTTTTGATCCTGTTAGGATGCTGGAACACCTTGAGTGAGTTTTATTATTTCGTGTCGCGACGGTGACATGGGTAAGCAAGAGGACAGTGTGAATGGGTCTGCTGGCTTCAGTGTATTTCCAGAATCTGTCTTCCATGGTGCAGGGCTTACACACACCCAGACAAAATCCATGGTGTCAGGGAAACATTACAGCACTGAGCACTTGTGGATCAAACACCTTGAACAGGTACCATATGGAGGAAAGTCAAAGCAGCGAATCTCTCCTTGGTGTTCAGATCAACTTACAGCTATACTCTGCTCTTCAGTGCAAAAGAAGGAAAAAAATTAAGAAATAGAGACCACCATTTGGGACTCAAACAGTAACTGGACTGGACCTTTCCTCTTGCCTCTTCATTAAAGGCAATTTCTGCTTTTACTGAAAATTGAAAATTATTTGCGACACACAGGAGGTAAGACCAAATGATGTAATAGTCTCTTGTTGTCTTAGAGACCGTACAACTGCCCATAACAACTGTGATTTTGTTTATAAGTGTTCTGCACACCAGTCCTGAAATCCAGTATATGTTGTGACTAAGCTAGACAAATACCAGAAATACTTGTATGAGATTATACATATGCATGACTCTTTTGCAGGCTTCTTACGGGAACCAAAGCAGAATTAAAAAAAAAAAAAAAAAAAATTAAAAGCTGTAACCATCCTGAGGAAATCTGATAGCAATGAAGGCAAGGCAGGGGTACCAGAATATTTGCCAGGAAACAAGCAATTTGTTTGCACACACCCATTATTACATCAGCTGTTGCGCTGCAAGTCACTATCAATGAGTTTTGAGAAAAGTGGGTTTGTCATTGACTGAGATGGTTCCAAGCTTTAAAAGGGCTTCCTAATTTCAAAACTGGTGCTCAGTAGCTCTAAAATCTGTGCATAAGAAAACCATGAATAGCAAGTCAGAGATGTAATAGTGTGGAACCTTAAGCAGGTTACTGCTCAACAATCCATAATTTTATAATTCCAGCATTTTAAACTTCAACACCTGCTTCTACAGCCAGAAACTTTGTACTGCAGAGAAAAGCTGTCAGCTGTTCTAAGAAAGGGGAAAAAATATATAAATAGCAAACATCTCAGCAAATTCAGTCCCTCAGGTTGGACAAAGGACTCTAAGGAATTCTGAGGGTTCTGAAACCAGAAAGACACCCATGTTAAGCTATTCAAGAAATAATAAGACTAACAGAATCTCGTGTCATAAGCTAATGGCATGTTACTAAAACAAGGAACACTTACAATCGAAATACCAGTTTCAAGATCTCAGATGATGCAAATTTTATCATTAGCAAAAATAAGTTCTAAAGGATGCAGAGATACAGTACTTTGTCTCTTTTGAGCCTGGTAATTGTCAACTATTTGACAGTTGTTAAATTTTTGAGAAAAAATGTCTTTCAAAGACCTGCTTAGTAAATATTGGCCATGTATGATCTCTAATTCCCATACCAATGCCATTTCAGAATTCCCTTATTTCTCAATGAGAGTTGAGCATATCATAAGCATTAACACTGGAGATACTAATTTGCAATGAATGTGCCAAGCCATAGAGGAATAAGGAGAGAACATTCTTATGGAAATACTTCAGAGTTTGAGGCTTTTTACTGTATTCTTCTCTGCAGGTAGGGTATGCTAAGCATGGGTATGATCACTTATGGCAGTTCCCTTACCCTGGTGTGAGGAAATCATTTATACTGCCTCCACCAGAGTATGACAACACAGATGTAAAGCAGTGTGGTTTGAGAGACCTCACACAGCTTATACAATGACAGACTGGCAAAATTAACAGAGCACAGAAATTTAACATCTGGCTGAACTGACAATGTCGGGAGCAAGGTTTCAGATTCATTCCAGAAAGCAAGAATGATTCTGTAATGCAAAAATCCCATGTAAGAGACAAGTTTCATCTGAACCCTAGGAAAACTGTGCCAGTGGCACATTAAA
>VZRH01000063.1:675840-813293 GCA_013397555.1 Urocynchramus pylzowi | reverse complement strand
ATCTTGACCGGGGCAAAATAAAAAAAAAAAAAAAAAAAAAAAAAGGTGACAAGCAAGACTTTAAATCACAGTATGCA
The DNA here is from genome assembly GCA_013397555.1 of Urocynchramus pylzowi. Taxonomy (NCBI): domain Eukaryota; kingdom Metazoa; phylum Chordata; class Aves; order Passeriformes; family Fringillidae; genus Urocynchramus; species Urocynchramus pylzowi. Next base: position 813,216 of record VZRH01000063.1, on the reverse strand, counting down.
GGAAAATCATCTGGTGCAGAAGGCAGCGTGGTACTATTACAGGTAAAGACACAAGAGTTCCATCTCTCCAAGAAAATAGTACAGATTAAAAAAAACGAAAAAAGATAAAGAAAAGTAGCACTTTTGATTTCATAAATACCAGTTAATTTGATACTTGAAGCTCCAAGCAGTTTACATTTTCCCCTTCATTTTCCCCATTCTAGTACATTGTGAGGCATTGGATTGGGTGTTGTGGTTACTTCTTCAGGCAAAACATCCCAATGTTCATCATCCCTGAATCTTGTCTTCAGAAGTTACACCTGTGACAAGCAGAAGAAAAACTGAGGGAGGCAAAAGGCTTATACTTCCCCAGGGATAAACTCAACTCAGGTTTTGTAGATTTTCTAACATTATTCAGCTGGCGATAAACCCCCAGACCCAATACTTACTTAAACTAATTAGCAGGGAAATGAGGGACAAAAAAACCCCAAAGTGCTTCTTGAGCAAAATCAGTCCAAAAACTTAGCATATGACTCAAGTTTAAGTTGTCCCACTGCATTTTACAGGACTTCCAAAATAGCTACATCAGGCAGCATCATTTATATAATGTGAAAGATAGGCCAAACACTGTCAAATACTGATTTTCAAATTATTATTTGAAAATATGACTGCCATATTTTCATCTTTTGTAGCACATTATCATATGTTTACAAAAACTACAAACTTCCCTTTCTCAGAACACATCATTTATTTATTACACATCATTAAATATATGCCTGAATAGGATTTTTGACTAACAGTGTTAATCATCCTGAGGCCATGCAATCATAACAAAATAAGGTAATTATAAAACCACATCTGATCTGTGGCTTTAGATGAAATGCATGTTTCTCAATAAGAAATTTTGGAGTATTGTAAGATTCTAGCACAACCTTCTGAGCAAATGTGGAAGAGGATTGACAATACAGGATAATTGAAATATTTCTGCATGGTAACAAAAGAATGTATCTACGCACAGTGTGATTGCCTATGTACACAGTTACAATAAGAGAATACTTAGGTAAATGGACAGGTAACTAGGTAGGGACTTTATTACACAAAAGCTGAATTAATTGGTGATAGTTTGCACACTTAATAAATTAGTAGTAACAGCAAGAGTCCTCTGCCCCCTTATTTGATTTAACGTGTGTGATAGTCACAATAGGATACTACTGTTCCTCAGTCACTCTGCTCTCTGAAGGGAGCAAACAGAGATGGAACAGCAGGAAAATAAAACATCTGCTAATGAAAAACCCAAGATGGAGGAACATAGAAGCAACAGGAAAACTAACAAAAGAACTCAAAAAGAGCTCAGAAAATAATTATTTTTGGTGTGGTGGTATACACCAGCTGATCTTAATGTAAATTTCAACAAAATATTTGAATAATGCGGTGGGTTTGAAAAATGCAGGGAAGCTTTGACGCATTCATACACTGAAATCTGCTCCCTGAAACAGTTGCCTTCTCTTGCAGACAGAAACAACCTGTGCATACAGAGAAAGAACTCTCTCAGCTACATGTCCTTTCATGCTCTTTCTGCTTAGTCTAAGAAAATACTCATGGTGAGGCTGTTAGAACAAGTTCATTCATCATCCTAAAAAGATTATTTTATTAATACAAAACACAGTGGATATAACTTTGAGACTGAAGAATACTTAGTATATTTTTGGCTAAAGAACTAGAGATGAGTCAAAAGGAACTTGTCAGTACTCTGCCCCAAGCAAACAAAACAATCTGTGTATTTTACAATCAAGCTCAAGAGGAAGATGCTGCTTGCTCATAACTCCCTAGATAGTTTGGGACACGTGCAGAGTTTCCACACTCACACTCTGCTATTTCTATCAGAACCTCTGGTGAACAATCACAAGTTGATTCTCCCAGTTGCCAGTGGGAGAATCCATCTGGTTCAAACACTGCTAGGCACACTAGCATGATGCCATTTCTCTGAGGCATAGTTAAGAGTTCTCTGGATGATTTCCTGATACATTTTGCATTAGAAACTGTCACCAGTCCCATAACAACACTCCCACTCTCTGTCTCTCCGGTGGGCAGAATGCCAAAAAGAAGAAAACAGACTAGATGGCTCTTACCATTTTAAGCCTTCCCCCACATGCAGCCAAACAATCAAAAAACTCTAAAATCTTTACAGATATTTTCTGTGAACCACACAATTATCCTTTCCAGGTGGATCACTTCCTTCTCTTCTCATATACCTTAAATACATTTATTTCCAATGAGACAGCCATATTCTAACCAGTTTTAAATATGCCACATATAGAGAAAGGAAGCAGTGTTTTCCTAGGTTGGAATTACAGAAAGCTCCTCTCCTCTTCTCATAGAATACAAGAATAGCAATTGGAATAAAAACAGCTTTAATAAGCAGCATCAGCAACAAAAACTTATTGTTACACAGTCACGAAGTGATGCCTGTCCAGGCTCGTGAACATTCACTCAGTATTATGTTATATAAATTCTATTTTTAAATAAAATTTATGTTTTCCTAAATTTCCAGAGTGGGCTCAATTACCACGACAGAATTATTTTGTCAGCCTACAAGTAAATACCACTGTCTTTGTTATGATCATTGATGATTAAGCCACAAGGATTTTTTTAGGTGGTTACATGTGGTCTTTTTTCTTATCTTAGGCTGAATTTGGCATTGCGACTGTAAAAGTCAGGAAATTTTAGCTTACTGGAAATTATTCTAGAAATTCCATTTTTACTGAACATACTTAGGGCTAAACATCAGACTTTTATCTGCTTGCACAATCCTGTAAAACCCATGGCTTACTCATGCACTGTGCCTATAGTATTTAGAATCACCATCTTTAAGTGGCAAGAGTTGTCAAAAGCAAGGGAATTCATTTGTTTATCTTCTTGATTCAGGAATGACTAACAACTCCACTGCCTAAAATTTGAGAATTGGAAAAAACCCCTGTATATTGTACTCAAATCGATTTTTTTTTCCCTAGAAGATGCATCTGACACCCTCATACTGCAAGTAAGCCAAGCCAGATGAAAAGCAAGGGAAGAACACTGTAACATTATTCTTGATGAACCCTAAAAGAATCAACAAAAGTATTGGCGTAGTTGGAAAATCTGGCCATGCTGATTAACCTGAAAGGAGCAGGCATTTCACTGATACACTTTTCAATCTTCATTACACAGATTAAATAATACTGCTGAAGTTTGACTGTAAAGGATAGAACAAAAAAAGAAAATTCACTTTGTTTTGCTGACGTTGCTGAATGCTTATCTGGCTGCTCTGTCACCATATCTTGTTTAGTCTAACATGAAACTACTCTTCTTGCCAGTGAATAAAAACTTCTACTCAAGCATCTGACTCAGATGCAATCTAAAAATAGTATTCTCTGTCAGATACAAAACTCAGAGAGAAAAGGTATGTTGAAATGGAGAAGAAATTAACATCAAAAAACCTCACATCTGAGTAGCATTCAAATAGCTTCCCACATATTAAAGCAAATTTTGGCTTGGTCAAGTCTACAGAAAGCTGTGATCTTTAAAAAACAATATTTAAAATAAGCTGGTCATTGACAAGGCCCCACAATCTGGTGCATTTGTGGACTGCAATTCTGATGAGCAACAAAACCCTAGCCCATGCAAAGATTTGCACAGAGAACAACTTTTAAAAAATGTCAAAATAAGATGAAGACCTTAAATAAAAGTGCATACTGAGGCTAGTGTTTCTGTCTTGGAAGCTTGGGCTCCTTTTGAGTAAGATATGAAAGGGATTTGCTTCTTTCAAAGCATATTTTCAGGCTTGCTAACTACAAACTCTTAAAAAACAGCAAGATATGGAACCAAAGCCTTTAAACAATACAGAAAAGATGTTAATTTACTTTGTAATGACCATGCATGGCAAATATGGAAAACCTGTTTCAATAGAACAATTTTAAAGTGAGAAAATTTATCTGATATCTGAGTAGAGCAGACTCACAGAAGACATTTTATGTCTCCTTTTGTCCACCCACTTTAACGTTTTGTTGGTTTGTCTTTTATGATCATTGTTAAGCTGTAAATCCCAGAACTTCCTCATCTTTCATATTTTTAAAGTAATACATATGCCAGAAGCAAAACAGCTTACAATATATTCACAATTTCTCCCAGCTGTTTACACGCTTCTTGTGTGAGAGAAAATATTTGCTTTGGGAATTTTTTTTGTTATGTTCATGTGACAGAGAGGGCATGATATTATAAATATTGCATTAAAAATCCACAGCAGGTAAGCTGTATGCATCATTAATTCAAAACACTATGACTTCTGTTCTGGTCATTGTAGAGGTAGTAGCAGTTCTACTACTATATACAGTTCTACCTGTATATCAGAGCCATTCACATCCTAGAGAGTCCTGGATTCAGCTAGTTTGGGGGGGGAGGAGCAACATATCCAAACTGACCCTGAGGAAGTTTTCACATAAACATGTCCGTAGAAACACCCTAAATAACTAAAATTTATTGGGAAAATCTTTGGTCCCCAGTACTCTGTCAAAGTCAAAATGTTCAGGCAGAAGTTAACCCATGAAGCAATCACATCTGCTAAAAAATTTGTCCTCTGCTTTAATATGCATCATTTATATGATTATTCAGAAAATTACATTATCCTGGAAAGATACTATGTGCAAGAATTATGATGCATGTTTAAAAATCCCAAAGAAATACAACTATTTATCCAAACATAATTGTACATATACACAGGTACACCAATAACCACTTTCTCATGGAAAACTTATTTCCCTCCAGTTTTAGGCTTGCATCAGTAGGGCTTCCCTCATTTTAGCTTGCCCCAACTTTCAACAGTTTTGTCTTCAGTAGCCATGTGAGACACAAACCACATCTATATAACAGCCATTTGATGATAAGGCTATTGTTTCAATTTTTTCACTTATTTAATTTGAATTAATAATGCTAATTGTATCTAATTGCACATGGTTATTCTCTCTTTAAATAAAGGTTGCAGGATTCCAGTTCATTTTCCTCATCACCACTGCAGCTGCTAGCATGTCCTACAAACCACAGTGGAGTGTGCAGAAAGCTTTTCACACCAGTGCTGTTAGCAGAAAGCTACAAATCTCCACCCACTATTTCCTGACAGAACCCACAGCTTCAGTCCTAAACTAAGAAGGGTCAATTGCTGGAATAATCTCTCAGTTCAGAGATTAAAGCCCTGACAACGTAATTCCATTGCTATACAACTTCCACATGGGGAAGGAAAGAACCTTTTGGCAGAGACCAAGCACTTTCCAGAGAAAAAATGTCATTGTTTACTCCTTGCCTTTCAACTCCAGGCAGAGTTACCAAGCCTGCTATGCTTGGACAATTGCCTGGTGGTTTGATCAGCCTGAGGCAAGCAGGAGGTGCTTGAAAGCTCATCCAGATCCATTTGTGATACCACAGTTTATTTTCTATGCAAAGAACAATTGACAGTTACTTCAGTTGATTTTTTGAGGTTTTTATATTTAGATAATCTTTTACACTGTTTTCCTTCAGCAATGCAGCTAGAGGAGAAAATATGAAAGTTGCTCTTTCTGCTGTGGCAAAGACTCAGATGCACAATATTTAGCCTAGCTATAGTTCCAAAATATCCTAATGTGGACATAGCTTTTACTGGCAAAAGAATAGTAGTTAATGTCACAGTTTGCTGAATTAGGCTGAGCAGTTTTTCAATTATTTATACTTTTTCCATTTCTACAAGGTTTCAGCTGTCCAACAATTTTCCTAACCCAAGTGTCCTTTAAATAAATATGCTCCTCAGCAACAAAAAACAAATCCCAAGTCAGGCCCAGATCCAGGGTAAAATTTACACCATTTAAAGTCACTTCCTAAAGAGATGGCTGGACAGAGTGAGTACTTATTTAACAGAGTATGCCTGTATCTCCATTTCTGCCTCCAAGCTTTGTGTTAGAATCCTTTTATTTGGGCGGGCATACAGTAATGATTTTCTGCCATAAAATAAGTATTTCCACATTAGAAACATTTCACTTGTCTCTCCTGAAACCTTTTAATTTCACTCCTGAATATTTTACATGGATGTGCATTGCCAAATTGCAAAGCCAACAAGATGCTTCCCCATCTTCTCCAATTATATGTGTCAAGATAAAACACAGGTGCAATGATGATGATAGTTTTTTGACTTTAGATAAAATGTTAGTGAGTGCTGACAATATCCTGAATCCATGTAAATAGTTTGCACTTTTTTCACTTGGCACTGCCTAGAATTTGGACAGGTACATTAAAGAAAAAACACGTAACCGACCAAACAAAAGGAGTTTCATTTATGGGTGTCTCTTTCTTGACAGGGGGCCAAAGAAAGGGAGGATGATCAGGATTTGAGCTGGTCTCTGTAATGTAGAAAAGACTCTCTAAGCCACTAGATCCTTCCACTTACATCTTCTGGGTTTTCACTTCATTTATACACTTCTGTTTCTAAGTTGGTAAGATGTTTGAGTGGTTCAGAAGAAGGAAAAACAACTGTCAGCTGTGCAAGCTGTAAATTTTTGGTAGACAAAATCTCTTTCACTTTCTTTTAACTAGAGTAAAATCTAGAGTGAAAATTCCAGCCACAGAGCAGTGAAGTAGAACTGGTGCAATCTTGAGACAATGAAACAGTCATAAACAATATCATATGTCAGATCTGAATATTGATATTAATTAGTTAATCTCTTTATTAGGCTAAAAGGAGTATACAGGCAAAATATGAATTAGGCATCCTTCAGCACCTAGAACATTCAGGCTATTGCAAGAAGAAATTGCAATTCCTTTCTAGGAACGAAAGGAGTGAACTGAAATTGTACCACAATTTACTGATAGTGGAAAAATAGGCTTGGGAATGAAAAGCTCTGCTGTTCAAAGAGCTGCTGAAACTGTCTTGAAGTTTGAAATTACTAAACCAGGCAAGGTCTTAACCACATCAGTGGCAGAAATGGCCAGTTGCTGAAAGTGTAGTAGAAGGCCTATAATGACAACATCAAATTTATATTCCTAAACACACTGTCCTCCTCAAGAGTGTTTTTGAATACCCTCTTCCTGTTCTTCTATTGTGCAAAACAGCATGGTGGTGATGAAGAAACCACAAATTCCAAATGATTCACTTATTCAAGCCATAACATCATTTCCTTACTACTATGACCTGACAATATAAATTATTAAGTTTTTGAACAATCTGTAAATATGCACTGAAGAGTTTATTTCATAAAAAATCAGAAAGGTGATCTAAATGATACCTGTCTAGGAGGGCAAGGAGATGACATATCACCTAACACAGTGGTGAGTTGGAAACACAGTATCAAAATCTTGGTACTAACTTGGGCTTCTTTGCATCTCTAGACCTCAATACAGTGAGCCAGCCTTTCTAAAATAAATTTGAACATATTTTGGATAATGCCATTCCCAATTTTTCATTAAATCAGAACACACAAACCAAGAGGAGAATGAGATCCCAATCATCTCTCCTGGCCAAGCCTTGCACTAGCTCTGCAGTCCTTACTCATCAGCCAGCACCCCCTTGGTTCACAGCTGGGAGAAGGTGCAGTTTAACAAAGAGCTATTACTACCAATGGAAACCCCACAAATTCCCAGAGGCACGTGCAGTGAGTGTCTCACAAAGCACCCCCCTACTGACTGAGTACACTGCGTTCAAAGGCTCACAGCTTCCTCAAGCACCACTTCCCCTCAGAGCATGCCAAAACAATAATCCCAGAAAAGCCAACACCCACATGAACTTTTAAACTGTCTTTTTAAAATGAGCACATTCATTACTAAGGTTTTTTTTTTGTTTTGCCCTTTTGTAATGACTGAAAAAATACTGAATTAAACCAGAATGAAAGAAACATGACAAACAGGAATTACACAAACTTGATTACAAATTTAAATACACAAGGTAAAACCAAACACCATTAATACCAAATGGAAAGATTTAATACATAGATGTCTACTTTTACCTAAATAGAGAATATTATTTGTAAAAGTGTCCTTCAGCTTGTGTTCCTCAAAATACAAGTATAAGTTTAAGAAAAACAGATAAACTGTAATGCAACAAAATGTGCTGATGACCTAGCTACACAAATCAGCAAAAAAAGACAGCTGAATGAATAAAACCCATTCATTAAGAAAGAGACAAAAAAGTATATCACTGTGCCTAAACACTGTGTAAAGCACAGAAGGTACAAGTGATGCAGCTGTCTCTGCCCCATGTCGCAAACTCAATAAAAAGGAGATGGCAGAACTGAAGAGATAAAGAAAAAAAGCAGCAGTGGGCAAAGTTTAGAAGTAGATTCCCCATGAAGAAGAAATTTATTTCAAAATAAATGAGTAAATAAGCCAACCAAAAAAAAAAAAACAAAAAACCCCACCCAAAACTTTTCAACAGGGGAAACAGCAGCTGAAGGCTCCTACACTAAAGATGTGTAAATCAGTAGTGGAGTCTTAAAGGTGAATGGGAAGCAATTGTTTCCTTTCTCCCTAATCATGAAACCAGAACTAAACTTTCAAGGGCAGAAATGAAACATGCCATTTGTTTCCTTTTTTCTCAGAAAATACTTAATTAAAAAAACAGTATGGGGTTCAAAACAGCACGTATATAGCAATTTCTCTCTGCTACTTTCTGCCAGGATTTTTCCAGAATCTTAGTATTGCTGCAGCATAAAGAACATTTATGGACAGCAATGTAAGCAAAATATATGCTCATAACAGCTTCATCTTCTTAGAAAATCAGACCAAAAATGGTATATTTTTGTATTCAGATAGTTCTGGTAAACCAAGTACTTCAAAAAAGTTTTATTCCATGTGCTGTTCTTCCATGTTTCATCTGGTTTGAATTCAAGTGTGCTGTGGATGGTAATAGTCTTAAATGCACTAATATATTATCATTATATATTCATGTACTAAATAAAAAAATCTACAGTGTGGGGGGAGAGATGAGTAGATTCTAGGAAATACCTTTTTACACAAAACTCATAGCTGTTCTTACTTCATACTTTTAATGGGTTCTAAATAATTTCCCAGAGTAAGAAAGATTAAGATAAAAAAATCCAGACAACATGCAGAAAAAAAGTAAAATTGTGAGACGCAAAGCTGTGAGTTTAGAGAATATGAACAAAATCAGGAGGACTGTTTTCATGCCCTGAAAAACTACATAAAGTGGATTTTTACTTTCATCTTTTGGGGGTGGGTAGTGGGATCCAATCCAAAGAAAGTTATAAGGAAAGTCTTAGAGTGTATCATATACCTAAACTAGAAAAATACAAAACCTGACCATTTTAAGCAATAGTTATGCTGGTAATTTCAGTGCAATTTTTCATTGTAAAACCAAAAAGAAATTAACAGCTATTTGTGGAAAATAAATATCCATGGGTTTGAATGATTTCTTTTTTTCTTGAATTTAATTAATTCATATATGTCATCCTTTTCCAAAAATAATTTCAGTTTTGACAAATGCACATTCTTAATAGAAAAAAGAAATTATCTAATATTCCTGAAAGAGTCTGGATAAAAGGTAAGAGCACTTTACATCAAAGAAGGGATAGAAAAGAAAGTAGCTCTAATAAATGAAGTAGTTTATATGGAAGATTCACAGAAAAGCAGTGACAGAAGCCTAAATAAAATGCAGAGCCTACAGTTGCCTACTGTTACCTACACATGAAATTCTTTAGGGGAGGGAAACACCAGTGGAGCCAATTCTTTGATACCAAAATGAAAAAGCATAAGCAGGGTAACAGCTCGTACCAGTTATGAAAGATCACACTACACACGGTATTGCTTAGAAAATGTTACTTGGGGCTAGTTACAAGAACACTTGCCAAAAGTGAATCCCAAATGGAAGTAATTTTGAATTAGCCTGAGATTATGAGATCATCAAAAATATCTCACTTCATAATTGTACTTTAACTCATTCATGAATCATGAAGTTAGCATTTCAAAACTCCTCATCTGTTCAGCGATCAGATAAATGGAAGTGGAATAAAAACTCCAAGATGCATACCACCATCATACACACTAACCATTGAACCTAACTTTATATAAATGTCCTCTTTATTGTATAAAGGAAATCTGATTCTGGTGAATACAGAGTCAACTACTAGAGAGTTACTAACAACTGGGTTTCACATGCGTAATGTTAGTTGATCATAATACTGAGGACAAGTCAATTCTATATGCAAATTACTGTGAAATATCATATACCATTTATCCCTTACATTTTGAATTTTCTTCAGCCTTAGGAGCATTGTCTTTTACCGAGTATCATAAATATCAAGATGACTGATATTTCTAATTTCCTGATACATATATTCAGTTGAAACATTTGCATTTTTACATCCCCTTTAGGCTAAATTAGCCCTGTGAAGGGCCATGGCAGTGGTAGCTGGTATTGCTTACTGTAGAACCCAGGCTTTCCAGGGTAACTGAAAGAAGCTACACAAGAAGAAACATGATAACTTTCAGATTACTGGCAAAGTTGTCCACCCTGTGCTCAAGCAGTGAATTTCTGAGAGGTAGCATACTACATCATGACAAAGGGAATAATAAAGATCTACCCCTGGGAGGCTGTGAAAAAAGGAAGGCAATACCTCCAGTAGTGATCCACCAAAGAGAGATATTTTTATATTTTATATCTTTATATATTTTATGGATACATTCCATCTTCCCAGTAAGTAAAATCTAATAACCCCGAGGCCATATTGCTTCTATTGTAAATGCAGTTGATACCCACAACAAAATGTAACCTGCAGCTCCTGATTCTTTCTTAACCACGGGAAAAGAGATGCTGGCTCAGAGACTGGGGACAAGAAACCAGTGCAAGTCATTTAACTCTGGGAGACATTTATTTTACTGAAACACCCTGGAGACTGTTTCAATCTCACACCAGGGACAAAGACAAAAAAGAAAAGTTCTTGGGGGACACCAAAGTTGTAAAATGCAGTTGTGACATAGCAGTAAGCTACGTTACAAAGAGTGAAAATAGCTGTGGTTTACATTCACAACATTTTTAAAGTATATTGGAGACCTAAGCAATAAAAGTAAACCAAAAAATTTATAACGCTCAAATTGCAAAACATATTTAGTAGTACTACAAGTAGCTGTGGCATTTTTTTATACCTACAGATGTATCAAAATATGATAAATCTAAGCAGACAAATCAATACCAGGTTTCATTTCGGAACACTTAAGCTTAATACAAAAAATACATAATACAAAGCTTTTTCATTAACAAATAGTGTTTATAGCCATAACATATGGCCTTACTACAATGGACAGCACTGTCCAAAAAAATCAAAATTTAGAACTGACACATGAAATAATAGAAAAACAGAACAAAGAAGCAGCCTCACCCCAAAGAAAAATTAATCTTAAAGAAAAAACAGATTAATCTCAACAAAACCACATACTGATAAAAATGAGAACCACAGAAGTTTTAGACTGATAAGCAATGCAAATATGAAACTCAGCATCATATCAACATAATTATCATCTGTTGTTTGACCCAATTAAAGAGATCATATACATCCATGTTTCTTTTAGGAATTAAGATAAGAACTTTACTTAGTCAAACAGCAAATCAACTCAGAAGAAGTTCCCTAGGAAAAATTTTATTAGACTTTTCTTTTCTTTTACATTAGAGTCTCTTGTGCATCAACACAATGACTGGTAAAACCAGACACAAAGAACAATCATCTTAACCTAGGCTGGAACTGCAAACATATTTTTGTTCTCATAATTATGTGGATTTTGAATGACATGATCTTTAAGAAAGACTAAAACTAAGACAGCAACATAAATACATTATTTCAGATAATATTTTTCAAAATTTTAATCTTTATAGGCCACTGTTATCAATTGACATTATAAGTATATACAGAAATGACTCTCTGTTCTGGTCTAAGTACTAAAAACAATTGCTCCACATATCAACATCTGTAACAGCTTGCTGGCACCCTCCTCAAAATCTGGGGTGGTGCAAGGGGAAAACAATACACAGTCTACTCAACTCGTGACTGAGGTTCATTTGTTCAGCAGCACTGTGACTACATAAGCCATCCTAGTCAGTACAAAAATAAACAAAATAATTAGCAGAGGAGGAAAAAAGGCAGTCCATGGCACCTGTCACTACAATCTCGCAATGCTAATAATTCAGTTCACTTCTAAATGTTAACTTATTTATTACACAGACTGATTGTTTCACTTCCTATAGAGGAACTTACAAATGCTAGCTATATTTTTTTACTACATGTAGTGGTAACTAAGTCTTCATACTTCATAGTTTCATATTAAAGATTTAACTTACCATAGAGTGAGAGAGGTCAAATACCTCTTGACTTGACTCATGTTACCCTGAAGGAAAATAAGCAGAACTAAAGCATTTAAACATTAGATTTTTGGTCAGGAGTCCAGACTTAGTTAACCAAACCAAACCAAAAAAAAATTGCAAACCCCAGAAAACCACAACAAGCCAAAACCAAAAATATGCCACTTCGCCAAACCAGAGACTTTTCAAAGGATTTCTTTTTTTTTCACAATTTCCCACAAGAAGAACCACAATTTCTACAATTTTCCAAAGTCAAGGTTAAAATAATTCTCATAATATAAAGAAAAATGTGGCATTTGATCTACTTGGTGACAGAAATAAAAGAATATACAATATACTTAAATAGAGGAACTGTTAAATAACTATTAGGTAAATAACTAGATCAAGCACAGCCATGTTTCAGTGCTTGGCCACATGTTAAGTTTTTTGAGTTTCCATGATGCAGGACTCTCAGATTACTGTCAGAGTACATGGATTAGTGTCTTTTTCCCTTAATATGTTTTGCTGAATATGACATTTGCAAGAAGATATATGTGCATGGAGCTGCATGTGAGAGGTGAGAACATACAGCAAAGAAGCTGATACAAAAAGAACACATTCAGTGTTTAGTATGACCTCTTCCAGAATGTCTGGTGACAGCAATACCTGTTTAATGCCAAGTTTAATGCCCAACCAATTCAGCTATTTATTTAGCAAAAGCTGCCAACAAAGATATCAACACCATAAACAGTAGTTACTTGTGCAGTTTGGAGAGCTGCCTGCTGGGAGTGGAATTGATGCAAACAAGACACAACAGAAACAAGCACTGGAAGACAGTTTTAGACATAGATTTGTACTTGGTGTTTCATGGATGTTAGTGGCTGTATGGGATTTCAACACTCCTAGCTGCAGTAAAGCAATTGTTAATAGATTATGAAAGTTCACCAGATATAAATCAGTAATTGAGGGTATTGAATTAGTCCAGTCTTTAACTTACAGATGTTAATTCTACGCATATACTTCCATATTCTCCAATTAATGTACTCTCCATGTCTATTCATAACATCTCATTTCCTGTCATTAAATTAGATGTGGTTAGCAATGTAGGAACTAGCTGTGATTCTCTGAACATTGTCTCAAAACACAGTCCACACAAGCATGATACGCAATCCAATTTCTACGTGCCAAAGGGAAAAACAAAAAAGATCACTGAATAGCTTAGCCTGTATAAAACTGCAAAGGTTAACTCTCAAAGGTTAAAAGTCTTTAAGGTCTTAAAGATTCAAGAAGTTTTGACCATGGCTGGCACCATATTAGACTGTGTCAGAGGAATTAAGCAGGACAGTCCTACCTGGAAGTAAACCAGTACCATACAGACAGCTTAGAAAGGAACAGCACATGAGAGAAGCAGAGGAAAAGTTTGCCATAAAATGGTGAGCCAACGAGTCAGCGCTCAGACATTCCACTTTGGGCTGATCTCTCATCTTTCTTGTGGGGCTTATTCCTTAGGGGCTTTTTTCTATCAGTCCAGCATGTCAAGAGAACAAAGTTTAGAGCAGTAAGAACCAGCCATCAGGCCTTGGAACCTTGAGCCCTTCCCAAAAGAAACAAGACCTCTATGTTATTTTAGGATTGCTTTTATAAACAAATGATTTTGCAACTTTAAAACAAATCTCAAAGAGCATACCTTAAAATTTAAAGAGAGAAACATAGAAAGAAAATTGTCTTCATTAGTTCAATCAGTTCTCAAAGGAAGTGACTATGGTACCAAAAAGAAAAACTTTATCTATGTGCATAAATTCCTCTGTCACAAATTCTTTCTCCTATCTCAGTATTTCCAAATCACTGTACATCACCACACCATAACTTCCCTGAAAACTGAGCTATTACCTAAAAGCATAAAGATTTTGAAATTATTTGAAAGCAAGACAGGAAATAGAAAAATATGTCACCTCTTACTCCTTTTGGAGCAGCACATTAAGAACTGCAATCTACAAGGCATGAAAAATGTTATCATTCTCATGTGGGATTTTTTTTTTAGTATTAACATCCATAATTTTCTTTGCCATAATATGGTTCCAATTCTATTATTCATATATTACAGCCAAAAATATTAAAGGACAGCCATGGTTCAATGTTAAGGGCTTCTTGAGGTGAAAGAAAGCATTCCAAAATTCACCCTCAAAAGAACATGCTAAAATAACATGCAGACTCTATAAGAGAACAGCTTTTCTATTAATTAAACTTTACCACCTTAATCCAGCAAAAGGCACCAATTCTTAACAGAAAGAGCAAAAGCTATTTTTGCTCCTGCCACCTTTCCCCCTTCGTTCTTTTTGTACTTCTAAACCCTGGAGAGGACAGAAGTAATTAAAAAAATGAGCTTTCTTTACTTGCAGCTTTGTCAGCATCTTACTCAGGTGACAGCAATATACTGCTTTTGAGCCTTTTTTGTTTGGTTAAAAGGGAATCCAAGTGTAAGCACTGCTTACATTTGGAGTAAATTTAACCAATGATGATTAAATAAGGAAAAAATGGAGAACATTAAAGTCCTTTCTCACCAGATTATATTCTGTCACAAACATCACATGCTATTTTTGGGTGAGAGTGTCATAAGTAACGATGCTTTTAAGTTTTTGATGTTCAAATTTCCTTTAAAGAATATAGCAGCTGGCTCAGCTCACATGTATTAAAAACATGAGGATGCAAATGTGCAGGTTATTTTCAGAAGCAACACATAGATGAGCAAAAGCATTAAGAAGAATCTTAAGACAACTTGGCTCTTTTACTATCTTCCCTATTGATAACTGGAACATGCCAAAAGCATAGTATTAATTAATATTGCATTATTTGTCAACAGATAAGCTGATGGAGTTTTTAGAACTGCATAGAAGCAAGTGGGGCTATTAGGTGTTCCTAACTTTTCCTGATATTAACCCCCACAGCTTTTTTAAAAAATATAAAATAACCCAACCAACAAGTTGACTGGGCAAGATATTTGTTATCTCAGCAACTCACAACGGTGGTTCTACCTTTTTGACTTGGGTTACAAAGTAAAATGTAAATCTCAACTCGAAATAACCACTAGAACAACAGAATCTGCTCTTCCCGTCATCATGCACATACCCACATCAAAAACTCATCATGTCATAGATATGTCACTACGTTGGATTTCTGTCGAAGTGAAGTTTTGCAGGCATTATTTATCATTTAAATATTCTGGAAACATGCTGCAAACATGTACTCAATGATAGTCAGAGAGTGCTTGCTGCGCTCTGTCACAGTACTGCACTCTTAAAGAAAACATGCTACATCATCTTCATTGTAGCAACAGCTGTATTTGCACAATTGTTTCTGCGTTACTTGTTAATAAAGCAAGATGACAGAAGAAGCAGAATCATGATCCTTTTTTCAAAGATTTCCATTAGTTGAATCACTACTGTTGGCTCTGACTCCCAGCAGAGAACCGAATGTGGGAAGTGTCCTAGACAGCACTAAAAATACTGCAATGCTGCCCCCTCAGAACCTCCCTGCAAGCCGTGCTGGGTCAATTCTTCAGTTTTAGAGCCATTTTAGAAGGATTATAAACCCCATTCAGCTCTTTAAATGAATGCATTATAGTGTCTTCAGAAGTAATCTTTAAAGACGGTATTCTGGCAGTTCTGCTGTCACCGAGGATGACGGAAAGCAGGGTAAATAGAGCTCCTCAGCACCAGGGCAGCATCAGGGAGCGAGCATTGTTAGCTGCGGCCGCGGGGGACGGCTCCATCCAGCGAGCGTTCCCATCCTCTGCAAGCGCGCTGCTTGCACGCATTCGCCACAGGAGCGCGCATCACAATTCCCAGAAATTCACACATATTATAAGTGCTCATTACCATAAAACCCTCCCCTGGTTCAGCCCCTTTCATGGTCTTGCTTTGGCTGTGGCGTTCCTAGGCCAGATACGCTCCCCTCCAAGGTTCCTTTATCCCCCTTCTGTCCTTGCTCAGTAAGCAATCCTGTGCACCCTGTTTCTTTGCTACACCGAGGCAGTAGAACTCCTTGTTCTTAGATTAACCCTTAAGCAACAATTCCCTCCTTTGAAACTTCTCAAATTCCTTAAGGCCATTTGGTAAGTCTCAACTCAGGTTTTATCCACAGTACATATATTCCTGCAAGATTAAGGTCAATCCTTTTGTGAACATGACCAATAGCAATGCTGATAATTGTTACAATTATAATCACCATTATAATGGTTTCCTGTACCTCAGCCAGCCATCCTTTCAAGGACCATTCTATTTCTAGAAGAATTTTATTGAGCCAATTCGTTTCAGGCTGTTTGGACAGCATTGCTGTCAGCAACTTGCTCTATTTTGTTGTCTTTGGAGATCTTCTGTTACATTTGGGGTGTGCATACAACAATGATCTCTATCCACAAACCCCTTGTTCTTTGGCCAATAATAGATCCAAGGCCATTCTGTTTTGTAATATCATTTTAGTATCTATTTAAAATCTGGAATCCCCTTTCTGTGACTTTGGATAGTTTCTTTACTTACCAAGTTCCTTTGCCATTACATTAGTCAAATTATCATACTGAATCACCATTGACAGATTTATGGGGATAATTCTCCAAGGAATAAGTTCCCCTTCTGTATTGGGGATAGGGAGGCAGGCTGTAATGCTGGACAGATTACACATTTTACCAAACCCTCAAATTAAATTCAATAATAAATTTTCTCCAACACCTCCACCTAAAGATGAAATGATTCCCATAAACATTAGTCTATACATTTTGCTGCTCATTTATGGTTGTCTTTGAAATTTTCAGCTACCGGGGTCTGGTGTTTTCCCTGTCCACTCTGGGTCGGATTCATAACAAGGCTATTGGTAAAACCTGTGGCCATTTCAAGGAAGTTTCCTGACACATTTAGCTAATGTGTACTTTTAAGGTTTGATTCATCTGCTCAACCATTCCACTAGATTGCGGTCTCCATGGACTATGCCAATCCCAACTGATACCCAGCTGTAACACTTCAGATATAAAATGGGGTCCCCTATCAGACAACATCCAAACCTGGGTATGATCTCTTTGAGGAGTACCTTGGTGACTTAGATAACCTTGTGGGTGCAGCAGGGGAAAGCTTCTGGCCAACTGGAAATGTATCTGCTAATACCAGGGAATACTTGTATCCTTGTTGGCATGGTAGCTCAGAAAAATTAATTTGCCATTAACCCCCAGGAGTGTTTCCTCTCTTAGTAATTCCTGGAGGCAATCTTTTTGAATTCAAAGTATTATTTTTAAGACATATCAGGCATTTTTCTGTAACAGACCTGACAATTTTTGCCATACAGACACCAAGTATTAGAGTCCGTAGACCAATCACCGTAGACCAAGCATCGATTCCCCAGGGGGTTTGCTGATGTTTCTCTTTCATGATTTGCAACACCAGTTGTGGTGGGAGTCACCAACCACCCACCCTCTTTATTCTGGGCTTTGAGCTAAGTAGTTAATTTTGAATCAACTTGACTATATCCAGGGCTAACTTCTGGAAGTGAACTTTCTTATGTATTAATGCTAAGATGTTGCACAACCTCTTGTGCAGCTTTCTCTGCAAGCCTACTCCCTACATGATTTTGACAATCCCCACATTGGTGTGCCTTGCAGGGTAATGCTTACAGGCTGAGCTTGTCAGAACAGCCTGGAGCTCTGCTGGAGCTCAGCCTGGAGCCCAAATCAAGGGTGTTATTGCATTTTCTATAGCTTCTGGTATTCCTCCACAATTGTCTGGTTCCAGTGTTCCCTGCAACATTAAATTCCTTGCCTTCATGGCTTTAGTCTTGGGTACCAATGATTGTATTTTTTCCATCTTTAAATACAATCTGAGCCACCAATATACAGGTCTATTCCTAAAAGAAGAACCAGACACTCAGATATATATATATATAAACTGCTTATATATAAATAAATAGTTTCAGGCTGTTTGCCAGATTTAAAGTTAATGGGGTTAAAAAATATTTGTTTTTCCAATTTCCCAGTTGCACCAATAACATTTAAAGTTTCTTGGCTTAATTTTCACTGGTTGGTATTTAACACTGAATAAGTAGCCCCAGTGTCCCTTAAAAGTCCATTTTCTGTTTCTATTCTTTTTCCTCCTTCTCCTTTTTTCCTCTTCCACTCAGACACACTGCACACACAGTGCACAGAGAGCACACACAGTGTACACAAGGCTAGCAGAGACAATATCAGCTGTGAAATGTTCCCCTTCAAACCTCTTCCAGCCTTGCAAAATACAATCTAGAGGTGAACTTCTTGGTATTCCTCTGTCTGGAGCCTGCAATGAAAATCCTAAACCCATACCAAATCTTGCAATCACTAAGACTGAAACAAGAGGGCACTTCACACCCACAGATGCAATTTCAGCTACATACACAGAAATCAAAGCACAGTGGACAGCACACAGCACGTTGCCACAAAACCCCAAAAGACGCTGAGCCACGCATTGATAAATGAGTGAATGAGAAAACGAGCCTTACATCACAGTGTCAATCCTATGTGCCAGCAAACCCAAATCAACACACAACTCCCTCCCATACACATGCACTCCCAGAGCCCAAAAAGGCCTCAGAGCATCTGAGCAAACTCCATGACAAACCATGGGATAGCATCAACCATTAGGAAGAGAATGCAGCCATCATTCCTCAGCCAGGGAACCCGTGACGCCGCTGCCCGGGCGCTACTGCTTGGGGCAAGGGAAGCTGTGTTGGAACTCCTGAACTTTAGGGTAATAGGACAAATGTGTCCCCACGAAGTTTATTGCAGAACCCAGATAACCTGAACTTCTACACTTTGGAGGAAAATGACAGGTTTGAGGGGGGACTATGCTAGGTCATTTGGGAAGGTTGCACCTTCCCAGTACCTCAGTCATGGGGCACTATGTGCTGGGAGTTTAGGGTGAAAGGCTGCAGCCTCCAAAACCTTGAGAGAGAAACCCCACGAGGCTACACCCCAGTGGACTCTCTCCCTTTATTCGAGCAAAGGTGCAGAACTTCAACGTCTCTTTTGTGAACAGTGGCTTTTCATAGCAGGATTTTCCACACGACAGTTTCATATTATGGAGTTATATATAATATAATTTAATAATAACAACAATAATAACAACAATAATAATATATTCATATTATCATTGTTTCATAATTTTGTGCAAAGAGGCATTGTTAGAAGGCATTTTAGCACGCAGACAGGGTGCAGTTATCGGTGCCCGAGCCGCTGCCTCCCTGTGGCGGCCGGAGCGCGGCAGCAGCGGAGCCCGCGGGATGCGCTTGGTTCAGGGATGTCGAGGCTGCTCGGCTCCCACCACCAGCCCTCGGGACTGTCCCTCGGCACTGCCCGGAGAGCACGGCTTGGGTTCAGGGCTGGGCATTTCCAGGATCACTCGTGTGCAGGTCTCCAGTTCTGAGGACACCGCGCTGATGCCAACTTTGTGTGTGTAATGATTCTGTTTGAACAATAATCGAACCAGCAGTAATGGGGTATGGACTTAAGCATTTCCAGTGCACGGTCCGGACTGGACATTAGGAAAAGATTCCTTATGGAGAGGGAGGGGAATTCCCCATCCCACTCCCCCAGAGAGGGGTGTCACTGGAATGGGCTACCCAGCGAAGCAGTCACAGCACCAAGCCTGTCAGAATTTAACCAGTGTCTAGCCAACACTCTCAGTTATATGGTTTATTTTTAGGTAGTTCTGTGAGGAGGAGTGAGTTGGACTTGATCCTAATGGGCTCCTTCCAACTGCAGATATTCCATGATTCTATCGGTAGTTCAAATCAAAGGTGTTACTCCCCTCTTACAGCAGCATTGAAAAAAACCCAATCACAACAGTTCCAGTTCCAGTGCTGGATGGGACTGGTGTGGCCATAAATTAATAGAGAGAACCAGAGAAACTGGAAGGCAAATAGGTTTTTTTGCATGGCTGCCAGGTGCACATTTGGTCAAGCAAACAAGTTTTTACCTGCCAGCCTGTGTGCTGCTGCTCCATGGAGAACATGATGGGAAGGTGATCAGTAATTGTAACAGAAACAGAGCCAGAAGCAAACCCATAGGCATTGATACAATAACAGGGCAACAATATATGTGTATAGCAATATCAAATCCCCAACTGCTCGTCACTCCATGCTTTCTTGTTTTAATCTTCAATTAGGAAAGAAAATCCATGTTTAAAATATCTTGTCTTAAGTTGTCAGGCTAGAAGGACTTATGCAGGGGTTTCCTGCTCAAGATTTTCTAGTGATGTCGCTCACAGAAGTGTCATGGCTGGGTGAGGGAGTAGTCCTGTTTAGTCAACATTCATTTAAGACTTTAGTAGGTCAAAACTGCTCAGCAGGTTGTACCAGCACTACATCTGGCTGATGATACAGTGGTAAAGCAACACTGTCCATCCTTTGACTTACAGGAACATTAGTGGATTCCACCTCTGTGTTGCCTGAATCTCACTTTTGAAATATATAGGATGCACAGCTGGCATTCATAAAGCAATATGTAAAATGTTTCTTGGTTCTGTGCTTGAAAGTTGTCAAACACCCTTAAGTAGCTTACAGTTGAGTCTTACTCACTGAAAATCTTCACTGAAATTAAAGCAGGGATTCCCTGAAGCTCCACTTGTTGGATTTAGATTTGTTGGGGGGTGTTTGGTGTAGGAGGTTTTTTGTTTGTTTGTTTGTTTTAATTTTCTTAATAGAAGAAAAGAAAGTTGATACATGCAGTGTCTGTATCAACACACAGAGAATTTTAACTTGAATGCAGGCAAAATAGAAGAATGTTAGGTAAGACAGCTGATTTCAAGGGATAAAAACAGGAGATGGTAAAGGCAAATGCCTTCTTTTAAGGGGAGAACAGGTTTTGGTAACATGTTTTATAGATTGTCCAAAATGCTACATCTCTTGGGCTTAGTACACTTCAAGAAACTGTAGGAAGAAAAGATATAGCTTGCTGAAGTATGGCTGAACATTTTTTAAATTATTATTATTACTGACTACTATTGCAGAATTAAGATCAGTGAGAATGAAAGAAATGTTCTTCATTTATTGTAGGAGATCTGAGTTTTCAGAAGACAGAAGCTGGATCAGTAAAAACCTGGAAAACAATTTGAAGCAACTGCTTTTACATTTAAAATACTTAGCGGTAGTTTAGAGGTAAAAGCTGTTGCTTGAAATTGTTTTTGGAAACAGAGGTAGTGAGAGCAGTTAGCAGTTTTGAGATTTACAACAGCATCCCTGCACAGAAGAGAGGGGAGTTTGCTGCAGGAAGGAACTACAGGGAGCAACAAGAGATGAGTCTTTGAGAGGCAGCCCTGCTGGCACTTCATCCCTTTCTTATGTGTGCTGTGAGAAGCATATTTCTGAAGTTTTGGGCCCTGTGTGGAACTGGATATTGTCTGAAAAAATTTCCCAGTACTCCACCATCTTCAGGTGGAAAGAACCAGTATTGGTTTGTCTGTTCTTCACATAAGGTTTTAACTCACCAAAAGAGATTTTTTGCTTTTGCTCTGGAAACCTGTGTTTTAATCCCTAACCCTGGGATTAGATTTAGACCTGAAATGCTTCTATTCTTTCCAGTGCTTTTTTTCCACGGGCTTTTAGCTGTGGATACAACAGAAAAGTAGGGGGTTTTTTTTGTTCTTTCCAGTATGTTGTGACAGCAAGATTGGCTCACTTGGGTGTTTATGTTGGGGGTGGTATTTAGGTGTTTTATTGTGGGTTTTTGGTTGTTGCTATGGTTGTTGCTGTTGTTATTTTATTATTGTTGTTGTTGTTATTACTATGTTAGGATGTGTACATGAAAAATTTGTCTTCCAGAATCTTCAAGGAAAATATCCTAACTGTTACCAGAAAGAGGATGTGGAGCAGTGACTGCATTGCTATGTGATGATGTAGGAATTAAAAGCTACTTTCATCATCATATTAGCCCAGCATGGCCAACAGTCATGTAGAACTTGTTGGGAAGTGAAGTAATCCTTCCAGTTACCATGGGAAGCAGATCTATGGGTAGCAGGGCCTTAGCTCAAGTATTGCTTGCTTAGAACACATCCTTTTCAAATAATGACAGGTTTAGCGGTGGAGGTATTTTTTTAAGATGTATGTTATTTAATCAGGGGTTTATACATTGCCACACTGAACATGGTTACTGAATTTCAGTTTCTTTCATGAACATCTGTAGCACTTCCAGGCTGACTGCAGGAAGAATTCCTTGCAACACTACTTCCCAGGAATTTCCTTCCCTATTGTCCCATACTGGTGCTTTCTTCTAATTAAAATAGTACTCTCATTCTCTGAAGTGCAGGTACCTTTCCTAATGCATCTCTAGGGCACAATATTAACAATAATTTAATACTTTCAATTATCATTTGTATAGGTATAAAAGTAAATTACTTGGAAAAGCATGAGTGAAAAAATTCTCTGTTAAGTACCAGCCTAGAAATTCCAGCAGAGTGTGCTGTAGGTGATCTGCTTAAATACATTTGAGAGCGAGGGAGTAGAAGCAGTGTTGGAAAGGCAGGTGAGTGTTTCCCTGTGATCCAAAATGTGAAGTTCAGATAGCGAGGCAGAGCCTGTATAAACACCTCAAAAATTTCTCAGGTATTATTATTAATTGTTAAATTTGGTAGCTGCAGAATAATTATATTTATTTGAAGCCATCACATTTTATTATTCAGCCTGAAATAATAGAATCGATTGATGACAGCAAGTAATTTATATTTTACTTCTTAATTCAAGGTTACCCTGTTCAGGAGACTAAACTGGTGAAGTAGCTATTGAGAGGAAGGAGGAGTGGCTTTCAATCCAGTTATTTTATTGACCCTTTTTAGCTTGTGTTAATGATTGATCTGAATGGAGGGAGTTTAATTTATTTTAGATGGAAACAGTTTCTGTCAATAATACCAAAATACTCTTGATACTGTCAGGGTACCATGAAATACTTCACTTTCACAAAGATGATCCATGTTTGTCTGCTGCCTTCTTAATAGGCAACAATGGTCATTCCTGTCTGCCAAACTGGTATGCACTACATCAAACAGCCTTTATGTAGAAGTCTTCTAAACTAAGGCCTTCTGAACTATGTTTGGTTTTGAGCCTCTTATCTTTCCCTTTTTTCCCAAAGCACAAAAGGTGAAAAGAAAATAGCATGAGACTTTCTAGAGAGACCTCATGAGAAAGGCTCAGATTAACAAACTTTTAAAATCATGAAGCTGTAGTGCAGCCACAAAAACACACATACATCCTCACACCAGAGAAGACAAAGCAAATGCCCACTTCAAATATGTTATTTTAAGTGCACTATTAAAAGAGGTCTCCTGTGCTTTATGAGCAGCCAGAAGGTGTTGCTGGAAAGGCATCAGCTGATTAACTAGCATTCAGGTTGGTTGCATTCCAGCATGTCCTACAGTCTCTCAGTTGCTTAGTCAGATGGCAGTCTATTTTTACAGACTTGCTGGTTTGTTGCCAAATGGGATAAAGGGACTCATCTGGCTGACAGGAAAGCTTAAATTTTTCCAAGCCTGTCAGGAAAGAAGTCTTGTAGTAAGGGGAAAGCTTGCACTATGCCATTTGCCAAAGACAGGACTGACAGGAGGTAAGACTATTAAATAAATGGATCAGCTTTCTTTGCTCAGAAGCTGTGCAGGAATGATAGACCATCTGCTCTCCTGATTGTCCTGAAAGGATAAATGAAAATTGAAGAGAAGTTTGGCCAGGTTTTGTCCTTCATTCTTTCTAATGAGCCCTGGTGCTGTTAGTTCAGCATGAAATTTTAATTTAAGACAACTGTTACTCCTTATATCAGTTAACAGCTTACAAAGACCCTGACACTGTGGTTAGTGAGACACGAGGAGAACCATGTAAATGCAGAGAATTTTCTACATGTAATTTGAAGGAGAGATGATATATTTTTAACAAGTTATACAATCTTTCATTAATCTTTATTTTTCTTGCACAACTGGGGTTTGAGGTGTTTCTTTGCTTTGCTTTTCTGTTTATTTTTGGCCTGATTTAATGGCTTTTGTTGGTTTTCAGTTTGGCTCTTTTACCAAAATTCATTTCTACAGCTTATATGTGAACTTTCCTCAAATGCTTAATGGACCTCTTCAGCACCCAATTGAGGTACTAATATTATTCTTGTCTAATTATTAGAGGAGAACAATTAATAAGTTGAGAAAAAGGCATACAGCTAAGTATCATTTGGCCTACCATTAACCTGAGAAAGCTGAGTACTTCTCTTGGTTCTAATGGAGAGGAAGAGGTGCTCCAGATTTCCAGATATTTAGTAACTGAGCAGCTTGCCCAGAACAACATAGAAACCCTGAGACAGCTAGAAATGTGGTCCAGAGCAGAGGAAACTGAACATGATTCTGTAAACTAAATGTACAAGGCCAGACATAATTTCAGAATATGGGAATGGTGTGTTTATAACTGTATAAAAAAACTGGAAATGGGATCCTCTTATCTGTGTTATTAAAAGGAAGTTTAATTTCCTTTTCTTAGTTTTTTAAGTTTAGATTGGTGGGATTTTTTTAAGTTAGCAGCATTCATTGGATGCATCTGTTGGGTAGATTTCCTACTAGGAAAGGAAGTCTGTGGGGTTGGGAAATCACCCCAGTCACACCAATCATCAAAAGTGTTTCAAAAAGGAAGACAGGGAAATCTCCAAAGACAGCTGTGGACAAGAGTTTTTTATTGGAGGTAGTACAGAGAGTGGGACAGCAAAGGGTGGTGGCACTAAATGGGATGGGATGGCAGCACAGTGAAGCAGTCCAGTGGAAGATGAGGTTAAGTGTGTTCCTGGAGGCAGGGGATGAGACCTGGTAAAGCTCTCAGGCTTATGAGGATGACTAATCAGTGAAGGAATTGTGATTGAAGCTACTGCTTAGGGTAACTATCTAAATAGTGCTACACTGAATTGCTCTGAGGAAATGTGATGAGTATAGAAAGGCCAGTGGTGATGGGGCTGAAAGAAAAAATATCAAGCCAGAGAGAGATGAGATCCTAAGGTAATACAAAGAAAGAAATAGCAGGCACAGGCTGGAGATGAGAAACACAAAAATTATGTGGTCCGTGTCACAAGTGTAATATCTTTACAGAGGAAGAATCCAATATTGGTTTTGACCACACTGTATTTAAAACCATTACAGAATGTCTGGAAAAAAATAAAAAGTGAAACTCAGGTCAGGATCCAGGAGCTGATAAAAGATGAATCGAAACCTATTTTCTTTGTGAACAGTTTGTGAAATTCACATTTGAGTAGTGTAAGTAGGCACAATTTTTGAAGCCCCCTTAGGATCTAACAAAGTTAAGAATGTGAGTCACTGAGAAAACATCTAGCAGAATGTGCATGCATTAACTTTCAAGAGCTTTGTTCCCTTTGGTGCTGGTTTCCATCTTTGTTTCAGAGAACAGGACAGTGCAAACTTGCTGGCTGGGATAGCTCTGGGTGTGTACAAAGTTATGATTTTTATGGGTATTACACAGATATGCTGATTTTTATGCTAAGTGAACCCAGTCTCATGTAAGTGTTTCTGTACCCTGAGGCTCATCTATATCACAGTAGCCATGTACAGAATGTAAAGCAGAATTGCCAAAGGCAGATGAGGAGAGATGGTGATGGCTGAAGCAGCAGGGTGTGGTCAGCTCAGTCAGGGGTGTAGGTGAGGACAAGGATGAAGTCCACATAAATGCTGAAAGGTATTGCTGTCAGATGCCTTCAAGGGTGGCCATCACATTTCTCTCTTGGAAGTGAAGCTAAGCTGTCCCATTTTAGAAAGCTGGGGGGAATAGTATTTAGGTTTGAGGACTCCAAGTGGAAGTGAGTCCAGAATCCAAGCAACTCCCTCCAGAACCACTGTGTTTTTAAATGCCTGAGTACTTCTCATTTGTTGTCCAGTTCTTTTAAGTTCATTGTCAGGTCACAGGATCTTGTTAAATGTCTTTGTGTGAAAAGTCCTCTAGTCACAGGCAGCTTCTCTTATTACAGGTGAAGAGCAAGACAGACACATTTTAGTCTTTATTTTCAATTATTAGCTCATGGTAATAACAACATCAGGGCATAAAAATCTGATCAAGGAAAGGTGACTGGATATAAGGAGACACAAAGTATTGTTCAAAGTTGAGACACCTGAGATGGCACGTGAGAAAATCAGCTGCCATTCAGTGAGCAACACTCCTTGAAGTCCCACTTTATGACAGGAGAAAATTAAAGATTACACTAGATTATACCCATACAATAAGAAATGTAGGTAACAAGTGGGAGAATTTGGGAAAATTAAAGGAGCAAAAAATCAGAAACTAAAAGAGAAACTGGGGTGTGGAAAACAGTAAGAAAGAGAGAATATCGTCTTAGCACACACCCCTTTTTTCTCTGAGTGTTTTCTGGTACATCTAATAACACTGAAGTCTGCTGCAGTAGGTGTGTGTAATTTTTTAAAAAAATCTGCATTTGATATTTTATTTTACTTATTTATTTATTCCTCCTCTGCACTTGGAGATTGAGCTAAAAGAATTAACAAGGTACAGCAGGGCAGTTCCACACACTGAGTCTTGCTCTGACAGTAAGGAAGCTTGCTGATTACACAGTTAGAGGCAGTTTTCCTTGTATATTACTGCAAATGTAAATCCAAAAGTGACTAGCAACAAG
This sequence comes from Urocynchramus pylzowi, assembly GCA_013397555.1. Taxonomy (NCBI): domain Eukaryota; kingdom Metazoa; phylum Chordata; class Aves; order Passeriformes; family Fringillidae; genus Urocynchramus; species Urocynchramus pylzowi. The sequence goes on along the minus strand of VZRH01000063.1, from coordinate 786,241 downwards.
GTGTGCACTCTGAGTTTAGGCTCACCCAGAAGAATGTTACTGCATCCATGGTTATGATGATGTATGCTCCAACACGGACCACAAGGCTTCTGAGAGTTTACTGAAGAGGCCTTTGCAATGTGCACCAATCATGAATTCTTGGTAGATTTTCAGAGCATTTCTCTGGCTTTCGGAAAGCATGGTCCCAGAGGAGCTGCAAATTGTGGGAAGCCACTGCTGGCTTAGACTGTTTGGGAATTGGACACCTTACCAAACCTCTTGGGATCTTTGCCCTGGTGTTATGCAGCATCCAGTAAAACACCTGGTTTGCCTTGCAAATGCCACTGCACTCTGGTTTGAGCTGGTTTTATGGGGATGGCAGCGAGTCTTTGGTACCTCCTGTCCTTCTGGTTTACCTTTTGTTAAAATAGCACAAGCTGATGTTGAAATTTGGTGGTTCATTTCAAAGCAAACTTTGTCACTTTATCTCTTTTCTAGGACCCCATCTAGTTTCAGCCAGCTTGTAATTGTATTTAAACATGATTAAAATGGTTACTTTTTGGTTGTGGTTTTGTATTTATGTTGTTGTTGTTTTCCATCTGGAAACCTTGCTAGAGCAGTGCACCAGCCTTAAAGAAGCCATTTGTTTTGATGAGACAAGGGAAACTTGTCAGGACTATCTGAAAGCAAGGCTCAAATTAAGCAGTCCTTCCTTCTGTCTGTGCCACAAATACACAGAAGAATCTGAAGGACAAAGGCTGTGGATTGAAATCTTAAATGGACTAGTGTCAAGAAAATCCTGTACTGGGTTGTCTTTCTAGCAAGCCATGCAGATATGGCAGGCATCTGGGCCTGTGCACTTTCTGGTGCTTGAAATTTTTGAGTAACTCTTCATGCACTGCACTTCATGTTTAGAAGAGCACCCCTTGAAACTTTGCACATTCATTCAGCCAGGAATTCCACTATAATTAATAGTGTGCTAGAGCTGGAAGGGAGAAGTCATTACAGAGACTGAGGTGCACACCGTGTTTAAACTACAGCCTGCAGCTTGGTCACTTTGAAGTAATGCAGACTGTGCTCTGTTGTACAGGGCTACTTCTGGCTCCAAATATTTGGTGACTAAGTAGTCATTGATGCTTTATTTTAATATGTGTGTATTTCTAAGAATAAGCATTAAAGCCCAAAGATACCTGGAAAAGTTTAGCAGATGCATGAAAATGTTCCCTGGAGAGCCCTGCCAGACAGAGTATCCAGACACAGGTGGTCAGACCAGGGAGCTGGTGTGCCTGGAGTATGAAAAGATGTAATATGATTTGTAAGATGGTGTTTCTGGCAGATTCAATCCTTTTTAATTATTTCTAGTTTTGTCTTACTTGGCATGTGTTAATCATCCTGATAAAACAGGCAAAGGAGAAAGAATAGAAAGTCTCTAGTTTGCGTTGTCATGCCTTTGATCAGTAGTGTTTAAAGTGTACATGGGGTAATGAAATAAGAACCCTTATTGTTTTGGTTTTTTTTCATTAAGAAGCTACAAAACAGCAGGTGCAGATTTGCCAAGGAAACTTAAGAGATTTCTCTGATGCGATTTGCGTTCCTGGTCCTTACATGATGTGAAAGTAGCTGCATTCAGCCTTAGCCAAAAACACACTACTTGCTCTGGGATAAAAATAAAGCTTTAAAGAAGGCAATCAAATTATCTTCTGACTATCCCAGTTTCAAGTCATTCAGAGAAGCTCCTGTATGCCACTAGGAAAGATTAGATATCTTAAACAGCTAGTAAGTTCTGCTATATATAGAGTGATTTCCACATTTCCAAGTGATAAATTAGCAGGAAATTCAGAGGAAATTTATCTACCTGTTGCTATTAATTTTAAAACTGATAGTAACTGCTTGCATGTTTCCTACAATATTAATGATAATATTTCATTTTAGAAAAAACCTTTCTAACTCATAGGGAGAAATTGGAGCATGAGAGAGCAAATTTATTATCAAACCAGGTAAATCAAACTTAGATGGTACTCTTAAATAAAAAAGCACAATGTTCAAAAGAACTCACAGAGGCATGGAAGCTGATTACTTCAGGCTTCCTTGTTATGGGTGATATGAGAGCTGCTAAATGTGAATCATTGTAAAGTAGCACTTCTACAGCAGCAATGATTTAAGAAGCTAGGTAAAGCTTTTAGAAAAGAAGGATATTGCTACACCTACTGCTTTGGGGGGGTTAAGATGGAGGAAAGAAGTAGATAAGATTTTGGGTTGAAAACCATAAATCATCATGTTCCCTAATAAAGAGAATAAAATATGGCAGGTCATATTTTAATTTCTGGTATTGGGTAGTAATATTATTTGGCATTCAGCTGTCCTCACTTCTCTGATAAATAGACTGGTTATACTGGGGGAAGAGAATAGTGTTCTACCCCTCTTTGATCTGTCTACTGAGAAAGCCAACAAGACTTCCAGTTATAGTGGTGGATTTTGTGTGTGTGAGATATAAACACCTGTTTATTTTCCATAAAGTAATGTCACCAGATGGTAAAGGTTTTTATCCATACTGCTCTAGCTGGATTTGTACCAGTAAATTGGAGGTGAAAGGTACCATATGCTACTGTTAATCCCCAAAGTATTCATTATTCCTAAAATAATTTTCAACACCTTTTAGTGCTTACATCTCCCTTTTATTAACATCCATACTTATTTATGTGGGTAATGTTCAGATGAAGTGCAACTTAGAGTACATGGGGGTTTATGTGAGTGCTCATGAGTTTCAGTGCCAACTAGAAAATCAATTGTCCTTGGATTTTGTGATTTGGTGGCTTATGTGAAATGAGTTGGTCATATCATTGCAGTCTCCAGTGGTTATGGACTGTCACCAGCAGCCTCAGCAGAGAGGCAAGCTGCAGATAAGTGTGATAACTTGGGAAGTGATATGTGTTTGGGTGGATAATAGCTAATTATTACTACCAAAAAGTGTTTTACTGTGAGCACTGGTGCTTACTGTCACTGCAGGCAAGGATCTAGACTGGGATGAGACTGTTCTGAGGTTCTGGGAGCAGAGCTTATTGAAGATACAGTTAAAGATTGGGCCTTGGTGACTGTGTGGGTAGATGGCAGTTTTGGAGGGAGGTGTAAAGCACAGGATTCGTGTTGAAGGAGTTTACCTAGATCAGAATTTTTCAAGACTGGGTCATGATCAGTTCTGGGACAACAATTAGGGGTTTGTTCAATGGCTGGATGTTCTTCAGACTAGTAAGAGTCCAGGGTGATGCTCAGCCAACTTTCTGCAGAAAGCACCCTGACTACAGCACAGTGCCTCTAGAAACACTTTGCAGAAGATTTCTCAGGAATGTGTCAATATCTGAGTTAACACATTGCTTTTTAAAAGTGATAGGCATAAGATTTTCAGCATGATTTAAAGAAATAATTTCAAAACGAGGAAAGTGTCAAACCTTATGCTGACAGTTGGAGTAGGAGTGCATTTATTCAGTCTTCCTTTAAGAAGCAAAGGTTGTACCAGTAGTTGATGTCTTCTGCAGAGGAATCAGTCATGAAACCACTTTCCACAATAAGCTATGAGGTGAACTGTCAGACTCTGAAACCAGAGAACACTTTTGTCTTTGTGGTCTGTCTGCTCAGGTGACACTGGAAAATGTCTGTGTGGCAGCTGCAGTGTTTTCCTCACCCTTGGCAGTGAGCAGTGCCCAGCACCCTTCCAGCCTGTGCCTTTTGGAGAACCAGTAGAGTGCTGTGTGTGCCAGATGTGAGTACCCACCAAAGCCAGGGCACCCCTTCGTGGCCAAACTGACCTGCCCTGCCCTGCCCTGTCATCACTGGGGAGGGAGCTTGGCCTCCCTACCCACGGGTGGCTGTGGATAGGAATCTTGCTGAGAGGACAGCTGCCATCAGTGCAGGTGAAATGATGAGGGTGATGTGGGCTGCCCCAGGGGATGATCCTTTCCAGGCCAGCGATTGCCAGCTGCAGCCAACCTGCTTTTCCAGAGCTCAGTTGCTGATCAAGGCAGCAGATCAGCACTGATCAAACCACCACTTGTGTGTTCTGTGAGGTCCCCTAGTCTGGTAGCAACCTGAGCAACCTTAAAGTCCATGTAGAAGAGCTTACCAAGAGGGCAAGTCAGCCTTCACTGAACTTCAGTCTGTGCTACCTGCACGGGATCTTTATCTCCAGACCACTGTCCTGAACCCAAGCTAAGCTGGCACTCTTCCCTCTTAGTGTGATATCAACTGTTTGTGGTCAGCATATTTTATGGCAACTTTACTGAGCTGACACTTGCTTGGTAGGCTGTAGTTGCTTTGGCAGCTGCAAATGAGATTTAATCAGTTGGAATCAACCAAAAACCTTTTGAGTAGGCTGATATCAGTTCTTTGTCCTGCCTTTGGAAAGACCCTATAAATACAGGTGGATGAGACTTCTTTCTGTTTCTACAGTTTCACCTAGTATTGTATCTGAGCTGTTATTGCTGACTCAGACTGTAGCCAATCTTTGTCTTTTAGCTGTTTTTCTCCCCATCTTTTGCTCCTTCCTCCCAGCCTCAAAAGCACTGCCAAGTGGAATCCAATTGATATGGATGGAGAGCAGTTAGCATTGCTGTTGCTAGGGGGCTGGGCTGCTTCTTTAATTTGAACCAAGTTTTGATTTGGCCTTTCCAAGCTGAAGCTCCATGATACCAACTAGAGGGAAGAAAGCTCAGAGTGGCAAGGTTTTGAGGCAAGCACACTGGAGATCAGCAAATGTCCTGAAATGATCAAATAATCCCACATGTGTGAGACAGTTGATGGTCTTATAAAATGCAGCCAAAGACAGTATTTTGCTGTACCAGTTTTGGTTTTCAGCATTAATTTTCTGTGGGATTTTGCATGATCTTTCATTTAAAGCTGGTTAAATACTTCTGATTTTCAAATTTGGTCCCTGAACGCATCCTCTGTTTGATGACTGATCTTTGCTAAATTTGAGATTTCCCATTTCCCAGAGTAGAATGGGGACAGTAGAGTGACTGACATTGTATGTCAGGAGGTTTAGTTAACTAGAGCTGGCTTAAGAAATGTTCATGAGAGGTTCACATGAGTGTTGGAGAATTCTCATCTTTGGTTTTCTATATTACAGGGCTGAACAGCTCTCCTGTTTTTGTTGGGTTGTCTTGCAGGTTTTTCCTCCATGACCAAGTTTCTCCTGTTATAAAATCACCTGGTTTTTGCACACAAGTAATTAAAGAGTGGGAAGTTTTATTAAGTGCTTCTGAAACATACTGGTCATCACAGCTAATCAGGTTTTTATATCATGACAAGGGGTGTTGCAGTGCTCCATCTGGAGAAAAACAGTGCACAGTTCACAAGTTTGTTCACAGGCAACTAAGAGTACTTGATACAAGACATTTCTTGAATAGCTGCTGAGCAGTGAAGCTGCAGAACCTCTGCTCTACTGGGTCATGCACTAATATTTCAGAAGTTAAATTTTCCATGTAACCTCCAAGGATAGATGCACACAGCCAACTTAATACTTCCTCCCTGCTTATGTTTGGGTGCAGAGTTGGCTGCAAAGGGCCTAACTGGGCAAAATACTCAGAGTTTTACCCTCCCCTTTGCAAAGCAATATTAAGGATAATTGCATAAAAGCTTGACTTGAAAGTTTAAAAAATCATGATTGTGGAGTATTTCTCCTCTTCCTTATATAGGGAAAAAACCTTTAAAATATAACCTCTTTCTTTTACTTTGTTTCTCCTGACATGACTTTATTCCATCTTTCCAGGCTAAATTTCTTCCTTTTAGAGATTGGTTTGGTCTGCCTGCAAACTGTGGACTGGTTCTCTGCTTTTAGCACCTTACCAGGAGCTTCTATTTCCTTTCTTTTCTTGGCAGATAAGTGAAAAGCTCTCATGAGCTTTGCTCTTTGAAAAATGTCCATGTTGTCATCAATGTTCTTAGAGATAACCCCAAAGCATTTACCATCCACCTTACTCTCAAGTCACATATCCACTGCTTCTGCTTTTGTTAGCTTGGTGTATTCAGTGTTGCATTAGGCATGTCCCCTCAGGAGCTATCTGCATAATTCTAAAGGTTCAAGGGTCAATCTCTGTGTTTATGAGGCTCCCATTCACATTCCCTGCCAGCCTTGGGAGGACATTCCAGTGTAGGATCATTTTTGAAATTTGATGGGATTTTTTAACAGATATTTCTGTGCTGACTTTATAAATGTTGCTGTGGTGGGAAGAAGAGCAAAGTGAGAATTCCACATGGAAGAGCTCTGTAGACCACACTGCCTTCCCACCACAGCTGTGGGTTTGCATCCATGCCTAAGAGGGGCAGGTAAAAAGCAAACACTAAAAATAAGTGTGGGAAGGTTTTGTTGATTTTTTCTTGTCGTTGTTGTTGTTGTTTTTTTTAATCAAAACTTTAAATAACAAATAATAAAGAACAAAAAAGAAAAAAAAAATAAGCTGTGCAGCAGTCTCTGGCTTACTGGAAGACTGTATAAAGCATTCTTTTGGATCAAAACTTTCTGATCTTTCCATGTGAAACCAGGGATGGGAAGGAAAGCCAGTGCCTTACTGAGCAGATGATGTGGCCTACAAACAGTTAGCTGCAGTCAGTTACCTGTAGGTCACGGTAGGAGAAGAGTCCTGGGCTGCTGCTGGAAGTGTTCTGCATCCCCCTCCCTTTCTGAGACAAGAGATCATATAATCACTGTGTAACCCTCTCTAGGTGGGGCTGGGAGAATTTCCTCATAGCTGTCTCCCACGAGTAGATGGAAATCTTTCACACTTCAGATTGCTTGTAAGCTCACCTCTGAAAATCTACCTCTTCACTTGCTCTCTTTTATCCAGCCACATGCCTGTGCTACTACATAAGGTTTTGATGTGTAACCATATCTTTTCTTGCTCCCATTTTCATTTCTGTTCAAGTTATGTAGGGCTTTCCAGAAAGGCATGGTTTTCCCATCTGATAATCAGCTGTGGAGATGCAACTGCAAGCCTAATTAACATCAACTCCAATTTGTGCTTATTAGATTTTTGAGCAATATTTGAACCTCCAATGATTCAAAACAGACAGTCATATTTTGTTGGTTTAGTTGTATAAATAAGAGCTGGGGGCAGTGTCCCCTTCTAGAGGGTCAGGCTTTAAGTATAGTTTACTCCAACAGTAACAGTAAAAATTGGCATGTCTCACAAAATTCTAGTATTGAGGGTATTTCTCATCCTGAAACAACTAAGAGTTGAAATCTACTTTTGTATTTAACTGGAAACACAGGAAAACTAAAAGCACAGGCTCAGAACAGCTGTAGCACCTCAGGCAAGATGACATTTTAGTCCTGCAACCTGCTGCCATCCCCCAAGCAGAGCTGCCTGCACTGCTCAGTGTGGTGGGTGGCCCAGCAAGGAGGGTGAGTAGCAGCATAAACAAGAGTTCAAGAGGACATGAACTCAACAAAAATTCCTGGAGGTCATTAATAATCTGGAGTAGGAGAGCAAATTAATGGTAAATATGGCAAAACCAAAACTTTCCCACTTGGTCTGACAAATGAAAAAAATCCTGGCACAGAAATAGCTTTGGAATTTTTTTCCAGTTGTGAAACCAAAGCAAATGGATCAAAGTTATGTAGAAGATGATGCATCCATTTCCAAACTGGATCAAGTAGTGGAAGGAAAAGACAGAAATGCTGCTGGTGTTACAGTACTCTTCAAAAAACCAACCACCACAAAAGCTCTGTGAGTTTCCTACTTATATTTAAAACAGAAACAATGCCCCGACCCATTTCCTGTGCTGTATAGAGTCAGTCTGTGTCTGTCCTATGATTACAGATAGACAGGTAAATTGGTATTGGTGAATATTTTTGGCTTGTGTTTTATAGCTCCCAATGCTGGAGCTCTAACACCTTTGCCTGCCTCTCTTCACAGAATCCATGTGGCAGAGGGCTCAAAGTCCTCCCATATTCCTGCAGCCCTTCAGAAGAAGGATCAATTCCAGCAGGCCTGGTGAGGAATGCGAATGAAAGTCTTGATTATTAAAGGCTTTTTTCATTCTAACATTTAAGCTGTAAATTTTAAAACCTAAAAAGTTTATTCATGCACTTCCTTGGTTGGGAGGAGATAGGAGAAATTTGTAGTTTCAGGTGACTCTGAGCACCTGAAAAAGCCTGTTTTCTGGAACTGAACTCTTATCCAGCAGTACATGAAGCTCACAGTCTGGGGCTTCATGGAATAGAGACTCAGTTACTTGGTATCTTACAGCTTCTTGCTGGGCAAGGCTCTGTGCTCTGCCAAAGAGCAAATACAAGACAAGCACATAATTCCTGAAAGGCTTGTGTGCTAGACTTGCAGCTCTGAACACTTATTTTCTGTTAGAATTTCTGGCCCTGGTAGAATTCTGCCACTGTGGATTGAGGTTTAAAAATGAGGCCTTGAGAGATCCAGCCTGGGCTGCTGTGTGTTTGAGATCCTCTGTTAAAGGGGCAGCTGGTAGCATCCTGGGGTTCCTCATTTTCTTCTGTTTCCAGCCTTGAGGGAAGCCACAGATGCTGATAGACCTGTCAGCATTTAGTAAACAGTACCTGCTATTTTCCATGCTCTTAAATTAAGCCAAGTCATTCAAACCTGCACTTTTTACTTTTATCAAGTGAAAAAGCACATGCTAACTGATAATGGACTGATAGATTTGTACACAGAGCTGGTTGGGTGGTGGTTGGCTTTTTTTGTTGTTTTTGGAGGTTTGGGTTGTTTTTATTTTTGGTTTTTTAGGATATTTAGAGTTCTTTATCTTTGCCTTGGATTGGGAAAGTATCAAAGTATCAATTGTTCATTAAGTTCTTGGCTTTTTGATTAGGGATGAAACATCTTCAAAAGATTTTAACTGACAGCAAAGCACTAGGGTATGAATTTTCAGACTATAACCTTGCAAGTGTTAATGAAATATATTTGGCACTTTTGTGAGCAAAGGAGTTTAACATCTTAGCCAACTCTGTTAAAACAATTTTCTGATCCTACACACACACAAATGCTCATGGCTAAGACACCTTCTCCATGTCAAACTCATAGTCTCTACATGAATGGTATAGAAAAAATATTTTGGAAATAATTTTCTTTTATTGTAGTGAAAACATACCATCATGTTCATATGTATACACACACACAAAGAAAATATCACTGTGTATTCACTGAAACACCTCACACTCAGTGTAACCAAGCCTCCTCTCAGCTTGTGCACAGCAGAATACCTTGAAAACCTCTGTGATCCCAGCTGCCATCCACTGCTGCACCCACAGGAGCAGCACCAAATCTCCCAGGGCTGGCAGCTGAGCTGCACAAAAACAAGTCCCAGGCTGCTGCCCACCCTGAGCCCAGCAATGCTCTGCTCTGATCACAGGCCCTGGTGTTATGGGGTGGCTCAGCTGTGCTGCTGCAGGGCCATGAGGAGGGGGCTGTGCCTCACAAACTCTGGACCAGCTGCTCTGACAGCCCCTGGGCCAGCCAGTAGAACAGGGCCTCTGTCTCACAACATCTGGTCACAATCTTCAGCAGCACCATAGCATTTCCTGCTGTCTGGCATTATTTGGCTTTCAGTGGTTTATATAAGCATTTCTTTGACAGATGTGTGGCTCTGACACCCATCCCCTGCCACTCAAGGCAAGAAGGTACTACACGAGTAATCCAGTGAGGTTCTCCAGGACATGTAGAAAAATTGCATTGAAACATTCTGTTGTTTAGCTAAGCTGTCTAAAGACAATCCAGTAATTCTCACTATCACTTAACTCTAGAAAGTATCAGGTGGCTGTTGGCACGTGTGGGCCGAGAGCTACAGCTGTTGTAGAAATAAATCACTTGGCCTTTTTTGCTAGCACAAGCTAATGTGATCATAATTGGTGCCCTAACCCTGACAGCTGTGTTAATGACTTAAACAAGAGACCCTGGGTGACTGAACAGAGCCCCAATACAGCTCAACATGTAGTCAGAGCTCTCTTCATAACTTGAAGATAAAATTCCATTTCTTTACTTGGAAGTCCCCCTCTCAATTCAGCTATTTCAAAATGCTTCTTCTGTTTAAGGAATTCTATGCTGATTTCCAGTAAACTAAGAATAATTTCAGTTTTTCCCTTCCCTGCAGGAAAGTGCTGATATCTACCAAATGTGCATGGACTTAAGTACCTGATTTTGAAAGGGAGCTCATGGCAGGCTATTGCCCAGTTCAGTCATTTCAAATATTACTTGGCTGAATTCAACACTGAGTAAACACTAAATATAATACAGATATAAAAGAATGGGCACAAATGCCAGCATAGTATTTCATTATTAGAACTAGTCATCTTTCTATTTCAGCAAATAAGTCCATTATGAAAACAAGCCGGGAAGGAAACACACAACAAATAAATAATGCAATTAGCTTACAAAATATGAAACAAAATGTCTACATACAAAAAAAGTAAAAATCAAAGTTAGTCACTTAAGCTCCACAGAACATTTGTACGAGAGAAGCCCTTCTGTGCCCCAGCTTATGTGTCCTCCAGAATGAGCTGGAGAACCCCCTGTCCCAGCTTTACAGACACTGCAGTGTGCTGCAGAAGCACTGTCCTGCCGGCCAAGGCTCCCTGTGGGGTCACTGACAGGATGTGGTGATGCTGATTTCCAGGGAGAGCCCTCAGGGGGCTGCAGGCTCCGTGCTATCCTCTGCTTTGCTAATGCCAGGTGGCAAAATGTACATCAGGCATCTGTACAGAAGAAAACTTTTCCAGTGAGGTTTTGTTTGTGTCTGATTTAGAATCTTGTGAATGCTTTAAAATAATGCTAACATAACTCTAACACAGTAGTTTTCCCCTACAACTCATTCCTTTGCAAATCAAATATTTCCTTCTGCTAGTGTTTTATACCCATAAAACTTCCACTGGAACCTCCAGTGAGGGGATAAAATGCCAGGCAGGGATTTTCAACGTGCATTTTATTTTGGTTGTGCATGTATCTTGTCTTATCCGAGCAGATTTTTTTTTTTGCCTTTGTATACAAAATCTTTGAATGTCCATTTTGAAGTTAAAGAAAAATGAACTTTCATAACCTCTGCCATTTCTGATTACCTCTTAAGAGTGTCAGTTTACACAGAAAAGCCAGAAGAAATCGAGATAAACAGACATCTGTACATTTTAGCCATTCGTTTAGAAAACATCTGTATCCATCCATGCAATGTTAAGACTATAAGTAACTTTGCAGTTACATCTGAGCCCGTTGCTGGGGCAGCAAGGTAGCATTTATCTCCCACGTGTATTCTATCAATGTCTTTTTTTTCTTAAAGCAGCTTCCTAAAATAAAAAAGAGAAAAGCAGCGGTTAAGTTCATCTCTTTCAAACATTGGATTCAAGACTTATACAAGGCAGCCCTTACTGCTTTCCAGCTAGGAAAATCTAGATGCTGATCATTTTCAAGATGAAAAAACGAGCAACTGACATGGAAAAATGGGAACCGCTGTTCCTTTGAATGAAGAAAAAAATATTGCTGAAGATCTGGGAACATGAGATTTTGCTACTGTATATATATTTTAATAGGATGCCAAGGAACTGTACTACAATATTTTCAAAGTAACCCAGCAAGTTGTGGTTTGCTGCTTCCTACAGCAGGAATACGGTTCATGCTAACAATTCAGTCTCTGAGGACCTTCCTTGTGCTTAGCTTTCATCAAAGCACACAGCTCAGATTGATTAATTGTTTGGAATTGTAAAGTTTCTGTTACAGCTGGTGCCCACTATACCAGACAGTACTGTACCAGTACTCTGTCCGGTGCTGGTCAGTTGCCAAATCTTGAGAACACAAGACAAACTAGCATTTTTGGTTTGGGTTTTTAAAATTTCTGGTTTTAGACAAAGCAGTGGGCAATGGGAGTTACACCAGAAGAATTAATAAGATTCTAGCTGTGCTTTCAAGGACCTAAACTGATATCAGAGCTCTGACACCCATTAACTCTGGGATTTCTCTTCACTGCCTTTTTTTTCCCCCAGGACTTCTGGAATTATTAAACACTGTAAAAGGGTTGAACCTCTTCAAAAATAATGTCGAAATCTTAGCCTCTTGTGTCCTAGCATTTCTAGAACCTTAAATAATAATACAGTAATGTAAAGGCCACTGAACAAAATATCAAAGGAGTTAGTTATCCAGACGAGACATTTCACTCACATTTGGTGCTGCCTAACAAACTCTGCAAACTGGCGATCCTTAGCGTAGAGCTCTATAATTCGAATTCTGTCCTGAATTTCCTAGAATACAATAAATAGAATTGTAAGTACATAATAGAAATCAGAATGCTACTGAAATAATGCTACTGGGTTTTGAGACTGAAATAATGATTTCTGGGTTTTGAGAAATAAAACTCCTATGTGTTGCTATTTCAGAGTGGAGCTTGAAATTGGGCACTCCAATGCTAAAATTCTTCTTTATTTTATTTATTTTATTATAATTTTTCTAATTGAAAAAAAAAAAAGTGAAACACTTCATTTGAATTCAGTAATACTTCACTTTTAAATCCAAACCAGTGTTTGGACAGAGTGTAGCATTTCAACAGGCTTTAACAAAACCATTTATCTCACAGAGATACTTTGCCTACCAGTCAGCCTACCAGCTACGTACTGGATTCACACCTCTCACAGTTGCTTAAGGATCTGTGGTTAGTTCTGGAATGAAAATCCCTTCTCTTTAGCCTTCTAGAGTAAACCTTGGGTACTGTGTATACAGGAAGAAATAAGATGTGATCTAACTTGCAGCTTATAGAAAGACTTACACTTTAAAAACAATCAGAAAACACCCAAAACAAAAGCATCCTGTGAAAAGGCCTGGATGTACCAATTTCTCACTGTGCAACTACTCTTACATAAGAGAGTTGGCTTTAAAAGGTAAATGTTGTGTCAAGTAATACATCAAACCTCCCCAGCTCCCATGAAGTTACCTGAGGAGTCAGCTCCTTTATTGCGTGAAATTTATTATGGGTCAGAACAAAACTATAACTTCCTCTAAAAGCAAGCAGGGAAAGCAAGCTTTTCTGTCTTCTTTTAAATAGTTGCAGCAGCTGCAACCTGTTAATCTGGAGCACAGACACTGGGGAAAGATCGGGCCCACCTCCAAGGTTAGAAGTGTGGAATAGGCTTACTGTTTCCATGATCTTCCCCATGCCACTATGAAAACAAGGTCATTTACCTCCTTAGTAAGCTCACTGTTTTCATAAATGTGCCTGATCTCTTCACTGCTGTAGTCTGTGGATGTCTCTGCACTGGTGGAACTGTAGGACGTTAGCTGCGGATATCTCCGGTAATAATGGCTGTAGCCAGTCGTGTCACTTTCATACATGGGGTTGTATTTAACTGCATTCTCAATGGACGAGAGGCTGTCACCCTGCCTGGGGGAGCAATAAACACACTGTGAGCTTCTCTGCAGCCTGGAAGGGCAGCAGATAGACTAAGGAAGCCTGGCATTTGGAGGTGCCTGTACGTCCTGCTGCTTGTAAACTGTGCGATATAAGACTCATGACAGAATATCCTCATTGTAGCCAATGTGTTTTAAAATATTAGACGATGTCACCTACCCCTGGGAGTCCCCAGTATCACTCTTTGTGTACTGGTCTCGAAGGGTCCTGGCCAAGAAGAAGATGACAGCAGATGCCACAAGAAGGAATCCTGCCACAGAAGCAATTGCAATACCCACAACCAGTGGCTCAGACACATATTCCTCACAGTGCTCCCCTCTGTACCACCAGTTCTCTCCCACACGGCACCTGCCACAAAGAAACACAGGGAAATTACACACCAGCAAAAGCTTTGGTTAATGTATTTAAGTTCCTGTTATGATGTGCCCTCAGTTAAGTCACCCCAATAAATATCTTTGCATTGTCCAATCACTAATTTTCTTTATTATTGTTATTATTATGGACATACTTTTTGGTAGATAATCATGCAGCAGTTTGAGTTGAAAGAGATCTTTAATGGTCATCTAGTCCCCTGCAATAAGCAGGGACATCAACTAGATCAGGTTTCTCAGAGCCCCATCCAGTCCAGGGGCAACTACTATCTCTCTGGATAACTGGTTCCAGAGTTTTCACCACCACCACTGTAAAATATTTCTTCCTTATATCTCGTCTAAATCTACCTTCTTTTAGTTTAAAACCATTACACCTTGTCCTATCACAACAGACCCTGCCAAGGAGTTTATCCTCACATTTCTTTCAAGCCCCCTTTAAGTATTGAAGGGCCTCGGAAAGGGTTTCCCAGGAGCCTCCTCTTCTCCAGGATAAACTACCCCAATCACAGAGTTGAATGAAGGTAGGTAAAATAGCAAAAGAGTAATGCATTTTTGGTGGAAAACACCTGTGCTTTATGAAATTTACAGTACCCTGTGAGGGTAAAACTGTAGTTAAAACTGGAAGATGTTTAGATTGAAGAAAAACTCCTGCCCTGATTGAGCCTTGCATGTGACATATCAACACCGCAAAGGTAGAACTGGAACAGGCTTAGATTCAGATACTTCCCTGCTTCTGATTAACACTGTAACACAAATGTTTAAATGTATAATGCATTTGTGATAGTATCCAATTTTAAAGTTTTAAAACTATTTTTATTTCTTCTGTTAACTGTTATCAGTCTAAAATTGACTTTAGAGAATTTCTAGGTAAACTTAAAAAAAAATCACATGAAGTAACATAAACAACTACTAGTAGTAATACTATTGGTTATGGTAGTTTTCTTAATTTTTGTTGATAAGTACATTTTATTTTTAAAAATAGACTATTACATTGTTTGAAAAGTAAAAAGTAAAGTGCTGTGTCAGGGGCATCACCAATTTGTCTGCATCTTGTACAAAGTCTTTCCAATTACCTGCAAAATACAGCAATCCTGTTTAGATGCATCTGTATCTTTTTGTTTTAAGCAAATATCTGGGGCCTGTTCCTTCATCCTTTTATGAACCCACATGATTTTTCCCAAATGTACAATGATTTACTTTTATGCTTTTTTCCAGACCAAAAGCACTATATTTAATGTATTTATGCACTATCAACGTGATGTTCAGCTATAAATTTCTGCTATGGAATTATCATAGATGACAAGACACTACCAAACACTTTGCTACTTGAGAAAACCTCTGGAGGTAAATTCTGTCCCCAAAGGCCAATAAAAGTGATTTGAACAATGGAGTGTGTTCCATTACAGCTGCTATTCCTAGTTAGTTTTATTTTCTGATGTTCCTATTCTATTAATTTGTTACTGTCTCATTTATGATATATACATAGGAAAACTAATGTTAATACCAGGACTTGCACTGAGCAGCACAACGTGAATGATAATCACAATCTACTCACTTGTTACACAATATTGTACAGAATTTTGGACAGATCTTACAGAATGCTACAACAGAGGTGTCAATAGGAGTTTTCATCCAGGAAGCACAACTTCCAGCAGCAGGGTGACCTACCTACAGATGGCCCCTTGCCCAGGGCTTATGTCACACTTGCCGTCGTTCAGGCAGAAGTTTGGCTGCAGATCACAAATGCTGTTGCATGGCAGCCCATCGATGCTGAGGTAGCCAGGATTGCAGACACACTCAGCTTCCCCACTCCAGCGATTTACTAAGCATTCAGAGAACTCATTGCAGGCCTGGAACTTGCAGGGATCTGCTTGCTCACCTGATAATAAACAGAGCAAAAGCTATTAATGAAAGGGGAGAGCCTTAACTGAGTCAAGGTGCTGGCTGCCATCTTCTCTAATGGTCTCTTGTTAATCCACAAAGATCCAGTGTGCATTTTTCCTGAGTAACAAAAGGTTCTGCTAAGGTGAACAAGCACTAGCAAATATTCCTCTGTTTGCACATGCCAGTGGCATGGCTAAGACCACCCAAAAAAGAGGCAAAAAAGCATGTATGAAGTGATCTTTTTCATACTGTAACAGACAGTACCTCATCATTTCTCTGTCTGCTGGAACTCTTTCTCACAAATGAGTAAACCACAGGTGATCGCCAGAATTTCTTGCTACAGAAAACCTAGGCAGCATATGGGGAAGGGCAGTGGGATGTCAGGCACCCACCATCTGCTGTGAGGGAATTTGCCTTTTTGCCTGCAAGGAGCACAAGTTTGTAGCATTTAAGATATCTCACTTGTATCAGGCTTAAGAGGCTGGCATACAGCTAAACAATCAATATCAGAACATTTGCCATGCTAATTAGACCATCTTTATAAGAGACCTATCTGGGAAGAACAGCTACCATATGCCAACAGGTCAGCACTCTTATTTTTCTCTAACCTTAAAACAGGAGATATTTCTGGGTTGCTTATATGGTAAACTACTGGCTAACTGGACAGGGGAAAAAACCAAAACAACCTTCTCCCTGTATCAGAGGAGTGAAGCAAGAGGGCTTGTCATTTTTTAGTGCAACCAAGACCTTACCCTGAGCAGGAGGCAGCAACTGTTACCTGTGCAGATGCCCACCTGGCAGGTAAACTGGCTACCACCTGTGGGAATAACCATGTGGAATAATTTCAAACCACACATGAAAGTAAGCACAAGAGAAATGGGCACCACTGTTCTCCCTGAGCCGTCTGCTCCTCCGCTCCCCAGGTCCATTACAGGGGCATTATACAGAGTATTCCATGAGTTATTTTTTCTTCATAAATCTATATGGACCCCATACAGCTTTCTCTGTCTGGGTCCCACTTTGACTTTCATTTGTTTAGTCCCAGAGAAGATTTTCATTTGTTTGTTTTTACTCTATGAAAGACTGTCTTTTTAAAGCCCAACCTGTGAAGAGCAGTGGGCAGCCTGTTGGGATCCTTAGCACATAAGCCAGAAATTTTTATGGATCCCTTGCTTTAAGCTGCATTTTCCTGCTGTCCTTACCCGATTCCACATCCAGGGAGTATTTATCTATGGCCAAGTTCATGGTGTGATATGCAGTGTTGCAGAAATCTTCCAGGATCATGTACACAGCGTTGGTGACATTCCGAGGCACAGGTTTGGCAAATTTCATTCGACTGTTCACCACAATGCTGCCATTCCTGAAGTTCAGGATTTCCAGATTCTGGAATCCAGTCAGATTTGACTGGAGGTAGGGCACCAGCTGCAACACAGGGGATATGACAGAAAAGCTGAATCTTGGAGTCGCTCTCTGCTCGAGCCATTGCACTGTTGCTGCAGCAGACAATTAGAGTCTGAATGATTTTATCCAAATCCTACACCAAGGGCATTAATCTTTACCCAGCTGAGGTTTGTGCTGGCAGCCTGCCAGGAGCCTGAGTACTTCAGGCAGTTCTTAAGAATATAGCAATTTGCAAGGAGTTTCTTAAAATCTGCAATTCAGAAACACAGTTCTCAGGACACACATTTTGTTCTCCCTTGATCTAAGTGCCTGGAATACTTGCCATTTCACAGGGTTTTTCCTTCAAGCATGTCCCCCTTCCCTCTCTCTGCTTTGCTCCCTTTATTTCTCATATCAGACTCTTTGTTTCACTCAGAAGCGGGGAATTTCCCAATTAAAATTTGGCAGTTGTTGCTGTGTAACTCCTGTGAGGGTTTCCAAGTCATCAGTCAGCTTAGGAACAGCTTAATTCTCTGAGCTACCTATTACTTAGGACAGGTTGAATGTGTTGCAGAAAAGTTACCTGCTCACAGCCCCAGGTTTTCTTGCATCTTCCTCCCTACACACTAAATACAGAGCACTCTGGAAGCAAGTAGGGGTGACTTCAGCTACACTGCTATATTTATTGACACCAGCAGAGAAGGACTATATTATCTGAATAAGATATGAACAGCATCCCACCACCCATTTCCAGACAGAACTTTCCCCACAGAGGGACACAAATCTTATATGTAAAACACCAGTTTTGAGTTGCTGTCTGTGAAAGAGAGATGACTAAATCTAATTTACCAACACGTTTTGTCTATCTCTTAATGGACATTTAACACAGAAGTGACTTTTACCAGTTCCAAGAATCGCTGCTCCAAGGCCTTGTATTCAGGGGAGTTTTTATTAAACAGGTCCTCTGAAAACATCATGTTGGTAACCCGAAGACTGAAGAACACCACTAGAGCTCGGGACGGGACGGTACTACTGTAGTGAGTTTCATGTGTGGCCCAAGCCACACTGGCCATCTCTGTGGACTGGACACGAGTTGTTAGCTCCATGTGACTTTCAGTCATTCTCCTTCCCTCCTCAGTCTGCTCAGGAGAAAATTGGGCAGTGCTAACATGGCCCAGGTCTACTGAAACATCCAGGACTCTTGTTGTTTCATCTCCCAGTTTTGTTGAGGTAGCCACAGACAATGACGGCGTGGATCCCACAGGAGGAAGATGGGATGGAAGCTCAGTGGTGCTTGTTGTTACACTCACTGTTTGATAATCAATAACAGTGCTGAAACTCATGGAAATATGTGTGCCAGGGTCTGTACCATCCTGTCCAGCAAAGCCCTCTACGACAGTGGTGTGATCTATTACAGAAGGAACTGCAGCTGAACCTTGAGCAGCCACTGGCATTGTTGGTTGCATTGTCTGATCTAAGGAGGTTTCTACTGCCCTGTCAGTAGGCCAAACATCAGCTGGTTCCTTCACTGCTGATCCATGAGTATCTTGGTCTGCCAGTGATAAATCTAGGGCTTGCTGCTCTTCTGTGGAAGCATCAGGCTTTACCACAGAAGGATCTGCAGTCAGAAGAGTTTCTAAAGAGATTGTGTCCAAGTGTCCTATCGTAGCAGATTCACCCATTACATCTGGCTGCTTCACTGTGAATAGTTCTTCTACCACTCCCCTATCTTCGCTTTGGTGTTCAACTACTTCAGGGATTATGTTCTGGCCTACACTAGACTCCTCAGGTTGCTCCATACTGACAGTCCCTGTAGATGTATGGAGACTATCTTCCACAGACAGATCTCTATATGGTGGTGAGACAGGGGCCTCTCCAGCTGGCATGACAAAAGAGGAATCATACATGCCCAGTGTTTCTGTCTGTGTAGATGGTTCCACAGACGATGGCTCTTCTGTCTGTAACAGAGGTACTTGCGGAGTTGTGGTCTCTGGAAAGACAAATATTTCAGACTCGTCAAGGAAATCTTTTATATTGACTATCCCTCCATTCTCATCTTTGGAAAGATCATCATCTAATTTATTCCCAGAGTTAAGAATATAGTCTAAAATCATGCCTTCAGGAATATCCTCAGTTTTGATTAATAAAGACTCATTGTCATCTTCAAGCCAGCTATCAGGACCAGGGTAGAAAACTGGTTCCAGGGTTGCTTCTTCCCAAGGCCAGATACTTGATTCCATTTCTTTTCCTGAACCATCAAAAGCTGAACCAGACCCATCATCATATATAACTCTATCTCCAAGAAATATATCAGTTTCGTCTTCCATAGGGGGCACTTCTAAGGGAAAAGGAATTTCTTCCACAGAGTCTGCACTGTCACTGCCCTCAGGACTACCTTGGATTACTTCTTCTTTCTCTTTAATATCAGTCTCTGTGACTGATGAAGAGGCCACTGTTGGTGCAGAAAGCAGAGGAACTGTATAGTCATCGGTAGATGGCGATTCTTCAGGCACAAGGTGAGAAGGACTTAAAGGCAAAAGTTCTTCAGATAGTCCAGTATCTTCAAACATTAAAAATAAAAACAAATTGACAATTAGATGTTGCTTATGATAAAAAGTGTCGAATTTCATAAATTTTATTATCTGTAGGTCTGTGTTCCACATTTTCCATAATATATCCTGGCCTTTGTGTGCCAAAGTCATAAGGACCCCTGTTAAGCTCTCCCACTTTCCATTCAGATATTCTATGGGCCAAGTCAAGACATACAAAATTACTTCTATGCTATTTAACAAGTGCCATGTATGTATCATTTCCAAAAGAGAGAAACAGGTATTATTAGCTATTACAAGCATTTTACCTTGGTATGCAGCTCTTGGATACAAGCACACACAAAAGGTAAAAACTGGCAGAGAAAGATAGTCAATTTTCAGACCTTTCTAAAAACTCATTTCAGTGAACAATAATTTGGTGAGTATCAGGAAATACTTGTATCCAAATTTAAGCTTCAGTCAATGGCATTAACTTACCGTCTAAAGAACTGGGGGCTGAAAGCCATTCCTGAGAGTCCACAGAATCATGCTCTAACACTGGTACAGTGACTAAATGAGTAGTCTCTAAATTCTGCCCATCAGGCAAAGAAGTGACATCAACCTCTGAGGAAAGTGGAGCTTCAGGTGCCAAACCAGCCTCATAGTCAATGTTCTGTGGTCTTGGCTGGATTTCATTGTCACTGGCCTGCTCACCGTCTGAGGTGGAATCTGGTTTGGAGTAATCAAAGGGCAAGGCATTGCTGACAGTTGACTCATCTGCAGAAGGACGTTCAGCTAAAAAGGTGCTGTCCTGGAACATAAAGCCACTATTAATATTTCCACTGCTACAGGGGAAACACTGATTGTCTGCATTGGGCTGAGCACACAGAAGGGGTTAACAGCAGGCACTGGCCAAGCCTTGGACTACTAGCCTCTGAGGGAGCAATGCACAGCAGCAGGAGGAGTGGCAAATACAGACCCTTGCTAACCTTGTAATAGCTGCAATATACATGTAAAATGCACATCCTTCTGATAAATGTCATGTCCATTAAAAAGGGAAAGGAGCCATTCAGATTGTTTGGAGTACAGAACCCCTTAGGCTATTAAGAGATTTACCATCTATATACAACCCCATCTCCTTTCCTATGCTGAAAAAATGAATCTGTCCATTTCCAATTAAATCAAAGATAAATGTTGTCTGCCTTCCTAAAGCATGATGAGGTTCTAACAGCTATTATTCATTAGCCACACAACCAATATAGTAATTCTAATATTTCATTTACTATAATATGTGAAACAGTGTAGAAAGAGAACCTCAATGGATGCATGCCCAGTTATCATTTATTGATGTCTTTTGGTATATCTATAGCACCCAAGAGAATAACAAGGACCAGAACTTAATGAAGAGCATTTAGAATCTGGAATAATTTAGTCTCAAAGCCAAGATACCAGTGCAGAGAAAAGAAAAAAAAAAAAAAGTGCATGCAGGATGAATTTGTGAATTATTTGAAATATGAAAAAAAATTTGTTGTTACATCTCCAATTTCCACACTGTTTGCTTACTATTTCATGTTCCAATCATTAGCTGGTTTACAGTTAAAGTAGTTAGCATATTTCATCTTTGAATATTAATCTCCTACCATGGTGTCTGATGAAGTAATTATATTATAAAAAAAGCAATAAAGATATTAAGTTATTTGGTCAAAGTTATGGAAGCAAGCTGATAGCCTAAAACTCAGGAATTAGTGTTTTACATGGATACCTGCCCACATATAAATGCTGTGCAGCAGTGGGATATGGACCAAAAACCCTGTAGGGTATGAAAAACTGCCAAGCAATTTCAAGAAGGAGCAATTTGCTAAGGGCTAACAAACTGCCAGTGGTGACAAGTAAAGTTAAGTTACAGTGGACACAGGTTTCTCTAACACGTATTACAATTCAAAACCACTGTAATCATGTAGCTCACCATTCCTGTCAAATCTCTTTCTGTTGCTTGACCAGCAGGAATAACAGGAAGAATCCAAATACTTTTCAATTTGAAATTTTACTCCAGGTTGAAATGTGGGTGAATTAAATTTTCAGCTTAATTCAAACTGCATTTGAATGCTTTGGAAACAGGCCAGTTAAGGTTTGTTTGTTTGTTTGTTTTTTTCCTAAATTACTTGTTTGCATGTATTGATCATATTTAAAAATGTCAATTATTATGCCACCACAGTCTCATCAAATTTTTTAATTTATATGGTGACAATCAGTTGAAAAGTATATATACCATAGAGACGCGCTCCAGCAATTTTATTTTTGGCAAGACTAGCCACTATAAATAAAGCTGTAAAAAGAGTTACTGTACAAAATTAGAAATAAATTACACATATAAATTCCATAAAGAATGAATTAGGACTACCAGCAATTGCTCCTTGATACATTTATTTAACGTAAGCCTTTAGTTGCCAGGGATTGCATCTCATCATTTATTTGAATGTGGATAAATGCTCCTATGGCAACTAACATTATTTAAAGATTCTTGTTACAGGGCAATATATTATACTAACAAATTTAACATCATGTTGGCTACTTCTGGTTTTCACCAATGTAAAAGGCTTAAAAATATTATAGATGGCTATAAACACAGAACCCCTCTCCCTGATTTTTCATTTTCTGCTGCCAGAAAGGCATTGTATTCCTCAAGCCAGAACATTCTACCTCTAATAACTCAACATAAACAACTAGAAAAAACAGATTTCAAAAACTAGACCTGATTTTTGCTTTACTTTTAAAGAGAGCTGCAAAACTCAAAAGAATTAGTTGTATCATCTAGTAGCAGTTGAATGGTGAAATCATGACAGTCTCACGTTATGTCATGATATTGGTATGCTAATACAAATCCAGCTTATTCTCAAATCACCTATGGAAAACTACAGCAGAATTCTCTTCCATAGGTAGCAGTTCAACTTGAAAGCATCTACTTGAACCATAAAGGTTCAACATCTGTGAAAATAATTGATCAATTGTGTACTGTTTAAGCATATTTAGGATTTTCTTATATTTACCTGAAGCTACTTTGCAAATTACCTGTGTATTGCAGATTGTACACAGCTGGTTTGGGCATATACTTGATACCTTTTACATAATCAGAGTTTTTGACTGAAGGCATAGAAGCCTTTATTCAGGCATGATTAGAAAAATGTAACTTCCACAATTTTTTGTCATGATATTCCCAAAAACTGGTTTAAAATTTATTATTGCAAAGCTACCACTACACTAAAGTATCTTCCTGCCTGCACATCTGTCAAAGTACAGAATGGCAGAATTCTTTGTCTCACTAAAATAAACATCTACAACATTTTAGACTAGTTCAATGTCTCTAGTAAGATGACTCCAGTAAAGACAAAGCCCTTTTCTGAAAGCTGACTTAAATTTGTGTTTATCTACACCATGTTTAATCCATTATGGCAAATCCACATGAATTTTTATTTTAGACAATGAGTAGTTTCTAAAACACAACAAAAACTGTCATGAAATTAAGGACATTATACCTACACTATACCATTCTAACAATATTTGCATTCTGTGAAAACAAATTTTGCTTACATAAAAATTTCAGAAGTTGGCTAAAATTAAATGTGTCTGTGTTCACAACATCATCTCATGATGGACTGAGTGAGAACCTACCATCCAGCACAAGTTTCTGGATTTCCAGCACAAGGATCTGGATTTTAGGGTATTATCTGAGCTCATTTCTTGTTGAAAGCACATCTGTGTTACAGAACAGAGTGGAGAGCAGAAGCCAACTGCCCAGACAATGACTCAGCACTCAGAAGATCTCTCTGTTGGCGGAACTGACTGACTTGATCTCAGCATTGCTGGCACCTAATTGTTTAAAGTCCCTTTTGTATAATGCACATCCTTACAGACATGGTCAGGGACATCAAGTCTCCTGTCCAATACAGAAGTCTGTGTCTTGGATTATTCCAGAGGGAGTCAGAGAAGACAATTACAATTTCAAGAGACAAAAAAAAGAACCAGTGTCAGTAATTTTTCTCTGGTGGTATTAGGAGGGCAGACATAATTTTAAAACCAAATTAAGAATTTTCTTTGAAATAAATACAGTAGCAAAAGGAGCTTATAAAACTTAGTGTTTTATCTCTTCTAGCAGCCAGCTGTAGGATTTATATCTCTTTCTTCTTTCCAAAGAAAGGTAGTATCATGGAAGGAAGGATCACCTCTTCAGAGATGTTTATAATCAAAATAAGATGATCACAGAAAACTGTTGGGCACCAAACACTACAATTGTCACATGAGAGATTTCACCAGTTTTTATTCCAATATAAGCTGCACCTTCATTAGTGCTTACTCTGCATAAACAACAGGATAGAGAAGCTCTGAGTGCTGGCTACAATTCTACCTTGCTGAACTAAGTGGCTCAAATGTGTCCAAAGGCCACTGCTCAGATCCATACTCACATCAAACTCCGGGCGCTCCAGCACAACTGGATGCTCAGTAATCCAGGATGAGTCTTCCAATGTGGGGTGCAGTATTTCCTTCACTGTGGAAATAGAAACACTTGGGATCTAAAGGCTGCAGTAACAGTGTGAGGAAGTTCTGTTGGAAGACTGACTGAAAAACCCTCCCTGATTTCAGATTTTTAAGTAAAATCTTCGCAAAAATTTTGCCAGAGAGACTTTGTTTCTGGAAATGCTTCCAAATCACTGACAGGAAGTGAAGGGGAAAGATAAGAACAAAGGAGTGACAGCAGTCTTTCATCACCTCTAGCAGGATCACTGAATATTCAACAATAATCTGGGTATTCCCTTTGTGCTGCCTAAGGCCAACACAGAGCTACCAAGTTGAAGGCCACCCTGATGCAACGTGCACCGTGTGAACCATGTTTTCCCCTTTTATTCCTATTAATTTTTGAAAGTATTACTGAAACTGCACACCACAAACCTCAGTTTCAAATTAAAAATTAAAATAAAATGGGGGGCTAGGCTAATGGATCAAGAATAGGTTGCTACCACTCATGACTTGGCCTGGTTAAGATCAGAGCAAAACAGGCTATAACATAGTTGATTTTGTTCTGTTTAATTTTTCAGAGGATAGCTGAATGATTCACTCATCTAAGATTTATTTTATAAGAAGTCAGATGTGTGGCACACCAATGCATCATAATTAATACCCACCATTAGTAAGCTGAAGAGAGTTTGGGTCTAAAGAGATGGAAGCATTTTCAAGCAGAGCATTTTTCTGGAGGATCTCAGCAATATGATCTCGGAAATCACTGATGGTGTACACAACTGTTGGATTATCCTCTATGCCCATGAAGGAGTTGTCCTCCACCTTGTTTGAATGAAGGTTAATCAGGTCCCAGGTGGCATTGCTGATGGCTTTTCCATCAAATGTGACAGCATAGTGAACTTCCACCCCACTTCAGATGTACAAAGAGAAAGAGCAGAGATGAGAAAGTCCAGGTTTTCCTAAGCAAGCAAACACTATATTTTTTCACAAGGGCCCACATCAATACTCTTTTTAATATAAAAATACACAGCTTTAAAGGATGATTAAAAACTACTTGATTCTTTTCACAAAGTTCTCAAGGGAAATGCTACCCAAAAACTAACAGCTGGTCTGGTCCCAGTCCCATATTTCTACTAGTGAATGGCAGACAGACTACAAGCAGACCAAAACACTGACTTCCTGCAAGCATTATTAGTGGGTCCACCAGCATGCAGTGGTGAGAGTGGTGATTCTAAGATCATACCAATAATAGGAACGGCTCTGAGGTATGAAAATAGACAGGAAAAACATGTTGTACATAGTAGCAATCTATAGAAGCAAGTGAGAGCCCTAATCTCTGTCAGTTTGCAGTGTTAACCTGCTTGAAAGAATGTTTTTAATAGCAATAAAATAGTATTTATTCATCAAATTTGGAAAATTTATCTAGACTCATTTGATCATTTATTCTATAACTCAGTTTTTTATCTGTGTACAGTTTAGGGGTTTTTTTTCATATTAACTCTCCTCCATTTTCTTAATTTTCTTTTCTTTAATACATCTGGATGTCCTTTTCTACATGACAGCTTAGGCTCCAGTCAGATTTACCATACACTGGTCATAAGCACAAGGGAATTTTACAAGATACAACACATTTTGGCTGTAGACAGAACACAGCAAGAAAATTAAGTAACCCATGAAGCATTAGAAACATGTGCTCTGAATACAGGTTGTCCTGATTCCAGAGAGCTGAACTGGATTTCTAAAACAATGGCTCTGTTCAGAGAAGTCTTTCAAACCCCAGTTCCAGACACAACAGAGACAATCTGCAAGCACACTGACTAAATCCAGGAACCTGAGGCTTTGCTGCTGGCTCTATCACTGACATGAGCCCACCACAGGCTCACCTTGGGCACTGACTGTCAGCAGAGGAGATTAAAAAGCAGTAGTGAAAAGGCACAGGAAAGATGGAACACAATATAGTCCACAAATGTAACATTTAGGTTTAATACAACTGAGCTGTCATTCATAATTCCTAAAAATAACTACAACACCATCCTCTTTCTGGAAAGGTGAACATATAGTTTGTGAAGAGATTTGTGTTTTGAGCATTCTTGAAAAGTTAGAATGCTCATTTTCTTTAAACTTGCTGATGGAAATTGGCTATGCTGAGATACACACAGAACAAATTAATACATTTAGTAAATTAAGGCTGTAGTTATTTTTCTGTCTTGTGACATTCTTAACATACTAAAGAAGGAAAATTCTGGGTTCTTAACTTGCGTATGTCTGATGGAAAACAAGTCCAGACTGATCCCATGTTCTGCTAAAGCACACTTATTAAAGTTCTGCTAAGATCTGTAGCACCTCTGGCCTTGAAGTTAAGCCAACAGCCTTTGCTGGACAACTGAGGGTTTTTTACCTACTTCAATTTCAGTAACAATAAAAATCCTATATCTATCGAAGACTTTGCTGCAAAGTATGCTGAATAATGACTCAAAGTCTTCAATCTTGTTTTCTTCACAAAAGAGATTCTTACACACAAGTTACCCCAGTAGCTGACTTGTGTTTAGGATGATTTTTCCTGAGGGCTTTTTTTTTTTAATTTTTTTTTTTTATGACTTAAACAAGCAAATTAGGTTTATACTTAATTGAAACAGATCAGTTACTTGCAGGTAGAACCCTCTCTCACAATATTTATGTTAGATAGCTATCTTGCTCTGAACATAAAAATACAAATCTCAAAAAACAATGACCTCCAGCTAAACATGTTTATCCCATCTGTATTATGACAATATCTATAAAAAAGTTGTCTTTACCTGTCTTCCTCGGAAGGGCTGATTATAAAAACAAAACAGAAGAACAAAACCTATTATATCAATGTCATAACTTCCTTTGGGTCTTACAACTTTAACAAGTTTGCTTTGGTATTCTACAGGTCATAACCATTTGAAAATGGATACAGGAAAATACTTTAAGTTGCATAGTTATTCATAGTTATTCAGCTACATAACAAATTGTTCTGCTTTTAGTGAACTGAGATATTTTCTATTGATCCCAAGGAATCAGCAGAGCAGAGCCATCTCAGATTATTGTAAATAATGGAGTTAAATTGCTGTCAGTACAAAAGAAGGTCAAGGTCCACTTATTCTACCTAAAGGTTTGCCTTACAACCAATGGGTTTTTGTCATGCATTGCAGAGAACAGACTTTGCCAGAAATACAAGCCTTTTATTTGTCTTTTCAAATTAACCAAGTGCTTGCAAACCTACTAGACTGCAAATACCAAGATGGAAGGTTTTGCTACCTTCCAGGCTGAAAACTGGATGTAGCCTATGGTTCCAACCACAAGACTTCTCTCACAAGACCTTGCTTTGTTACCTACATGTATGCTAGTTAAAATACTCCAGGCAATAAAATCTGAGAAATAGAGCTTACAGTCTCAAATAAAACACAATTTAGATTAACCCATGAAAATTAGAACTCATTAGATTCTAAAGCTTATATCTAGTCCATTAAAGAAAAAACACAATTTGTGAACCCTGTATTACACGGTTAGTCAGACATTTTACACTTGATGCATTAACTTAACAAATTAACTTTAAATGTCACTCTGAAGCACAAATGGATTTAAAAGTATATTTCTAGGAATACAGAGAGTTAAAACATTCCATATCATTTATCAAACTATCCCCACCTTGTTTTTGATCTGAGAGAGAGACCTTTACATATCCTGAACACTAACCTTTAGAGCCATCCCAAATTAAGATTAAGAATTTGAAAAAGAAATTTAAATATACCACATTTTTTTCCAAAAGGATTTCTGTGTCCTTCCTTGTTTATTACTTGGACATATTAGAAGTAACAGATACGAATGTATCTTTTAATTTTAGGATAGAATCTTGAACAATAATGCCTTGTCTTAAAATCACAGCAAACCTTTAATGCGAAGAATTTAATGCCAGAAGGAAAAAAATCAGTTCTGTATTTCTATTTCAGTTGCAAATATATAGAGGTACCAAACATGAGAGCACTCAGTTAATACATCCTAGGAGCTCCCACACACATGTCTGACATCCTGCCAAGCATCATGTCAGCTCATTGCTTACCATCATGCATGATCATGTTCAATCCCATATATGTATCAGGATCTTTTTACCTGTAATCCAGGATATGGATGTTTTTGTATCCAGGTAGTCCTTCAAATATGCTTTTAATCTATTTTGACAGAAAAATAAAAAAATTAACACAGATTCTGTTCACTTCTGCTCATGTGGTGAGAAATCAGGAAGTGTTTCTAGCATTTTCCAAAAATGTATCTGAGCTGTTATATCTAGTAGGTAAAAACCAGTTAAATATTATTTTCTTTATGGAAGTGTAGTTTTGGTGACATTGTTTCATTATTAGAAAAAGGGGAAATAAAAAGTATAAAGAACAACATCCAGCATTCTCCAAGAACTGTACAGAAATATTCCAAAGGGGGAAATGGAAAGAGACTGCCAAGATAATCAACTGTGGTACAGGAGACAAAACCAAGATAGAGAATACTGAAAGTTCATGCTGGTTTAAAAAGTTTTTTAGCTTCCAAAGATCTTTGCCAGTTGAGGATTATTTTTACTCTGCAAATTCTCGCTTCCCTCCCCCATCTCCTTATTTTGAAACTGTCCCAGGCGAGACTTAAACAATCACAGTGCTGCTGACTTTTTTTTCCAAGAGCTTCTTTATTCAAACTCAGAGAAAACCAGGCAAGGGATCAAAGGAGTGGAATATCCATGTGCCAGGTGGACTCTGTCCCAGCCAACATTTTTTACACACACACATACCATGGCATTGCTACTTGGACTCACAACTAGGAAAACTAAGATGTCTAGCCTATGCTAGCAACTTGTGAAAGTCACGGTGATGGTTTTTGGCTGCAGTGAAGAGTACATCCCTTCCCCATTTGGCCCAGGATCTGGCACAGGGTTAGCCCCATTAAAAAGGATTCAGAGAACCAACCCAAACTAAATGGGGCTAAGAAGGAGGCAAAGCTAGAGATAAGATAAGCCTCATGATAAGCAGCCATACAACAACTTAGATGCCTCTCTAAAGAGAAAAGACAGACAAACACCCAGCTCCCAAAATATGATGGTAATATAATTACCACCATTATAGACAAAATAAAAAACAAATATTGGAAACCATAGGTAGACAAAAAACAGCAGCCCTGACCCAGATGCTTTTTGCTGCTATTGCTTTGCAGAGCCAGCAAAAGGAAAAATGAAGTTAGGGAAGGGAATCACCTGAGAAATGAATCGTTCGGACAGCAGTTGATACTCAGCAGCAGATGGGTCCTTCAGCTCCTCACTGTACTGTTCACCAACAATCAAAATATTGAACTCAATCATCTGCTCAGTTACAGGTCTGACTAGCTTTTCATCCTGCTTCTTTATCTCGTTATTGATCTGGAAGGGAAGGAAGAAGGGAGAGAGGAGACACACTTAATGGCACGTGGATGCTGCAGTCCGAAGCACAGCGTGCTCACTGCTGGAGCCATCGGCACACCTGCTTGCCTGGCACTATAGGGAGAGCTTGTGAAGCCTCAGGGACAGAGGCAGCAACTAATGAGGCAGTCTACTAAGCAAGAACACTTCCTGAGAATTCTCATATTGAAGATAATTCTGTTTTCCATTTGGACACCTTCAGTGTAAGCCCATCTCATTGACCTCAGGTACAAATTGAAATACAGATGTGGGGGATGTTCATGAAGCAATTTAAAGTGCAACCATGGCTACTCAAACATGTCACTTGAGCCCAGTCAGTGTAGGCTGATTTACCTGAACTTTACTCATTTATCACAAGGCTTCTACTTTGTATTCCAGCTGGACACAAGCTGCCTTTGCCAAGTTCTACATTTGGAATAACACTCTGTGTTGCTCAGCCTCAGGAGGTGAAGGATCCCCCTGGATACACAATGGGCACTGGGAATGGGAGCTCTGCTGAGCTAAAGCAATGGACTTCAACTGCTGTGTCTACAGCTGCCCAAAAAGCCCCAGAGCAGTGGCTGTGCATTGCATCAGGGAGCATGGAGCTATCATGGCTGCCACAGGCAGCAGTGAATGCCAAGTTTTAATCCAATTTGAATGACTGCTTTCTGCTTACTTCCCTAGTATTTTTAAAACAGCATACTATTCCTTGTGGTATAATAAAAGACATCAGAAAAATTTTTAAAAAATAGAGATTTGTCTGGGAGGGAAGAGAAGGCTGGCTTGTTAACTTTAGCCAAAATTCTTTTGCTAGAGGTTTTATCTTTGGCTATTTACATACATATTTGTTGCTTTTTTCCTGTTTAAAAGGAAAAAAAGAGAGCCAGCAAAACAGATCTTTTCAATGAAACTGCAGCCTAAGTTATGTATCATGCAGGAAATGGAAAAAACTTTCTCCAGAAAGTTTATCTGCCATCAGTGAGCAACTTCTACATTGTTTAGGAACCCTCTAAAAATTTTTAGTTAAATTCTCCTTCTGGCCCCTCACATTCCTTTTTCACTGGATAACTCTGTCCAAAGACCATAAAGACTGGTGCATTATTTAAAGTTAGTTAGCATTTGAGAGCTACAGATTTAGCAGGCATACATATAATGCTATCATTTGGCTGTTTGCAACACCATGTAGTTTAAATCATTTATCAGCCTCCCAAAACCTGGTAGAGTCAACATACAAAGTGCAGAAGATGAGCTTTGCTCACTCTTGGCCTTGTAATCAGCAATGCATTTTGGCTGCTACGATCAATGAGCTGGGATGTAACTGTACAGAGTAAAAACGCTGTAGCAGCAGCAGCAATCTAATTCTGGTTCCTTTCCAATTTACTGAGTGGTCCTATTCTCTGCTCCAGTAGAAATATTCCAGGCAGTTCTGTTTCAAAAGAATAATGCTGTTCTCGGGACCAAACCACAAGTGTTCTTGGTGCATAACATAAGGCGGGAGCCTGCACTTGAGTCAGAAGCTGTCTGCTTCATATTCGCTATTTATTCCAACATCAGAGGTCCAGTCAGCACTGAAAGCTCTAGAAGAAAGTACAGTTTGGCTCAGCTTTGTTTCAGGGCCACACTAGGTTATTGAACAATATGGCCCAGTTAATCCCAGTACAATAAATCACCATGTGAAACTTTGTGAGCTTCTCTGTGATCCATTGAGAGTTTCATTTTTATAAGAAAGCAAAAGTCAGCTGATTGATAACACTGGTGTGAAGAATTTTCTTCAGTCCTGTTGGCCCATGAATACTGCATTGGATTCTAGAGTGTGGAATTAAAATTTCATCTGGAGGACCTGTTTCCTAGAAGCAAATACTGCCCTGGGACCTATGTGGTGGTCAGTTCACTTCTACAGAGATGTTTTAAATATGGGGTCCAGACTTCCCTGTGTTGTGAGCTTTGGCTAAATATCACAGAAAGAGTGACTTGTACGATGTTAAATAAAAGTTCACCTACATCAACAGAGGAAAAAGAGCAGAGTATAAGAGTCTTCAAGGCTGTCCAGGCCACCTCTCTGCTGTCCTACACAATTGTACCACTCAGACCCTTGAAAATCTACTACAGCAACCTAAGGAATATTGTACTTCCATAGGAATAATAGTGTTCCACATTCTTTGAGCTTTCAGAGCCACTAAGCATTCCCTCTCTAGTCCCATGACACTAACAAAATCCTCACCTGATAGCTCAACTGATATATTATCTCCCACTGTGGGGGAAGAGGCATTTCAAAGCCTCTCCAAATGGAAAAAACATCTGCCCAGGAAAATGTCTTAAAACTTTAGAAAGTCACACCCTGATTTCATTGATGCCATGATGATTTTTTCCTTTTTTTTTAATATACATCTTATGTATTCTCAGTACCCTTAGCATGAATACTTATAATTCCTTAAATCTGATATCTTAGCATAGTCCTGCTATTCTGTTATGCCAGGAGACCAAACACCCTAAAGGCCTCACAGTTGGAAGCCAGAA
This sequence comes from Urocynchramus pylzowi, assembly GCA_013397555.1. NCBI lineage: Eukaryota > Metazoa > Chordata > Aves > Passeriformes > Fringillidae > Urocynchramus > Urocynchramus pylzowi. Next base: position 754,229 of record VZRH01000063.1, on the reverse strand, counting down.
AGCCCTATGCTAGCTTGAGAAACCAAGGCCCCCTCTAGAACACATCCTGTAGACCAGGATTAGGGCCATCTGAAGGAGAACATTTTGGGATAGGGGGATGTCATATTATTCATGCAAGCATCTCATTGGAACATCTTTGTTAGATATACTAATTTGCAAAGTCCATAGAATCATATACGTGATCTGCCACAAGTGTGCACTTCAGTGTATTCCACCTTGGTGAATTGTTGCACCATAAGAATCCTTGTTAAATACTGAGGTAAAAACCCTTTATCCCTCAACCATGTCTGGCTTTTAATTTTAGGACCACCAAGAAAAAAGCATCACTATGAAATCCTAGGTTGTGTTAACACACCATATTAACAACACCTTTAATTGCTGTTAAAATGTAAACGACCATAAACAGTATCATGTAGGGAAATCAATAGAATGTTTAACCAAATGAAAAAAATCCACTCACAGTGGTGTCTACATTGTCCTGCTCATGGATGGTATCACCTGCAGGACTCTCGATGGAGACCTCATGAGGGGGAGGAACATTGGCAGCTGCATCTGAGTTTGAAAGAGAACAGTATTATTTTATTTAGGTTTCTTTGTTGTTGTTGGTTTTTTTCTATATACCCACAGAAGCAGTTCAGCAAGCATAAACCAATAGTCAAACTTGATTCCTATTCCCATTATCTTGACAGCAAAAGCACAGGAGACACATGAAGAGCCTGAGGAAAAGTATTAAATGCACTAATCACTATAAGATGCTAACATTCTGCCTAAGTAGATGTATATTTGGAAACATGAACTTAGGTGCAGTAAAACCTGCACAGAACTAATTTCTTGAGTAGGATTTTCATGATTCATGAAATAAAAAAATGTCAGCACATAACATTATCTCCAGATTACAAATGGCATTAGAGAGATGTAAAAATTCAGAGCTCTTTCTGAAATCCAAGCACATGAATTTCTCAATTTTCTGGTAATTCAGAATCAGCCTTAACAGCAGTTAGATAAAAACTGACCTCTCAGTGTGGTAACATCAGCATCTGAAGGTGGAGTAGGAGTCCCACTAGATAAAAAAACAAATCAGAAATTGAAGGTGGATGTGGTAAGATAAATGTAGCAGTTTTTGATATTTCTGTGATTCTGATACTACACCAAGAAGCACATGTGCACAAGAAATTTTTCATGGTATTTTGCTCATAACTTCATAAAAATTAGGCTTAGCAGTATTTCAGTTATATTTTGCAACTTTGATTTTGGGTCACTTGCATCATTCAACACATCATGTGCATCTCTGGGTTGCTAAGCCTCTTATATCCCAAATGACCTGGAGTCCCATACAAAAATACATTTTGCCTTCTGTTACATTCTACAGACACCAGAGCACCAGCATATGATCAGAGACCATAGTTTCACTGAGTTAACATCTGAAACACTTTCTCTCTCTGCCCCTCACAGACACATAAGACTTATGTGCCAATTAACAGACCTGAAGGAAAACATGATGAACTTTATTTGAGTCAAGAATCTTTTCACCCATTCTTTCCCAGAAGGCACAGTCAATCCTCCATGAAATAATTAACTACACCAAAACATAGCTCAGGGAATGTTAAACTGACAGGTTGAGATCTCCACAACAATTCTAAAATATTAACAAAAAATAAAAACTTCTACATGAACAAACCAGAAAATACTTATTCTAGAGTTTAAACAGTACCTTCATGTATTTTTTTTCACAAATAAAATCAGTGCAAGCTTTGAAGTGTAGCTGTGCCTGCTTCCACCTCATGGACACTGGTACCTGTTTCCAGCCAGTACAGTGCAAGACTGCTTTTGAGTTTGCCAATTCTTTGACAAACTCAGTAAATCTTTGAATCATTTCCAAGACCGGAAAATTTTACTAAAAAGTGTAATTTAGACAAGATATCCTCTCTTAAGGATATTTTCTTGAGAATGCTGGTTATGTTTTGGAGGGATTTAGTTTCTTTACTCATTTGTTATCTTAGAACTGCAATAAAAACTATTTCTTAATTATTAATTGGTCTGATGAAACATTTTCCAATTAAGTTCACCTAACTTCAAGATGCCTCTTTTACCAGTTTCAATAGGAAGTATATTACTCTGCTATATCGATAACAGAGTGTCACCAAATAACAGCATCAGAGCATTTTAGTGCATCATGTTTAATGTTCAGAACCAAGAATGACTCTACTTTTCAGGGGAGGTGAACCAGTTTGGGATTTTATTCCTTACAAACTATTCAGTGTAACTAGGGTCAGAATAGAAACTCAATAAGTTTGAGTGGGTCTCCAGTATCCACCCCCTTTTCTAAAGAGGAGGACAAGATACATGATTTGCTGTGGGAAGCCCAGATCCCAACCTGAGACTCATGGGACTTGATCCAGGTGGCCACAGATTGGTGCCCAGTATTCTCTGAGAAGCCTCCAGGCACTCCTGACCTCCAGCCACTGCCCCACACCAAACAGGTCACCCACATTGTCCCTGTCAGCCTTCTGCACACTTGTGCTGCAACTCAGGGCATCTCAAAAGGATCAAAATTACTATTTGACCAACTGAGCACCCAATTCTGGGGTGGGTTAGCCTTGGCCAAGGGCCAAACACCCACCCAGCCACTCTCTAACTCCCTCCATCTCCATAAGACAGGGAGAAAATATGATGAAAAGCTTCTTGGTTGAAATAAAGCCAGGAAGATCACTCACCAATTACCTCCATGGAAAAATGAGACTCTGCTTAGGGGAAACTAATTTATTGCATATTGGAGTACATTTGGGTAGTGAAAAGCAGATTAACATTAAAATGCCACTTCTTCTTCACCCGTTCTAAGGCTCAGCTTCATTCCAGACTTCTCTACCCAGTGCACGCTCTGCAGGGGCAGCAGCTCTTTCAGGAAAGGTCTGCTTGCTCCAGTCTGAGTCCTCCCTTGGCTGCAGGGAATACCTGCTTTGCCATGGTGTGGTGCCTTTGGCCTTGGCATTCCCCACACCACTGTTTCTCATTCTTTTTGCTCCCTCTTCCTCTCCCTGTGCCATGTTTTTGCCCTTTCTCACATAGGCTTTCCCTGAGCTGCCACTGCCACCAGTGTAGGACTCAACCCTGCCCATCAAAGCCTGGAACCACCTTAGGGCAGCCCCAGACCCACCTAGACAGGAGCCCCCTGAACTAAGTTGCTTGAGTTTTTAAAGGAAAAATCCTCAAAGTAGACAAGAAACCCCAAACAAAATGCTGTGGCAGAAATCACACTTTCAAAAGAGAAGCAGTTCACAAATGGAAAGGCCTAATATCTTTCTCAATTTCTACTTCTAGATGAGATTACTGTTCATAGACACATCAAAGTGAAGTTCTCCAAGTTTCAAAAGTCCAAGAGGACTTTCTCTCTCACTGACCCCAACAAATGGCAGTTCTCCAACAGGATACTTCTGTCACAAGTGTCACCTTAGGCACCAGTTCAGTGACGTGGTGACAACCACAGCCCAAGCCAGGCCTTGGGGCAGCCAGGACAGCACTGAAAGGTGAGGTGAGAGTAAGACCAGTGTCAAGGTGAGAGTTAAGGTTGTGTAACAAACCCAGCTCCTTCAGCAACAACAGACCACACTCTTTGTCAAGGCCAGGTAATATATTCTTACTGGTGCTAAGGGGCTTTTAAATACAACCCCTCAGGAGCTACCAAATTTTCTGACAGAATTCCAGTGCACAGCTGATTGAAAATTAAAAATCAAGCACTTAAACATCACCTACTAAAACCCTATTAAATCTAACCAAACCAGTCAAACACCAAATTGGGTCAAATGATCAGCTACCACTTTTTTTCAAGAGGAGGAAAATATAGTTTTAAGGATACCATGCTGTAACCAAGCTTACTTTATGCACAATGTTGGTTTTTCATTACTTTACCAGAACAATGAGGTTTGCTTTCTTTTTGCCTTCTACTTCCCCTTAATATTTTTCAAATGCCTACTTTATTGATCACCTAAAAATGCATCAGTTGTACTGGACACCTCTAAGGAAGTCACTCAAAATGCACATGGCAATGCATAAACTGGTTTGTCTGAACACATCACACTTCAAGGTAACCACAGATTCAAATTCCCACTCACTTGCACCACTTAAAATACATGGGATTTTTTATGGTTTTGCCCCAGGATTAATTCAGGGCACATACTTGATTTTTAATTCTACCTACACAAGCAAGCCACTCCAGATAGAGGGATTGTATTCCAACAAGATCTTATTGTGAATTTGAGACACAGACACATGAAATATAATTTCCATCATCCTACCTGCATGAGTGATTCCCTGGATCATCTTGGCTGAGCAGTAAGCAAAATATAAAAATATACACATATGTATGGAGAGGCAGGAAGGAATACAGACAAGCAGATGTCTAAGCACCAGAACAAACAACACTGCACTTGTGTTTCCTTGGCAGAAACAAGCAGTTTCAGATCACACAGCTCTGTTAGACACCAGGATCTAGGCAGGTGTAAGACAAGATCCATAAGGGCCTAGGAAGCTGATCTGAAGCAAACAGTGCTCAGCCTATACATATTAATACAGCAATCACAGCTCACAAATACAGCCTCCATTCCCCTTTTTTCAAGGCCCATGTTATGTACTTCTGTGTGACATCAGTCAAGTCAGGAGAAGACTTGACGGGTTCCAGTCCACCAAAGCATAAACAGAGTTCCACTGACTCACAGGCCTGAAGTGGTTCTTTATGTGCAGCCATACTGTGTTATTAAGGACAAGCAACACTGGACCTGTCAAATGGGTCATCAGTGACACCATTTCACAGCTCCCCATGAAATTCTATGAAGGTATTAGTTAGATTTTTCTCTACATTTCTCTTCAAGGTTTAAGACAAACCTAACTCTGTGGTTGAAGAAAGGAACATCTTCAGATTTGTACTACATGTTCTGGACATCCACCAGTTTATCCATTATTTATAAGATTGTTGGTCAGTTTGAATGTTCTAAAGTCTCACTGGCTATGTCAAGCATTTATTTTTCTTGAACAATATTACTACAATTCTCATGCTGCACAAAGGAGAGAAAAATTTATTGTCTCATTTTTAAATATTTCAATCACACAGCCTGGAACTAACTAGTATGCAATTTAAGAAGTTTTATGCAATTTCAGAATGCAAGACAAAGCCTTGTATTCAGATTCTCTTCCTTTTAATATTTTCATTTATTTATCTTATTTTTCATTTAGGTAGTTCTTGAATTTTCATCTCTTTTGGTTCTAATTAAAATAGGTCAAACCTTTATTACTTGCTACCAGACAGTAGGAAGCACAAAAGAAAATATACAACTGAAAAGGAACAGTGTGGAACTCTTCACATGTGGTAAAACTGTGCAGATGATAAAATAAATGTCTGAAATGAGGAATATCACTGCCAAGTCCACATGCAAATAGTAAAGAAACTCAGGTAGGTCTCTACATCACTGCAGGCAGAACGGCTGAACGAATGAAATGATCCCAGCATAGAAGAAAGACTTCTTACTCTTTCATGAAGCACATTTAGATAAATAGTACAAAAGCCAAATTGATACATCACCATCCATTGCTACCACTGCTGATAAAATATGGATTCCAGATTTGCCAAGGCAGAGAATGTGGACAGAACACAGGAGGTCTGGACAAGATTTACTGCAACTAATTTCAGTGAGCTTAGAATCAGCAAGTACCATCAGAAAGGACATGTGCCTCTACATATTTCCTTTCACATTAAAAAAATGCTCCTGAAGAATTGAAAAAGTAGTGGTTTATATTCCTCCTTTTCAACTACCCTATCCTCTTTATCTTTTCCTCAGTATGCTGTTGTGCATACAGCCCTCAAGCAAGGCTATGACATAAAAGCTCTTGTTTTCTGCTGCAACAATTTTGTGCTACTTTGCTTGCAGCTGATTCTCAAGATCTGGCTTTCAGTCCCCCAGGAATTAGACAAAAGGAGTGGCCTATTGTCAAGAGACAGACTCCAATATAAAGAGTCAGAACTTCATTGTGTGATGTGTCAGTGGCCTACTGAATAAAGCAATCAGCAAAAGTCTTTAGTAGTGCTCTGACACTTCCAACTGGGGCAAAAACTCTACAATGTCCACTGTGCTGCTCTGTACACATGTGGGCTGTGTCCCATATATTGCTTTTCCTTTTGAGGCTTTCTCCTTGGTGGTACTTAGTTTAATCCCTCAGCTCCTGAAAAGGGCAGGGTAGCTGAGCATTTAACCTACGTGAATGCAGGCTCTAAACCTTACGGGAACAAACTTCCATCCTGCTGTTACGCCACTGTCAGTAATGCCGGATTGGGAGTTATTCCAGGAACTAAACCACAAGAGCACCAGGCACCTTTCCACAGGCTATGTTGAAACTATCCCAGCTTTACTTTAACTAGGTGAAACCAGCCTTTTCCAGCTAGAGAGAGACACCATATTGACATCTAGGTAGGATTATATGAGTTGTATCAAAAAACTAAAGTCACAGCTTCAAGTCTGTAGCTGTTTATAGCTTTCAGCACAGTTTTGATTTGATTTAGAGAGGTAGTATAGTTAAAATGACTAACAGATATCAAGGGCCTGTCTTCCATTCCAGATCAACCCCAAATTAAGAAATTGTTTCAAAGAAAAAAAAATGTTGCACAGAAAAAGAGAGATTGGGCGAAGCTTATGGAATAGTTTCTTGTGTGGGAGCTATGCTCTAGAACCTATGGCAAAATTTCTCTTGTTCTAATCAGTGGGAAAGCAGACAGAGAAATATGCCCAGTGCCAGGCCTCCAAAGTGAAATGGCTGCTTCTGCACAATCATCAGAGACACTGGATCTCACCACAGGACAAATCAGAGACTTCAGCTGGAACCTCACTTCAAGGCACCATCTAGAGAAGCCTGTTCTTCCCTGGCAGTGTGGGAATCTCACCTGAATGTCTCATCTAGATACTGAGGACAGTCCTGCCATCCCTTGAGACAAGACCAGAACAGTTGTCCACTCTGACACAGGTGGCACAGCTGGGTGACAAGGCGGCTGTGCTCAGGTCCTAGCATTGCCCTGCACTGGACCAGCCTCTCTCTGCAGCAGGTGAGAACAGCAATGCCCAGGAGAGGGTAGAACTGCACTCACTTTTCCCTTCTGCAGGGGGGACTTGACACTGGATTTACCATCCTGTGCCTTAAAGAGGCTGATGGTGGTCCTGGGTTGGGTACTTAGGCTAATTTCTTACAGAACATTTTTAGAAGAATATTTATTCTGATCTTTACTGGGAAGTCTGGTTATTTTTTCAGGGAATAAGGTTGGCTGTTGTCAGTATTGAGATGGCTGACTTATTCCTCTTGGGACAAGAGGAGTCTGGAGTTAGATGAGACATCTACCCATGACAGAAAAACATGGCTTTGTTCATTATAGAACTCTGGCTTACAAACTTCACATCTTAAACCACGAATGCTCTACGATGTCCAGAATGGTCTTAAAGTAAGTTTGGATTTTATAATGGAAAAATTATTTCTACTAATTTCTCCTGATGTTCCATTACCCAGGACAAGTCTACCTATTTCTGTTACTTCTTCAGTCCTCTATAACCCTCTTTATGCTATAAAACACTACAATTTCCAAGCACAAGACAAACAAAAAATCATGGAGTAAAAGATACAGTAAACCCAAAATTTAAACCCGCAATAACAAAGATCCCAACCTAAAGCTATAAACAGTCTGAAGCAATACATACTGAAATAAAAGCAGTGTATTTTTGAGGCAGATGCAGCACAGCCCCACAGTGAACTGAGTTTGGCATAGTTTGCCAGTTGTCTACTGGAACACCTTTAATGTTGCCATGAAATACTTCATAAGTTGGCTTTTGGACAAATACAACATTTTATCACTCTGATCCCCCTTTCAATCAAAAACTGGACTTTTTGCACTGTTCCTTTTCTTAGCCCAGTACATACAGACTCTAGATGCATTGACTCCAACTCCTCTCATGTATCTCTACATTTACTAGATTTCCTGAATGATCACACAGAGGGATGCAGTAGGTCTTCAAACTCCAACTTCTTCAGAACAGATGGACACTATCCAGCTGGCCTGGAGGCTTCAGGGAGTGCTCTTGACAAAGGAGCACTCAGCTCCACAGCACAGAGAGAAACCAGCCTTTTAGGAATCACCTTTGGCATTATCATCTCACATTATCAATTTTAACATATGCTGTGGTTATGAAATCACTATGAGGATACCTAATTTGAGAAGCTGGGGCTTTTCTAAGAAGTCTGTTAAATACTCTTCCTGGTATTTTAATTACTCATGTTTAGCATAGCTTTATGTGGCCTGTAAAGCAGAGAATTGAACATGCCAGTTTTTCAGAGGAATTTAGCACCAGAGTGTTTGGGTTTGAATTACCCAACAAATAACAGCCTAGATTAAGTTCTGAGTAGCAATGGAGCAATAATAATTTGAACTTGTTTTCAGTTCAATAAAAGACATGAAAATAACAGGTCAAGTTCAGGTTTGCTTTGCTACAAAGATGCCACAAATCAGTTTTCAGTTTTATTGCCTTGTTACAAGTGTGAGGAGCCCAAAGAGCCAGTTCCCTTGTAACTGTTTATGGAAGAAATCTCTTGAAAGTCTTTCAAAATATTCAATTTCTTTTTTGTTTTTGTAATGATGAGCAGGACTACCTGAAAGCCTTTGGGAAAGATTCTCAAGACAACCAGAAGACTAACACAAGTAACTATGGACACACCTCTTTCCCAGAATAGATTTCCCCCACTAAACCTCTTCAGGTAAATAGCCTGTGTCTGTGCCTGGCAGCCAGCAAGGTGATGACACACTTAAGCAGAAGTACAAGCCTCAGATTGCCTGAGATATTTTGAGCATGCCAACCATGCCACGACAGAGGTTCACATGCAAGCACCACCAGATTTCTCCACCACACTTTTCTATATGTCCTTTTGCACAAAGGTGAATTTTGTCCATCTTCAGTGGGCCAATCAATGCCAGCAGCAGCAAAAACCAGAGAAAGGACCTACCACTAGCCTTTAGAAAGGGAAAATTACTTACCCACATGACCAATCAGCACAGGAACTGACAAGAAAAAGAGAGAAAAGGTTACAGAATGTCATGGCTCAGCCCTGTTATCTCCAGAGAGAATAAAAGGCAAGGAGAACACAGATACTCACCTGCCCATTGCTTCCTTTGTATAGGCCAGTTTCTGGAAAACAAAAACAAATCCTAAATATATTTAGTAATGTATAGTAATATAAATTGAAATAAATTGAAATGTAGTTTATACCACTTTATTTCCTTCTGCATGCTGAAATAATTCTATTCTCTGTACTGTCATTTGTTAAGTTCACAATTTATTAACAAAGTCCCTGCTGAAAAGGAAATATGTCTGACATTTCCAAAATACAACTGAAATTTGACATCAGATAGTGGAAAGAGCATAAGGTTTGTCAGAGGTGCCTTACATTTCTGCATTTTCCTGCAGTGTTCTGCAGGTACAACATTCTCCGACGTTAGATGATGCCAACAACAAGAATCTTTTAAGCAAGCAGTCTTCAGAAATTCAGTATTACTTCTGCTAATTGTCTATAGATTGAAAACCATCTTTTGAAAGTAAAGCTACAGCTCAAAGTACCACAGCAGGATTAACCTGATGACTTTGTTTATGGTTATACAAGTAGCAGGGATGATGTTTTTTCCTGTATTGGTGTAGGGCTACACAGTTCATATTTTTTTCATCAAAATTCTCAAGGTATTAGTGCCATTGTCTCTAGAGGTGAGTCAGAGATGCTTCTGTGAGGAACACCACAAGTAGAAGAGGTCCTGAGAAATAATAGGAGCTGTTGAAAAATAATGCTTTATCCTGCTGATGTACCAGAGTAAAGAGTATATCAAATACTTACAGAAAATTATTGTCCATCCACAAAATTCCTGCTTCTCTGCTTTAGGAGGTCAAAAAGGGATTGTTTGGTGGGCTGCTTATTGGGCTGGCTTTCTTTATATAATCAATGCAGGTATATTTTTCAGTAAAAACAACAGGAAGTGAATCAACTCAAGTATTGCCTTGGAAATTAAATTAAAATTAGCTTTAAACATAGTATTTCCACTTTGCAAACATGTTTGAAAAACACCCATATGTATTCAGTGACCTAAGGACTGTCACTCTAAGCTGTCCTGATGGTTCCTCTTGTGAAGGAGGCTTAAAAAGGCAAAAAAACCCCTCTTGAGCAGTTTAGCCTGCTTACCCTTTTCACTTGTGTTTTCCTGTGTTTCTAGGAAAGTGAAGAAATTCAGCTGTTATTGATTTGGAGCCATGTCAGTGAATAGCCTTCTCTTCTTTCTAGGACATGAGGGCAGTGATCATAGCTAGAATGGCAGACAGCTTGGATATCAGCCCCAGCAGGGCTTGCCAAAATAATTTCAGTCAGGTTGCCTTTCAGCATGTTCTTTGACCAACATTTATAATACAACTCAATTTAATGAAGTATTTGTAGATTCTTTAGTATGAAAAATTAAGACACAGCAAGACAAGTGTTAAATGGCAAAGAAACCAGGTAGTCTACAGTGGAAACTCTAACTTGGGGCCACTAAAGCTGTGTTGGACTTTGGGCAGTTTTATTAAGGGCTCATTATGCTAATCTCTGCAGTGCCTACATACTCACCCATAGTGCACTGGCATCTACAAGGAAGACAGAGATTTATTCCCTCTCTACAAGGTTTTGGAAAGTTGTCTGTAAGTAGAAGCTCAGTAAAAAGTGTTTTTTCATTAGAAAAATTCATTTCATCCACACTCAGCCAGAGAGGACAATTTGTAAGTGCTATTAAAACCAGGTATTACAGGCCACACACATCTTTTCAATACCTAGTGCTAGTCTGTACCCGGCAGCTTTACTCACTGCTCCTCAAAGGCCCCTGAGAGCAGAGCTCAGTGCAGTCCTGGCTTCCTAGAGAAAGGAGCTGGGACACCCCAGTGAGGGGTGCCTGGGCCAAAACTGTCGCGGGGCAGTCTGAGGAGCTGGTGGCTCCCAGGCTCCCTGAGTCTGTGTCCGTGGACTTTATCAATATGTCTTGTTATTTCCAAGTCATCTAGTCAACAAATTATAAGAAGAAGTTATAAGAACCAAACCTGAAATGTGAAATTATTATTTTAATGGCCAAAGTCTAGAATAAGAAACACTACACAGTCTCCACACCCACATTTTTAATAAGGCATCAAATCAAATATGAGAATTACTAAATTCTCATATAATTTCATAGTAAGCTAGCACCCCCTATTGCTAAACTAGCATGGTCTACAACAGTCTGTAGAGTGACTGTCTTTCTCTCAAACATTCAATTTGCTTTTCAGCCTGGGGTGGGGGCAAGCAATGACATATTTGAACTCCATGGCAAAGATCACCTTTTCCCCCTAATTAGAAGCCAAAGGCTTTAGAGTTCTAATACTGGCTTGTTTTATCAATTAGGGCAGAATTAGGGGCCATTACATTAGGGGCCAAAACATCCCACCCCTCTGACTCAGCTGCTTCATTAAGATGAAGCTAGAAATTTAACTACTGCACACAGACTTCAAAGATTACTTAATGTCTTCATCCTTTCAACACTTGAAGTGATCTATAAATAGTTCTCCATAACAGCAGCAGCCACACCAAAGCTAAGGGGAGCTTTTACTCTCTGAAGGTATCTCTGGCAGGTGCTCTGTACAAAATTAGTTCTCTTGAAGTGAGATCTTCCTGACATTATTTCACCAATTCTCCTAATGTTGGGAGCTGAATTTTGTGTCCATTGCTCTAGTGCTCACCTTCCTCAACAGTTATTTTACATAATGAAAAGTTTCAATGATTTAGTACTAATACATTAAACACAGGCTACAAAAATGCAGCAAATCACATGTACCAACCAGATGAATTTCTGTCAACTCATGATCTCACAGAAAAGCAATTATATAGAACATTCTTGCCTGATCCTAAGAAACAATTGTTATGCACAGAAGACAAAATATCCTGAGGGTAATCCCAGGCAGGAGAAAAAGGCAAAGGAAATGTCAAGGAGACCTGAAATAATCCCATATTAGTTAATCCCATCTGTGTGGTACTGTACCAAGCATATTTGATTTAACCCACCTGTACACCTCATTTACAACAGGAAAGTCACACCAAGAAAGGATTCTCTATCTGCCTGTCCTGATTCCCCACCATGGTGCATGGCAGAGCCACGCTGTCCTGAAGGCAAGGCCACACCACTGGGGAGGACTCAAGGAAAGGGAGGGCAATGTCCAGAACTGAAGCTATAGAGAAGGGCCAGAATAGGGAGCAGTGCTTTGAGGAACATCCCTGACAGGTTAGGTAAAAATACTGTCTACAGTGAGTTAGAGGAGAAATAGCAGGAGCAGCGTCCTGAAACAGGTATTGTTTCAACTATGTGAAACTTGAAATGAAGGCTAGAGACCTATATATGGTAAAGGTGGAGGGGTTTTCTTTTTAAACCAGAGGAGGCTAAAACTTGTAATGCAAAGAATGAAAGTTAATGAAATAAAGAATAGTAAGTAGATGGATAGGAAAAGGATTGAAGGAAATCTGACACTATGGCTGAAAGGAAGGCAACTGAATTTTTTTTTTTGCATGCATAGAAGGGAATGGGGGATGTGAAAGAGCAGATATGATCTGCTTTTTTCCAGATTTAGAAGAAACAAAAGGAGGTGCTCTATGCAAAGGAAACAATGTAAAGAACTGGAAAGAGTGGTTAGGACATTTAATTAAACAGAGAAAGACAATGGTAAGCAAGGAAGGTCACAGAACAGGGGAAGAGGAGAGACAGCAGAAGAGATCTTCCACAGAAACCTGAGGAATACAAAATAATCTGCCTCTGTGAAGTATTCAAACAACAACATTGGGAGTAAGTGGTTACAAATAATTCATACCATTAGGATGCTACATCCCACCTTCAAATACAGCTCTCAGAATTCAGGCAAAATCACGCATTTTACATTGTTATATACCCATTTCAACATGCTAAGGAGATGTTTTGTTATGCCACCCATTCAGGCATCCTCAGGCAGGGTTGTCTTCTCCCCTCTTACCCTAATCTGTCACTGAGCAGTTTGTGCTGCAAACACACTGAAGCAGATAGAGCTGCTCATGGGCTGGAAAGTCAATACTACTCAAAAGTACTGCTGAGTCAACACCTTGAAGGGCTGATCTTGTCCCAGGAAATTTTCAAGTTGCCTTTCAGTAGGTTAGCACCTCCCATCACAGTTTTGGGGATTCCTGGGGAAATTGTCTGCCTTTTGAATCTCAGGGAAAGCTCTGCCCCAAACTCCTTTCCACGCTAAATCTCAGTTTAACTCTTGGCTCTCAGACCCACCAGAGTGGGCAGAGCACAAATTTCCCTCCCACCAGCAATCAAAAAAATCTCACAGACCTGCTTTCTTTGGAAAGGATTCATAACCTAGTTTCTGTTGTCCCATCTGCCCAACACTGTCAGATATACTTTGCTAAAGACATGGGGTTGTACAGGCAGGTATGGTTGAGTATCTGCTCAACAGATTAAGTTGCATGGGTTCCTTTAATGTTTCATTTCTCATAACAGCTTTTCTCAACATCTCCTGTCATTGTAGATTGTCATCAGACCTGAGAGGGACAGCAACTCCTTAAAACTTTATTTTCTGAAATTTGAATGAAATCTGGGGACATTGAAATGATGATGTGTATTACATGCCCTCATTAGGATGCAAACAAAACTTTACACTGAAAGCCCTGCAGCATCAGGCTTTAAGCTGCTTTTTGCTATGGACACAGGAAGGAGTTCTGTATTTCAGCTGTAAATTCTCCTATGAATAGCACAGGTTGTGCTGCTTTGGCAGCAGTGTTTCAATCTCGTAGCAAGTTATCCACGGTTCTTGGGAAATCAATATCTCCTCATTTTGGATTTTCCAAAAATTGTCTGTTCAAGTGGGAACATGGCCACAATCACAGGGCAGAGTCAGGGCAAATATGGCAATACTGGAATTCCAAACATACATGCCTCAAAGTATAGAATGGGATGAATGAGGATGTTACAGAAGATGAATGTTACATTCTGTGTAACAAGGTCTTACTCCCCACTGAAAATACAGCTACACAGTAAGGAACACAAGCCAAGTTAATTTATAGGAAGGAATGTTCACATGAAGATTTATACGGGAAAAGACCCCACCCTATGGATTGGAATTATCTTCTCCTTTTGCATTTCTGTCAGGAATTGAAAAAAAGATTTCAATTTGTAATCTACTTAATATCCAAAGAAATTAGTTAGGATAGTGTTCTTCCTATGTAAGGTACTGTCAGTTAACATGATCACACAAATTAATATGAGAATTCAAGGGGGGAAAAAGATATTTAAAATAATTTTTTATGCTTGGCATTAATATGTCCACCTGCTCATTCTGAAAATCTGGCAGCTGATCTGCTTAAAGAAACTCAGGATATATTCCATATCAGCACATATAGAACATGCATGTATATACAGATATTACAGGGAAACCCACAAAGGCAGACCTCACATCTCCAAGACAAAAAAAGAAGTCTGAAAGCTGAGACAAGCTGGTCTAAGCTTCAACTGATATCCAGTCAGTATGTTAAAAGAGAAAGAATTTTTCTCAACATGAGCTAAGTTAGGATGGAGCAGACATTGCAGCATTTGTGGGAGTGTGACATGTATTACTGGGGATTAGAGGAAAGGATAAGAAAGAAAACCAATGAGGAAGGCTATTAAGATGGCATTTAATTACACTGCTCGTAACAGACCCTCCACACTGCAACAAAAACATCATGAAAGCAATAATTTTGCTGAATTATTGTTTATCAAAAGCAAACCCCACAGATTTAATTTGCCTAATTTTCAGACACACTGAACTTTTTTTGAGAGAGAGGGGGGAAATTCAGGACATGCAGCATTTCTAAAATTTAAATTTCATGTTGCAATCTACCAAAAAGTAATACAAAAAGACACTTTGAAATAAGGCTGCCAGAATCTGCCAACATACAAAAATCTGCCCATACAAAAGAGGCAGCAGAGCAATGCTATAACAGTAACAGCTAACGTACACCAAAAGAAAAGCAGAATTACTTTATCAGCTGCAAGCTCTAAACTAAACTGTTGAAATTAACCACAGATAATTTGCGACATTGGAGAGCAGAGGAAGATTAAAAACAAGTGGCATTTAATGAGGAAGTGTAATGGTCAAACAAAAAGTCACTGCAGAAGTGAATCTTCCTTTTAAGCAACAGTGTGGCCCATTCACATGTACCACACCTGCCCACTACAGAGTCCTGTGCACACAGTGAAATGACAGCAGCCCTTTGGTGACAAGGGCTCTGTACTTTACAGATCAAACCTAAGGAATGGGGAAAAAAAATAGCAACAGCTGGTCATGACCAAATGAATGAACATTCTGTAATGAGAGGGAAGCAAAATCCCACTAGTAATGGAAAGGCTTGACCATACAACTTGGTCTTCTTGGCTGGTGAGAGTGGAAAGAGCAAAAGAGTTGGACACAGGGTTTAGAAAGTGTCTATGGTCCCACAGGGTGAGCCCCAGCTCTTACCATCACATTAGACTGGGGCAAGCAGCCAGCAGGAAGAAGGATGTTCTTAAAAGCAGAGATGTATCCGCTGCATCTGTTTGGACTTAGCATTCTCACGGCTGCTTTAAAAAGGTTTCACACACTGACAAGAATTTTGTGCACAAGCACATATGAGAAAGGTGTGTCAGTACTAGAACTAGCAATTAAATCCACTCTCTGACCCATTCATTTATTAATACCATTGGATCTTTTGACAGTGACTGACAGGGGGATAGGGTGCTCTTGCCTTCAGTCTTTGTTTCAAAGTCAAATTGAGTTCAGCTTCTTATTACAAAAAAGTCACCTGACAGATTTATGACATTTTGTAGAGCAAAGAGGTCCCTCTTATCACAGACTAGTCTGCCATCAAATCAGCCCATGAACCATCACCTTTTACCACCTCTGCTGAAAGAAAATAGAAGAATTAACAGACTGTTTTCCAGAATATGGCACTGCTAAAGGGAATAGATCCATCTACAGGAGAAAGGAAATCTAAACAAATAGAAGCCTTCTGAAAAGATCAAACCCAGAGCACTTTATCTGACTCAACTGAAATGCTGCAGAGTCATACCCAAAAAGGGAGAGCAGCAGTAGGAAGTAGATGCATCATCCTGTTTCCAAGACTAATCTTGATTTCTTTTAATAAACTCCCACTATAGATCATTTTACTGTGGAAAATTAAACACAAAACAGTTACATGCACTGTGTGCATTAAAAAAAAAAAAAAAAAAAAATTTACATTAATTTGATTTCTCTCTATCTTTTTGCAAAGACTCCTAAGGGCAACAACATCATCAGAAGCAAACTTTGGCTAGCATCACCTGGGAAGACTAAGATGCAGGCTCAGAAAAAAACTCTCCATTATCCACAATAGTTTCCATATTCACATTCCACATTCCCAGCACAGAAGTCCAACAAAAAAGCAGGAGGGGAAAAAAATCAGCGCATCCACACTGACTGAACATCACTGTTTCTATGGGGTTACACATTTAAGACTTACAAGTTTCATAAAACTATTCATCCATTAGCTTGCAAAAGTAGTCTTAAAGAAGATCCATAAGTCACCATAGATTTTAAGAAGCCTTTAACCCAGAGAAATTAAGACATCTGCTGTATCTTAGACGAATACAAACTTAGGCACTTTATTATTAAATTCATAAACTCCTGAAACTACGTGTTTGTATTTCATTTGAGAT
Source organism: Urocynchramus pylzowi (assembly GCA_013397555.1). Lineage (NCBI taxonomy): Eukaryota > Metazoa > Chordata > Aves > Passeriformes > Fringillidae > Urocynchramus > Urocynchramus pylzowi. The sequence continues at coordinate 737,434 of VZRH01000063.1, read as the reverse complement.
AGGCTTTTTTAGTTTGACTTAATATTTCCTTTATTTTCTTGAAGGTAAAATAAACTTGAATCAACAGAAAATATACAAAGATATTTAGCATTTTCTTATTGACTTTTTTTACACTCGTACACTGATTTTAACCTGCAGCTTCCTATGGTGAGTTACCTAATGTTATTTATTGCCTTCATAGGACACCAAAGTTTTAACATTTATAACTACACTCATATCAGTCAGACAGCAGTGCACAGACATCACAGACCTGTAGAACATCCAACAGGCAACTATGCCATAGGGCTTGGTAGAACTACAGCTTGGAACTTCCTGCTCCCAAGTGCCATTTGTGCTGAAGGCTCCTCAATGTGTAGCTCAGAGCAGGGAGGCTGCTACATACCCCAGGGGAAAATACACCACAGCCTGGCTCATGTAGGGGGTCTGAACACCATCTACTTGTTAGGAACACATCTACTGAAGACAACATCTCTTCATCATTGTTGCTTTTCTCTGCATTGGATCACCCACAACTTTGTTTTGGAACTGATCTCAGAACTAGAGATCCCAGAGCTGGAATTCCCACGCCTGGCTGTTCTAAGGGCTCTGTCCATCACTGCCAAATGCCATATGCCAAAGGTGCACGTTGCAGTGGGACACGATGCCCCTGCCCGTGAGAACGCTCCAAGCAGCTGCCGCACCCACCTTCTCGATCAGGCTCCGGTGCTCCTCAGACTGACTGAAGTTGGTGCCCATTTCAAAGATGCTCATCATGCCTTCCTCACACAGGCTCATCCAGGTGTTATATTCCTCACGCTCCGGCAGTCTGTCCCAGAATGTCTTGAAGACCTCCCAGACTGTTTCCTGGCACACTGAAGGCACAAGAAAGGTCTGGTGTTAGTACAACCTGAGAGCTTCTGTGGCACAAATGGCCAGGCTATTACTGTCCCAATGGTGTAAGCTTGTCAGGACATTAACATATAGAAAACAGCAACCTGACATCTACATGGTTTTGAATTGAATTCCATCTAATGGAATTGAGGAAAGCATTGAAGTGACTGAAATGAAGATGTGGTGGACCTTCTGCACTCATATCACCTGTCTCCCTGAACAACAGTATTTCCACTGGGTGAAACTGCCATTTGATCAGTGAATCGAATTTTTAGAAAACCTAGAAAACCAAAATACTATGACAAATGTCTTCATAGGAAGTAGAGGTGGAGGTTAAGTTGTAAGAAAGATGGTGGCACTGATCAAAGTCTAGCAAGCTCAGTCAGTAACAATTCCTTCAGATTCACCTTCATGTAGAATTTAAAATACATTTCAGAAGTTACAACTGCATTCATAATTTAAAAAATGAGGCAGGATGATGACAAAAGAATATGCTACTAAATAAGTAAAGCTCTAACTGTACTGTACATGTTCACTGAGAAAGAACTGGACAGCTCTGAACAGTCAGCCTGAGAATTAAGAATCAAATATCATTTACTACACTGCCTCCTTTAACCTCCCAACCTTGCACATGCTCTTTTTGCCAGTCAGAGCAGTTGGTCACACGATGCTCAAGCAAGACAAACTCTGTGACCCAGAATAACTCAAAGAGAGAAAGACTTATAGGATTTTCCTTGTGTCCTGGAAAAGAGCAACATTAAAAGGTGAACTCTCAAAATCATTCATAGCAAATGCCATCCTGGAGGAATAGCAGACAAACCTGCTTTTTGGCCTTAATCTGATTTCACTACTTAGACAGACAGTTCAGCAGAGAAATGCTTTGCATTCCGGGAAAGTCCTGACATCACAAGCAAGGCCTTACAGGAGACTAAATCTATCTCCAGACAGCCATTTTCTTCAATCAGCTTTAAAATTAGCTCTGGGCTGCCAAACCCAGTACCTTACTGTTATTTCTTCTCTATGCTTTGTTTTCTAAATTCCAAAGTTGTTTAAATGTACATATGTAAAAGTTAACACATAGATCACATATGGAAACATTTTTATTCAACCAAGAGATGGACATTTTTCTTAAATGCAAAGGCTTTACAAATAACAATCTCAAGGAACTGTGCAGGAACTATGCAGCACCACCCTTAAAGCTGAGCTGACTCTGGCACACTGGATGGCAGCATGAAGAAAAAGTTCTTTTCTTCACCCTGAATTTTACTTTATCAGAGCAGCTGAGACCATTTCTCTGTTGTAGAACTCTACAGACACTGACATTTCTCATTTCCATGCCACACTCCCAGGTTTATGACATTAAACATAATGAGATTAACATTGTAGCTCATCTGGTATGCATGACCAGAGAACAATAAAGTCCCCAAACTCTGCATTACTGTCAGTAGTATATTACTGTTCTAGCACCCCTTCAGCATCTAGGCAGTTAACTTTATCTGTAAAACACACTAATTTGGAAAGTACTGTCCATGTTTCCAACCAGTGTGTGCATCTCTGTTAATCAGAAACAAATAGCCAAATTGACAAACATCCATGCACCATCTCACTTCCCCCCTTTTGCAAGTTTCACTTGCAAACCCTTCGAGGCAGAGACCACATTTCCATCTGACCTCTGCACAAACCTTATGGCAATGAAGCCATAATCCTGCTCGGGATTTCTGGTTCCTGCTGGAGTACTAATAAACTTCCTGAAGCAGAATAACATCTGTAATATTCTCTCTACCATCCCACTTGTAAGAGCTAGGCATCCAGGAAAAGACTGAAGTCTAGTTTCAAATCCAGAAGCCTTCGCTAAGGAATATCACTTGCTCACATTCCTTTTGGTGGTACTTGTATCCTACATACCTTTCACTCCAGGTGCCACATTGTGGAGCAACAATCCTGCAATGAGATTACTCCCTGTGGCTGGGATAAGTCCTCAGCAGACTCTCAGTAACAACTGAAGCCACAGCAATAGCTTGCAAATGCATTACAGGGACACTGTCTAATCCTAGAGTTTTCAAATACCAGCAGGCAAAGGATTGGCTTTCCAGCTGCAAGTAATTGAAGATAATTTTCCTTAATGCTCTTAAACAAGTTTAAAATAAATGTGATGAGACAGTGTCTTGCCTGAATACAAACTGCTCCCATATAAACAGTTGTTCCAATCGGCTCCCAATAGATTAAGGATTTTCTGTGTGTCCTTTCATTTGGAATTAGACACCCCACTAAATTCCAGTACCAAAAGCTTTGTGCCATCTGTGGGCTCCAAGCCCATTAATTAGACCTAAGCTGTCAACACAGCCATGTATCCAGCAAAAGGAGGAAAGGAGATGTGGATAAGGAGTCACATTTTGTCCTCTTTAGCCTCTCCTATCTAGCTTTTTCCACTGAGGTGAGCAACAAGTTGGACAACAAAGTACAAATTCTTTGTTTTCTCTTCCTTCCACACAGTCAGAGTCTGCTAGTTCTGACACACAGGGAGGGATTAAAAACTCCAAGCAAACATCTACCACAACTGCCACTTGAACACTTCTGTTAGCCTAGCCCAGGAAACCACACCCTCAGCCTTGGTGAGCTGCTTGCCAACACAGTCACCCTGCACCACCTTGATGACACACAATCCATCTTGTCGCTGTCTTGTTTATTCCAACTGGCCAGTTTGTAAAGCAGGGGATTGTTTTGCAGGATAACAAATCCAGGCTGTAAGGGCTCAACACAAGAACCATCCTCACATGTGCTTACCCATAGGGTGCTCAAGAGTAAATTCATGGACTGGCTAAGAAAAACTGACACAAAATTGTTCTCTTTCTCATAAATATTTTCATTGTTTTACAGTTAGAAGAGAGTTGCCATTTCATGCTCAGAGAGAGAACAGCACCATTTATTCAGTGTGGTTCAAATCACACACATGTATAGAACGAGACAAGCACAATTCAATCTTCCACCTCTCCTTCAGGAACATCTAAAAGGGAGCCAATTCTCATCTTGACTTGTCATGGCCACCCAGGGAACTGAAAAGACACCGCCCTCACAGTGCATTTAAGTTGGCTAAAAAGTGTGAATGACCTTTTATTAACTTGAAGGTGGAGCCCACCCTGTGATGGGTTTCAGCTATCTGTAGGTGAGGGAGGTTTTTCAAAGTTTCTCAAATTCTGGATAACTCCCATAAAGAAAAACAAGTTTTTCATTAACTAGATTTTAAGCATTCTGAGACTGTAGACAAAAGTTGGAGGCACGAAACCAAAGTGAAACAGGACTTGACTGGAAGCTTCAGTTAATAACTATAACTTACTGTTTAAAATAATTAACAATCTTTCCTTTCTCTCCTTCCACTTGCAGTGCCTGTGCCAAATACATTACCTAGATATGCTGACAACAAATGAAGCAACTTTTGACTAAGATTTAAAATAGCAACTCCTTCAAACCTAAACAGAAAATAAAACAAAATGAGTGTCAAGGGGGACCAAGTTGACTGCTGAGCTTTGCAACTAAAAATGTTACTATGAGTTTTAAATATGAAGCTTTTAAAGGAGATAGAGAATGGGGGGGGAATGCTGCATGAGAGCTCATAATAAATTGCCACGAGCCCAATTATTCAGAGTTATGATTGAAGCTGCTGGGCAGGTTTTGCATTATGATCTTTTCAGAATTTAGTTTTTGAAGACTAGCTCTTAAAAAACAGCAAAGCAGGCAGTCCTGCCAGCATGAGGAATGAGCAGACCCAGCAGCACTGCCTCTGCCACCTGAAGAGCAGCTCAGCCCTCGGGCCGTGTGCGAAGAGCTGCTCCTTACGCCTGGATCTCACACCAAACTTTCACTAGCCTGCTACAGGGGCACTGATATGTGGGACAGCATTAGCCACACCAGGCCCTGGAGGAGACAGGATTTGTGGTGAGGCCTCTAATCCCCAGCAAACAATACTGATTAAAAGCATCATAAAATCGAGATCAATCTTTTAAGGCAGTGAGCTAAGAGCCTTGAAGCTACATGTGAGTGGGAAGGTAAGCTCCCCTGGAAAATTGTTTCCTTCATTCCATGGCTGAGTAATAAATAACTTGTATTTTTTAGTTAGTTGATCTCTCAGCTACCTTGCAATTTTCCTCCAAAGAATTCAAATGTTAAAAAAAATTGAAGACGTATGAGAAGAGAAGCTCCCTGCTACAAAAGATGTGATCAGGTCCAGCTGACTACAGGAAAAGGAATAGTTATGCTGAAGATATGTAACTGACTAGCACAATAAACCAGAATTCAAACCAAGAATGCAAATCACACAGCTTGGTTGGAGTTTGTCTCCAAAGTGTATTTTGCACGCATATACTACCTTTTCCATGTACTCCATTCTGAAAAGTCTCACAAGTTAGAAGTCACTTAACTCATCACTGAGATAATCATCTTCAACGTGAAAGAGGGACTAGGAAAAAAATTAAAAGATGGGCACATTTGGTCCATGGCCTTGTTCAAGCTTCTACTGAGCCAAGTGTCACAGGCACTTGAAATAAGCAATGTCTTAACCTTTAAAGGCCATGTCAGGTTTCAAAGGCTGCTTCAGAAAGCCAGACATGTCACAAGACAATTCCAATAGGAACTGGCTATCAGCCTATCTGCTTCAAAAGCAGAAAAGCCCAGCCCTTGAGAGCTTATCTACTTCAAATGTAGTGTCTATGTCCAAGTAACACTCAAAACTAATAGCCAATATCCTGAAAAGCTTAAGGTAGTTGTGTTTCAACCCAAAAATTCCTTATAGGCAGACAAGCTTTTTCAGTCCTACTAATCTGCAGAAATGAGTGAAAAAAAAGATTATTTGAAGCTTCCTTTCCTAAAGACATCATCACTGTTTTCAAAACCTCCAGGTAAGATCTATGATGTGATTAGATGACCTTGCTCTTGCTCTGAATTTCTCCAGTCTGGCTACCCCTCACACACCTGGGTAGGATACAGCATCCTTGTGGCTCGAGCTGTACCACTGGGGATGCATTTATCTCTCCAAGGAGAGACAATTAGCCTATTACACTCAGTCTGTGCTCAGGGATTTCTGAGGTTAACAGAAGGGGCACCACATGACAGCACTGAGCACCCTGTAGGGGGTAGGGTGGCTTTCTGGCCATTTGTGTAAGTGGGCAGTGCTGGAGCTTAATCCCAATTAAATCTCATTAGTGCTTCTTAAGAGTTGAATCGTCTGTGGTAGCTAGGAGCACCAAATCAGGCTGAATATTCTATTTTGAGGACACGTGAGACCAACTCCTCGTCCTCTCTAACAATTTCTGCTCAACTGAACAGCTTAATTGCAGAGGGGTTTGTCAAAGACAACAGTCACAGGGACAGACACCTCCTAAGAGGTCATTGCTGCAAAGGCTTTGTTAGCATTTTTTTAACAAATTAATACACACATGCAGAGAAATCACTCATCTATTGCTGGAATGCTGCTGTGGGTGGCCTGTAACACAGCAACCCTTAATATGTAAAACAAACAAAGAGCTTAAATTGAGAAAGACTTGAATGTGAATTAGCCAATTCACATGAAAGATTTTTGGTTTGAACACTTCACATACTAAACTCTAGCACATAAATTATTCTCACCAATAATATTTCAGTAAAAACTAACAAGTGTCCTCCATGGAAAAAATTTTTCAGAAGCATATGCTGATATCTAAAATTCAAATGTAGAGAGAGACAGACCTTCTACAAATAAACTTCAAAAATTTATTGCTGAGTATGAGGTACATGTAATATGTGCCAGGAATGCAGGGGAAACAGGGAAAAAAGGCTCACTGAGACAGATTCTTTATTTAATGTATGCTTTTTAGACAGGTACTTTTTATGACTGTTGGCTCTTTGCTTTCATCATTAGTAGCAAGATCTGAATAACTTGTAACATTATGATTCCAGTATCAAATTGAAACTTTACTCTTAACTGTGTTCATGTGCAGAAAATGACACTGTTATTTCTAATACTTCAATAAACAGATTTGAAGGGACCTAAGAAAGGGGGAAATGAGCAGGCATAGTGCTATGTCCAATCTAGGGATTACATTCATGCAGAGAATTTAATTCCTGGGAAACAGGAATTCTTTCCAAAGTTCAAAAAGGTCCATGTGTCTCATCAGCTACGGCCGCTGCGATATCATCTATTTCCTTGTTTGGCCAGTGTCTTTAAAAGCTATCCTTAGATGTTCGGCTTTATCTGAAGCTCTGGCTGATAAGAACAGTTCTGGCAGAGAGACTATCTGATCTACTCATGTGAAAAGAAGATCAGTGCTCACAAAAAGAAAAAAATAAAAGTACTCACAACATACACTGAATAGTTCAAGACAGAGCGTCACAGTAGGAAAAAATTGTAAAGAGAATTTAGAAAAGGTAGCCACCAGAGTAATTACATCTCAGAGGCAGCAAAGAAGCATATTACCCTGAGCCATGGTGACAAAATCCAGCAGCCCAATTAAGAGGCATGAGATAGCATGGCTTGTACTGCTTACCCGTCTTGTAATCCTTATATTGTTTCTGTTTTACATGCTAATTCAACTTCTAAGTCTACTTCAATCCTCTACCAACAACTTACCCAACAGAGAATGGACAGATTCACTGAATTGTGCACATAAGGTGACTGGTCACAAACAACTTGGTCTGAGTGGGTGTGGCTGTTTTCCCTGTAATAAATTTTATTTATCTATTGCTCAGGCTACCATTTCCCTGTCAGCAGTAAAGAACATCATACCAGACACTAACACGTACAGCCCACTGCCTGTCTGAAATCCCACTATTAGACTTCCACAACATTTGTTTTGTAGAATCTCCAGCTGCCATTGGACACACTTGGTGTTTGTCACAACAGTCTAGCAATGAGCCACCGGTACATTGACATGACTCTTCCATCAGCGACCATAACACTACACCATTTAAAAGGACATCAGTCAAAAACACTCAGACACAGCCTACAGGCCTACAGTACCCAGTCTGTAAACACCTATGACTGAGTTCCATCCCCACATTTCCAAACATGAAATACAAAGTCAGCCAACAGCAGCAACCTCCATACACAGCTACAAGAGATACAGAGACAGGGCAGTACAGAAACAATAATAGTCCAGGATTCATCTCAAAACAGTGAAAATAGCATCATCTGCTACTGCAAAACTCTGTTCTGATTGTAGAAATAAAGCAGCACTTCAGAAATTGGTCTTGTAGACTGCAGGTGTCGAAAAACAAATACAACCCCCTCAGTTCCAGGTTGGGAATACCACAGTAATAAAACAACCACCAATAATCATACCATTAGACTTTCATATGTTGAAGGGTGATACTGCTGTTTTAGAAAATACTGATTTTTCTCCAGATCCCTGTATTTTGTTGCACTTTGATGTTTTTTAATGGTTTATCATGTATTTATCATATTCTTTAACATGTATCTTTTTAAGGCTCAAAAAATCCAGATTTCAGGAAAAAAAAAAAAAAAAGCTGTACACTGTTGAGCCTACAGCAATAAGACAGAAGCACATCCTTAAAGCCTGTGACAGGAATGTTCATCTGTCAGTCTCTGACACTTAAAGAGGCTTTTGCCAGCTAGCAAAAGTAAATAAAGTTATAGGAGCTACAGACAGATAATTACATTCCCACCTGTTTCCTTCTAAGGTAGACACAGATAGAACAAACAATCTGGATAATCAGCACATGCAAACCTTTTCTTATTTTCTAACAAGCTCTTACATCATAATACAATCTGACTTTCCTTCCAACGTAGTGGCATGGTATTGCAGGCAGTACAGCAAAACCAAGGAAAGAATAGACTGTATTAGAACCATCCTTTCTAGAGAAAGAATATATTGATATTGAAATATTTTCTTACTTCAACATATACAGAATAAAAAAAAATCTAAAAATACACACTGAGATTGAAAAATTAGCAGATTCTGTACATTTATATTTATTCCCTTCTGGGGTCAGTTGTTTTCCTAGTAATTCAGAGTAGCTGGTCTCTGTTAAACAGTGACCACACTTTTTCCTAGGATTATTTTGTTGACAGTGGACTGTGGCTATCTGGATGGCTACTAAAAACTTTGCACATAATTCAGTAACACTGAATTCAGACAGCAGATGCCCATCAAACCTGCTTTACCACTCCACTCTTCAGCTGGACAAAGGAGAGATAACATAACAAAAGGCTCATGGGCTGAGATAAGGACAGTGAGAGATCACTCACCAGATTCTGTCAAGACAGGCTCAACTTGGGGATATTCCTTGAATTTATTACCAATCAAATCTGAGCAAGACAGCAAGAAATGAAACCAAGTCATGAAACACCTTCCCCTCACCCCTCCCTTCTTCCCAGGCTTCACTCCTGGTTTTCTCTAACTCCTCATCTACAGTGGTGCAGGAGAGTGGGGCTGTGGTCAGTTCATCACCTCAGTCTCTGCCACTACTTCCCCCTCAGGGGGAAGACTCCTCACACTCTTGCCCTGCTCCAGTGTGAGGCCTGTCCCATGGGAAACAGTTCTTTGCTAACTTCTCCAAAATCAGTCCTTTCCACAAGCTGCAGTTCTTCACAGGCTGCTCCAGCGTGGGAGCAGCTTCCTTCCATGGGGTGCAAGTCCTTCAGGAACAGACTCCCATGGGGCCACAGGTCCTGCCAAAAGCCTGCTCCAGTGTGGGCTTCCCATGGGGTCCCAGCTTCCTTTGGGCATCCACCTGTTCTGTCATGGGGTCCTGCACGGGCTCCAGGTGGATCTCTGCAGTTCCATTGACCACCATGGTCTGCACCACAGGCTGCAGGGGAATCTCTGCTCTGGCACCTGCAGCACCTCCTCCTCCTTCGCTCACTTTGGTGTCTGCAAAGCAGTTTCTCTCTTATATTTTCACTCTTCTCTTTCAACTGCAATTGCTGCTGTGCAGCTTTTTCCTTCTCAGATATTTTACCCCAGAGGTGCTGCCACTGTTGCTGATGGGATCGGCCTTGACCAGTGGAGCCAGTTGTTCTTGGCTCTGTTGAGATAGGGGAAGCTTCTGGCAGCTTCTCAGAGAAGCCACCCTTGTAGCCCCCTGCTACCAAAACTTTGCCACACAAACCCAATACGCAGCACATGAACTCTCATGACCTCAGGTGCCTACTTAGGACATCATTAGACACCACCCAACACTCCTGGAGCAGCAGAATGAAGATGACAATTTGCTTGAACCAGACCTTGTATGACTTGCTGCTAATTAGTCACGTCTACTATTTCCAGAGATCTTTTTCAAAAGTTTTAACTTCAAAGCACGAATGGTAATCACAGCCTCTCTGCTCAAGAAAACCTTGTGGATTGTGAAAGCTGTTAAATCCAGTAAGGAAACAGATGGACTAGGTGGATTTTTGGTTCAGCCTAGGATTATTAAGACCTAAATATACTTTTGCAACCTAATTTACAGATTTCTTTCTTCTTTATTATCACTCACGCCTTTGCTTAGTTGGTGTACCCCTACCATAGATAACTGAGGGGTGACTGCAGTTAAAGCCCATGGGATGTATGGATTCATTTGGAAGAAACAAAGAAGAGTTGAGTCCTCCTGGGTGGAGATAAGAATCTGGGAAAGCCTGTCAAACCACCAGCATCATCATCAGTGTCAACATCCCTTAAAAGCTGGGCACAATTCGTATTTGAATGAGGCTGTAAAACCCCATATAATTCCACTATGTTCTCCAAATACATTGTTTATGTTTACTTTTATGTGAACACTAAGCAACACCTGGTTGCCAGTGGTTTTCACTTGTCTAAGTAAAGAAATTGTCACTAATGAGAGTTTCTCTATAGAGAAAAACATGAGTCTCATAAAACATGAGTCTCTGAACACCCTTCTTCTCTGACAGCACCTCTGTCATTTTGCCAGTTTTGTACAGACATGTTAAGACAATCACAAATTGTTTGAATGCTACAACACAAAGAGCAGAAAGTGCTGCATGATTGTGATGCCCCATTCCAATGCAGTCAGACAGAAGGATTTGAAATATAACATGTTACTGTAATATTTCTTCAAGTGAATGATGATGTTAGCAGGAATATTGCAACTCTTCAGAGAAAGCTCTGCCACACCAAATTCCTCATCTTAAAAGAAAGGCTGCTTGTCTATTTTACTACAGCCTGACACACAGAGATTGTACACTTTATACAACCAGCCACAGCCAAAAGTCACATGGCTGAAGTGCCAATGTCTCAGACTTGACTTTTCTGACTGGCCCCTCAATGAATTCTGCTGGCACTTTAGGAACACTAAATAAACCAAACAAACTCTGTTATTTAGCTACTCTGTACACAGCACCTATTTTCTTAGCATTCAATTTGTTCTGAGAAAGGATTATTTTAGTAAACAATGAGGTTTCAGGGAGCAAGAGTTCTTATGATACATGAGTGTAGATAGTGGTGGGGTTTTAGCCCAGAATAGCTCTCATAAGCAAGATTATCACAGAAAAGTAAGTTTCACCAGTAATAATCTAGTTCCTATGGCCTGGTATTTATTATGTTTAAGAGCTTGAACTATTTTTTAATAAGTGAATGTTCTTTATCAATTACCCATGAGATGTACTTACCTCTGAGCCTGAAATACTTCAGATGGTTGGCAATAGCCTGCTCAACAGATTCATCAGGGCAGATCTTAACTCCACTGGGAAACAGAATGGACCGCTTCCTCCGTAACTGCAAATGCCTGTGGAACTGCTCAGCATCCATGATGCCTTTCAACCCAGGGGACAGAGAAGGGTTTGCCAACTGCCAGTCACTGAGCTGAGGAACTGGTGAAACATCTTTAGCCTGTCCTCCTCCTGCAGCTGAATAAGCTTCTGCTGTGAAATTAAAACCACACAGATTTCTCAGATGAGATAACGATGCACTCATTGCTATAATCTTGCCACTTCTGTGGTCTCTGAAGGACATTGCTGTGCTTTTTTCTGTTACAGAACCTGTCTCTGACTGTGATGTTATAAACAACCTTAAGCTCTTTACAATATCCCATCAAATGGTAACACAGCATAAGGCTCTAACCCTTTGAATTCTAACACCTTGTATTTAACTTTCCATCTGCCATTAGGCTTAAGTCAATGGGACTATATTTGTGAACAAACATGTATTTGGAAGCTTTCAGGGCTTTCCAGAAGTAAAATAAATAATTGATAAATAATGCTACTCCATACTTTCTTTCCACAAGAGATTTGTATACCTTGCAAAAAAGAAAGCTGCTTGAATTGACAGTCAAACTTCATCAGTAGAGACAGGTCTCTACTCTACTAGAGCAGGGGGGAAAACAGAGGAATAAAAGGGCTCATCAGCTTTATGTTGGGGGGTTTTTGGTGGTGGGATTTTTTTGTCTTGGGTTTTTTTTTGTTGTTTTTTTGGGGGTTTTTTTTGTTGTTTTTTTTTTTTGTGTGTGTGTGTGTGTGTTTTGTTTTTAATTCCCTCTTATATTAGTTGTTCCACATCACTCCAGAGGAAACTTGAGGAAACAGCTGAGGTAAGAATATGTATATTGAGATTCAGTCTGACAGTCTAATTTTCCATCCTTTAAAGTCAGCTGATCTGAAACTATTTAACTCAACTTCTTTCACTTTTTCCCTGGAAAACACGCCTGAAAAACAATCACAACCTAGCATTTATTAGAGAAAGAATAGTAGCTCTACGGCATTTGTCATCCAATAGATTATGAGTTTATTCTGCAACTTCATAGTCAGTAGACCTTTGACTTTTATGACTGAAAGATGAAAGGCATAGTATTTTGATAGTACATTAATAATGAGCTCTGTTGCAGATGATCACCAGATAGTATAGCAGAGACAGAAAGAACATCAAAAAAGGTCTCTAAGGCAAACCCCCAATCTTTACCCAAACTGACACATGTTCAGTGCCCATATGCAGAAGACAGAACCTTCTTAAGTTTTAATACAAAATTAATAAAGGAAAAAGAAAAGTGAAACAATTACTAGCATTTAACATCTGAAAGTTGAAAAAATTGCCTCTTATACCTAATTCTACACTCAAAACAATACAAAAATGTAGTTATACCCACCTGAGAATCAGTCTAAGTATTCCATATTTACACTGTTATCACAGCACAGATTTGACCAAACAGTTCTCTATATTAGCCCCCTTTGTTGCAATTAAATCAGAGGTATTTCTAATTCTATACACTGCCAGAGCTAAATTTGTAAACAAGAACATAAGAAAGATATCTGCATTACCTGCAACCATACCATGAAGGTCTGTGATAATCATTCCCGGAAGGCAAAGAAAGATTTTCCACATGAAGCCAAACATATTTATTTGTGTAATAAAAAAAAAAAAAAAAGCAAAAAATACCAATCCCTTTCAGCAAAAGAGCTGTTGTCTTTACCGTAGCCTTGAACCAACCAAGAGCATTGCACTTCTTGAAAATGTCTTGACGTCACATATCATTATCTTTGGACAAAGCATTAGGTAAAAAAAGTCAACCAATACATCCTGGCTCTGTCTGCTCTTTTCAAAGACAGTATTCTGCTTTAGTGAAGAAACAAGAAAATGTGATCGAAGTAGACTCCTTGGAGCTAGCAGATGGACTGACACAATTTTTTAATTTTAATCTGGCCAGCTAAGCTCTTTACCAGGGCTTGTCATACAATTAACAGACAGTCCAAACAAGGACAGCACCTTTCACATTTAATTAACCACGCTTTTTCATTGGCCTTTCAATTTCTGCTCTTTTTAAAAACCCTGCTGGCCACAATACATTAGGGGGAGCACACTAATCTCCAGTAGAAAGTCTGGTGTGTTTTGTCTTCTGCTTGTGCAAATACAAACACACATATAAATGTATAACTTGCTTAAGCACCATTGTATATGTAAACACTGAAGCAACCTCTCTGTGGGACTGTTTCTTCTGGTTACAGGGCTGCTGTCAAGTCTGTGCTAAAGGAGAAAGTCTTGTGCTGTTCCACCACTATCCCCTGCATCCCAAAAGCAGTGCTTCCTCCAAAGATAAAGCCAGGGCAAGTCATGATTCTTTCATCTCTGTTCAGATATTACCTGACATGAGCAGCAGCAAGAAGTTAGTACAGATAGCTGGAGAGATGATTTGCTAAGGAAACTGCAGAAAGGACAGAGCACAGGAAAGCAGCAGCACTCTCAGTTCCCATCCAGGGTCAGCTCACTGTGGAAACGTGTATGGAAGCTGCCCTGCAATGGCAGACTGCATTCAGACCACTAGGAAATCTCCTTCAGGGCTGTCTTCTGCACAGTGATACTCAGGACCTCCTGGTTATTGTGCTCAGATCAATCTGAACAAACTGCTAGTTTGGCTGAAGTGACTATTTTTGGCAGTGGTTTTGTATAAGTATTTCAAAGCTGGATTCCCAGGTGCCTGTCTGAAAAACTTTTACACAGAGCTACTCAGGCAGTGCAGTGCTCACTTCTCTCTTCTAGCTGCTCTAATGAACTGTAGTAGCAATTCACATATCAAGAATTAGCAGTATTACACATACAAAAATCAAATTAAATTTGATTCACAGAAATCAAATTAAATGACCATTGTTTTTATGCTCTGTGTCTCACATCTAACAGACTCTAGCTGATATTTTTCAAAACAGCAACATATTTTCTTCGGTTCTCCCCTCTCCACCCCAAAATTGTTGAATTACACTTAAAGCTTAACCACTGAGCTGTTTGAACACCCCCAGTTTTCTTAGAATCAGACATTTTGGGTCTATCAAACCATCACTGCAGACCTAGTCTGGCTCTGCCAAGCTAACCATGATGCTGGCAGCACTGTGCTGGAGCTGTACATGGAACAGCACAGAGACAACACCGCGCTGGTGCCCAGAACCTGTTTCCAAGTCCTATTCAGCATGTCTGGGTAGAGACAGCAACTTCTGAGGCTAGCTTGGGTATCTTTACTGTGACCCTGGATTCAACACAAACCAGCTTTATTTATTAATCCTCTGCAGAAACTCATGCTTTCAATATCAGGAATGTTTTTGCTTGCATTACCCTGCAAAAATGCAATTGGATCAAGGTTAGAAACACTACACACACTTGTAAAGGCAAAAGCTATCTTACCTCCAGAACATGTGACAACTAATCCCTTTACAGAACACACATACTTCAGTACAAGTATGAAACCCAGTTAAAAGTTTTCTTGGAGAGTTTTTTAGATTTACAGGATTGGATTGTTGTTTCTTTCATCAACAAAGTACTCAAAGGCACTCAGAATGCGAAGAGTATAAAAACATCTCTGTCAAAATTTGTTTTCTATGGTATGGTTATGTCAGCTTCTGTGAGAGAATATTTTAAAAGCGTAAATTCAGTTTTATTAATATTAGTTTGCTATCAATTTTATATTCAAGTGATTTCAGCATTGAAATGTAGACTTGCAACAGCTGACAATCTCAGACTTCAATTATAGCAAAAGGTGTATCTAAAAGCATAATCATTTAGTTTCTTAAAATAAGCAAAACAACTCTTGCAATAGATTTCCAAAGTAATTGTGGAAAATTAACTCCTTCCTTGATTTGACAAAGGCCTTTACAGTAACACTTTGTATCAGAAAATATATAATTCTTCGTTTTTAG
Organism: Urocynchramus pylzowi; assembly: GCA_013397555.1. Taxonomy (NCBI): domain Eukaryota; kingdom Metazoa; phylum Chordata; class Aves; order Passeriformes; family Fringillidae; genus Urocynchramus; species Urocynchramus pylzowi. The sequence goes on along the minus strand of VZRH01000063.1, from coordinate 721,968 downwards.
CATCCAATTTCTATCTGTTCAAAAGTATTCACAGAAAGCACTCTTGTTGAATGAGAAAAAAAGCGAAGTGTAATTCTAGAGACACAACACACCAAGTCATCCCAGAACCTCCAAAAATAAAGACAGTTTTCTGACAGTTTGCATTTCTGAGAAGAAACATATATTTTCATATAGCAAATGTGACTTGGTAAATTACAGTTCTCTACAGAGCAACGCTCATTGAAATACTGCTACAGCACACATACCATTCTAAATAATGTCCCTGCTTTTCAAATGCAATTTATTCAAAAAGCTGAATCCACCTGTAACTAAACAAATGTCAAATAAAGGATTACTTTAATGAAAATGCTTCTAATAAAGAGCCATACCATGGCCGATACCCACTATCTCTGAACTCATGATGTTTATTATCCAGAATCTAAATTGTCTCCCTGACTGTACAAAAAAGATGACACTATGGCATTTGAGAAGATTCACTAACAAAATTCCCAATCAGTTTAGCAGAGACAATTAGGTTAGACAAAACCTTTTCACTTGCTCAGTTTCTGTGGTTGCTGTAGCCAAGCATTGACCGTGTCACCTTTTGCTTGTGCTCCTAACAGTTCTCTGGTGAACACCTCCCAAGAATAAACAAGTTCTGAGGCTGTTTAAACTTCCAGCTGACGAAATTCAGCTCGCCATAGCCTGTTGTACTGCCACCTCTTCGATCATACAGTATTGTAAAGTATTTTGAGCTGAAAAATTAGGAGGTGAGGTCAACCAAATTAATCTCACACTTATCAATGCTGTCCATGTAATGTAAACCTATTCCCAGCATTCCTCCTTTTCTGAACTGCTCACCAGAAATATCTTACCTTGTTCAACAGTCAAAAATGACCCCAGTGTCTGTGCTTCTCTTGGTACTTCAATTTCTAACTTCAGTTTGGTTGGGCAGAATTATTACTGTTAGAATTGAAAATGTGTTGAATAAAACCAAGGCTGAGTCTTTTCAAGTCTCACACTAAAATTCCTGCTTTTCCACCTGAAAAACGGTTGTTTTCTTTCTGCTTGTTTGGGCTTTTTTTTTAATGGGGTGGGGGATGGGTGCCAGAAGCAGTATTCTGCTCCTCTGTCCTAACCAAGATGAAAGTGTTACTACTGTGGCTCTCAAGTTTTTATTATTTTCTAAGGTGTAGTACTTCCTGAGCACTGCAAGCTCATCTCAGGGTCAAGTTCCAGGAAGCAAGTACCACAAAAGCCCAGATGAACTGCAATTAATCCATGCCTGCAATTCCATTGCTAAAACACAGCAGTCCCCTCATACTTAAAAAATGAACAAAAACCACAAAAACACATACTCACTTCTCCAGTTTCTAATGAAAACTATGTGTCAATTTTAAGATTTCTCCGGGCGGATTTACTTCCTACAAGTTGCTTCTCTTCTACCTTGCTTCTTGTGTTGTGCAGTACCTTAAGCAGATCTCCATGACTCAGGTGTCTTTGTGGAAGACCTTTTCTGGTCCCACAGACAGAATGCAGCAGCTTCTTTCAAAGAAACTGATGGGTACAACTTATTGCCTTGAAACAAAAATGACACAGCTTAGGGTAAAGAGCCTTACAGAGACTGGTTTGCTTTGAAATACCCTGTCACTCCACTATTTCGGTTAAACAGGGCTTTATACAGGAAACAAATGCAAGAGATGTGCAAAAAGGTCCCTGAGTCAGTCTGGTTAAAAAGCTAACTTAGGGGAGTTCCAGCAAGTAAAAAGGAAGCATGAAGATACCTGGAATGCAGCTTCTTCCACAGAGACACTTCCTAGCACTTACCACCTACCTGGTAAAAGCAAATGGCTGGAAATGGGGTGGGTTATGGCTGATGGTCCCATAAGCACTGGGTGAGACATTAGGGTTAAGACACACATACTGTGTATATACCTTAAAAGCAGTCAGATGGCCTATGGTACACTGAACTTGTGTGTTATTTGTAGTAGCTGGGAAAAGAATGGCAACAACCACAGTCAGCAACTTCTGGAGATAATTTTAATATCAAATGCATTGTCATTCTCACAGCAGATACGTAAGAAATCTAAAAAGGCAATCCTTTTGTGTTATAAAATCAATTTAGAAAATTGCATACATTATTTTGCTTTTAAATATCTATAAACCAGTCAATCTAAAAAAAAGAACCAATTGCTTGGTGATAAAACCTAACTTTACCATAAGAAAAAGCCCAAATTGTTTTTTGTAAGGGAACATTGAAAATATTATTCAATTAAAAAGGTGTAGAGAAAGGGAACATATTTCTGCATTTTATCTTTTGTTTTACAATAAATACACAGATTATTCTTGTAAGTAATGCTGGTGCTGTGATTTAGGTGCTGAAAGACACAACTGTGAGATGAGAGGAAAAGATGTTGGGAGGCAGGGGAAGAAGGGGTAGTGCCAAACTACAGAATTAAACTAGAAACATAGAAAACATACAGTCATTGCACAAGGCTGCTCACAGCTATACAGAAGGTAACTGTGCTCAGCAAATTGTTTTAAAATTTTCTCTCCCTCAGAAAGAATGCTTTCTGGTTTGAGAAACAAATAAGGGAGAGCAGAGAGGTGCTGGATGACTGTACAGAACCTGAAATAATAACTGGATTTTCCAGATGCCAGGTTTCAGAGTTGTCTTGAGGGAAGGGGCCCTGAGAATTCTGCAATGACAAAAATGCTCGCATCTTTGGGTTGCCCTCAATTTTTATTTTAACTCTCTGTTGTATTTACAGCTTTAAGAGCTCTGGTTTTGTAGACTATTTTATGACATGAGTGGTTTTGGTGGTTATCTGACACACAGTCCTTCTGAAGGGTAAGATGACACTTCAGTAAAATTACAGTGGGGAACAGGAGAAAGCATCCTTTTAGAACAGTCACCTTCTAACATGCAGTGAGTACAGAAAAAGTGCACACATCAAAATGTGATCACTCTTCAAGGAAAAGCTACATATATACAAATTAAGACAATGATGAACTTGTGCTAGTTTATCAAATCAAGTCTGAGTTCAAACACTCAATTTTCAGTCATCTTTACTCAATTCTCCTAAGCAAGGTAGAAATCCTGTTTGTCGTATATGTAAATCACATATCTTAATGGCCTTATTTTTCAGTAAAACACCTCAGACTTTTGAGGTTGTTAAGATACAGCCTGTTTACCTTGCTAATGCAGGTGATGCCTTAAGATTTGTAGGAATTATTCCCCAAAATCAGGTGAACAGCATTAAAAATCTACTGCCTACACATACTGTATTGGTATGTAATTTGAGAGCAAGTTTGCTTCTAAAACCTGATAAGAAAAAAAAAACTTAAAAGAAAATACACTCCTGACTTTGAAGTATTTCAACAGTCACTCTCAAACAAATGTCTTCCACTTGGAAACACACTTTTATGAAAATGCCAGGAAGGGGGAAAATAATTAAAAAAAAAAAATCATCAAAACTCATGAGCCTCAAATCTTGGCAGAATTTTCTGACACATGCAGATTGCTTCTGTACATAATCAGAAACAAAACAAAAAATACATCTCTAAAGAGAGTCAACATTAAATCCTTAAAGTTAAAAAATACATAGTATTCATTCTATCTGTATCAGCTGCAAATCAAGAGACATAATACAAGATCCAGATCCTGTCTTCAGGCCTGACTCCTACATGACCATCCCTGTTTATATAGAATTATAAAGAACAGGCTCCAAAAGACAAGAGTATTTTTATATCCTTGAGGCATATACCTGTAAGCAGCTTTCATATTCCAAGACTCAACTAGCAATCCATATGTATAGGTTTAACTTACATATTTACATTCTTATCTACAACCTTCTCCTTTCCCCCTTCCAGCATCTTAAAGACCACACAACACCAGTGAAAAAAAAAATCTTTAAATAAATACATGCCAAACAAAAAATACTCCTTGTGTCTACTTTTTTTTTCTTCCCTGCAAGGCAGGGAGAGACCAAACACCACTATGCAGAGTTCCAGTTGTGTTATACAGCAGTGTCCTTTGCCAGGCCTGCCTTATTAGATTTATTAGCTGCTGCTGCCACTCTGCTGTTGAAAGTGCAGTTGCAAGATCAGGTCTCGAATTTCTTCTCTTTTGTTTCTGATCAGCTGACGAGGGAACCAATTCTCCAGATGAAGTGGTGGTTCAAAATTAACTATGGGATTCTGGTAAGAGAAAAAGGAATATTTATGGAATTAATTTCCTAACACAACCTTCAGAAAGAATTTCAGACACTTCCACTGCTGCTGAGATCAAGGAGGTAAAAACAAGTTTCCATACAAGACTGCCAGCCTTCAAAGTCAAAATGCAGTTCCTTCACCATAATCACACATATATGTGCCCTTGCCAAAAGGTACTCATGGTAAGTACCAAACAGGTCATTATCACTTCTTTTAAAGATACACCAGTATTAACATATATTAAAGGCAGATTTCATGTATTTTGACAAAGTAGCCCTACTTTTGATATCTAACAAGGGACAGAAGCATTTTAGTCACAGAACACAATTACAATCACACTATAGCAAAGAATCAAGCATACTATGGTTGAGCATCCTGAGATTTTGTCTCAAGCATGTGTTTTTTCTGTCATGAGCAGGTCTTCTGACAGGAGACAACAAAAAGTAAGAGTACTGATAACAGTTTTAGCAGGACATGAGAAGGGGAGAATTTGTAACAAAAGAGGACAGAAAAATTAAATAGCTGAGAGGTGCTGGCAGATTTGGTAGTTAAGACCACATCATCACATCTGATTTGCCAAAACCATTTTTTTTCTTCTTTCCCTCTTCAGTCTTTTGCCATTTCACCTCCTCCTTTCTTTGAATAAAGTAATATATGATAAATTGAAACAGTAAACTAAAGAACACATGATGATTTGCAGTCTATGGGTCCTGGCATGTTCAGGACAAGTTTCAACCACCTTGTCCCATGCCTTGTTTCTTAAGAAGAACAAGACCCACTTGTTATAGAACAGGCAGTTCAAAAGCTTTGGAAAGTAATTTCATTTTCCACCTACACAAGAGCTCAACCCATCTATCAGAGAACCACAAAATGGCTGGGGACTGAAGGAACTTAAGGAGTTTTGTATCCCCAGCCAGACCTTCCTGGCTTCCAGCAGAGCACCTCTCCTCATTGGGTCACCTGTCACTCAGGTCAGGAACTCTCCAGGAAGCTGTCAGGTTAAAGTCACCCCAGGGGTCCAGGGTCTGTGAATGAGGCTGACAGTCCAAAGGGGCCTCGTGCACTTGTTCCTCTTGATCAGGTGGCCAACAGCAGATGCCCACTGCTATGTCACCCACGGTGCTCTGCTCTTTAGTCACTACTCAGAACCTCTCAGATGGCTCCTCACCCAGCCCTAGGCATAGATCCATGCATTCCAGCTGACCCACATGAAGGACAACTCCACCTCCTTGTGTTCTGTGCCCGTGCTTTCCAAAGAGCCCATATCCATCCACAGCATTCCTGCTATGGATCTACATACATCCTTCTATGGATGTACATCCTACATGATGCATCCAGCAACATCCCCATGACCTGGACACGATCACAGCCTGCAACTGCACACAGAGCTCCAATCTCCCCCCCCCTCCCCCAATGGGTGTACCTGTGTACAGGTGCTTTGGAATAGCAATCTGTTCTCCTACAGCCAAAAAGCCTGTCCACTGCCCAAGGCCTCACACAAGGCTCTGCATGCACAGGAATCTCAGAGAATGCAAACTACACATCAAGCATCCAACAAGCAGAGCCATTCAAAGGACAGCGCAAAGGGCAGTGTACTGATCAGGGGGAGGAAGACTTGGGGACACCCTAGAAGGCAGTGCCTGAAGCCCAGGATCTGCAGATATTTAAATGTATGTGCTGGAAATGAAAAAGAGGCTCCCTTAGCTCTACAAATTCCCTTTTAACAATTTCCCCTCTCCCTCTCTCTACAGAAACTGCTGCTTGCAGACCCACTCAAAGACTATGCACAAGCTGACAAAGTTTTAGATACCACAAGAAGAGATGCAAAGATACTTTTGTAACATCTGTAGGGCAGCAGTGCATACACTGATAGGCTCCAAATACATGCAAGCAGTCAGGGATGTGTCAATATAAAAGCAACATTAAACTAGGAGGTCAGAAACATTTGAGGATAGACACATAGGAGACACCAGACAGAAAGACCCCTGCCATTACTTAAGAATAGGTTTCATCTCCTTTTTCTCAAAATGGCTTTGACACTTTTGACACTTGACAGCTTTTTTGTGTCAGGCTATTTTGCTCAGAAAATGGGTTTTTGTGGTTTAAGATAATTTGGGGGAAAGGGGAAGATAGTTTGCATTTGTACCTGGAAGAAGCTTTCCACATACTGCAGCAAATAGACCCCACAATCACTGCTGTTATCTTGTTTAGGCACTCTGGGATATAGGTCAATCATTGTTGATTTACTGAATTCCCGATGTGTTTTTCGTTTAGCTTCCCATTCCACTTCAAGGTACCTACAAAAGAAAGTAAACAGTTGAAATATTCAAGGAATAACTCCCAAGCTCAATACTTTTTGGGACACTACTCAACGTTGTTCCAAATATCCAATATTCTTTTGCACACAATATTCTTTTTTCAGAGGCATTTCTACCACATAATAAACACATAAATACCACATAAACAAATATGCATGATGTCATATAAAATCAGCTACTTATGCAGAGTTTCTATAAGCTATTAGGATACCAGGACATTTTTATTCCTTAACTAAAGGAATAATTTTCTTGGCTAGCACACATTTTTCCCAGGTTCATTGTAAGAGGCTAGCAGTGCTTTTTTGATCTAAGCAAACCATTAAAGCCCTCTTAAACCTCACTTGACAAAAAACTTCAGTAGCAATTGCACCAATATAACCCCTGCAATCTAACAGTGCACAAGGTATTTAAATGACTTGATGAAAACCTTAGGAAAGCTCTTCTATAGTGATTAGGATTTATTTGTTATCAGGCTTTTCTAATGTTCTCATGCTTCAGTAGCAACTCACTGACTCCACATTGAGGGCTGGCTGCTGATTTCAGGGATGGGATGGAAAACCTAAGCATCTGGTTTTCAAAGGCAATAGTTACCTACATTTTTCTCCTGGCTTCAGCTAGACTTAAAGTCTCAGAGCTTCTGAAAACCAAAGGTAAGGTCTGACTTAGGAGAATAAATATATGCATTAAGTCAGACCTTGTGTTTGATTTCTAAAAGCCCCAAGTCCTTGCAGTCATGAGAATAAAAAGACATATAAAACACTTCAACAGCTTTTGGAGAAATTGCAACTGTGAAAAGACACTAAATATGAAACAATTCAAAGACAAAGACATTTCAGTGAAGCACACTTTCTAGAAACTGCAAGAACCTATGACTGTAGACTTTCTAATTCATTTGTTTGAGCCTGACAACTGCCCAAAACACAACAAAAAATCAACACAGAGAAAGAATATGTCATAGAATCCCTGCATCAGTTTCCTTAAACTTCTGCTTCCAGGGTGTAACTGGAAATTGAAGGAATAAGAGGTTTGCTTCCCAAACTCCCCTTATCTCACAACTCCATAGGTCTCCACATGTTTCCTGACTTTTTGTGACAGCTCTCTAAACTCCAAGAAACCACACTCTGGAATTTCAACCTCAGGAGTAGCTCAAATAATAGTGCACTAAAATAATACATCCCACAAAGATTTTATCAATAAATAAATAAATTGAAGTTGCTATTTCATTCTTCCTCCCAAGACACATGGCATGGAGATCTGTCTATTTAGGGAAAAGATGGTTTCACAGAAAAATTCTAAATCTCATCTAAACTTTGCATAGCATTTTGAAGAAGTATTTTGAAAAATACTGTTACAAGAAGGTGGTGCTATTTAGTTTACAGATTTTTGTACCTTTCAGTGAAAGGAACAGCTCAGAGAACAGAAAGAACAATTACATTTAGCTTCAGATATCTAAGAGTTTTTTTAAAAGTTGTTGCTAGACATTAAAGTCATTAGGAGTGTGTAGAAGTACTGGATGTTTGTATTACATTCTTCAAATACATTCATCACATACAAAATTTCACATATTTTTACACTTTTCAAAACAAATACCATTCCACTATAACTCTACTGACACATCAAGCTTTTAGACAGCTTCAGTCTAGTTTCTGCATTTTTGTACATAGGAGTGGATTTAACACTTATTCTGTAAGTGTCATCAAAAAAATGAACATTCAGTCCCTTAGAAAATTATTGTTCAGATTTCAAAGTATTCAATTTAAATGTTTTTCTACCCTTAAAAACACCTTCAGTTACTAGACTAGATGGGATAAATCCTCCCCCCACAAAAACAACACCAGCAAAAACCCCTCTATTTTTCTTTTTTCTCCTCTCTCCACTTTACAATTTTTGCATCATATGTGGGTTGCAGAACATAGACAGGCTTTTCAAGCCTCTGTATTATAATTAGTGTTTCCTTAGTCATGACTCTTCATGGATTTTCCTTCAGCATACGAAATATACATTTTTCTAGACAAAAGTATTTTGTATATAGAAATATGACCAGCAGCATCTATTGCTAAAAGATAGAAACTGTAGTTACTTACTCTCTCAAAACCTGAACAGTTTTCTGCACAGAACATGCTTTCAAGGAATCTAAGATGAGTATACAAGGCCTGTACACAAGAAAAACAAAAACAAGTCATTGCATTCATTCATCACCAAACCAGTGAAGGAAATATTTTGTTTACATACAGCCTACCCAAAAGTATTACTATTTTAACCAATGGGGTAAAAATGGACAAGTACCTACATCTGTGATTTTATGACAATTTATGCCTGAATTACTACAGAATTTCATAATTTAATGTTACAATATTAGAAAAAAACCAGAAACATACCTTTTACAAATCTGCTTTTTGGAATTACTTAGGGAGATCTGAGACAAAAGAAAAACAAAAATGAATTGTAAAAAACCAACATAAATTATAAACACTAAGATATTAATAAATTTAAAGGTAGTTAGAGAAGCTCTCATTTCAGAAAAGCAGAAACTAATAAATCAATTTTTAAAACAGGTGAAATCATAGCAGAACAAATAGGTAAGCAAAGGAGGACAATGCTAATTCAAAATGCCTTGCAAAGGCTCCAGGCTATACAAACATGAGTAACTACTGCAAAAAAGTTGATGCACTATCCCTCGGTCAAGTCTCACACCCTTCAGAAATTCAGTAATATGTTTTCTCTGTCAATACAAAAGGGCACTTACTTTAGAAATAGCTGAATATAGAACTGAAGCAGAAGCAGCAACTTCCTTGCCACCTAGTACAAAAGAACAAATCAAAAAAGTTAAGAAAAAAATGCCTAAGTAAAGTATTTTTATTTTCAAGTTCATGATTATTAGCATTCAAATACTTTCCAATATGAAAGTAACAAACGAATTTATTAACCAATTTTTAATATTCCCTTCTGAATCCTGAAATAGCAGAGGTACCAAAGGTCTTCCCCCCGATAAAATTCTTACTGAAACCAAACAACTTTCTAACCATCCCTGATTTTCCACATCTCTTCCAGTGTTTTCCAGAGTTGCAGAAAACTTGCAGTCCTTACTATGCATGGGTACATAAAAACATACTACATCAGTCTGGAAGTTTTAGAAATCATCTTTCATATAATTTCCCTCCTTCAAGGATTAAGACACAACTGCTCATGGCTTGACATAACTTTCTCCTAGATTATGTACCTTTAGAGAATAAACTTCTGTAACAATCCCCCTCTTCTTCATCCCTTAAGAGCACTGAGCCAGCTGTGGTGCTCTCGCTCTCTGGCTCCAGTGGAGACGGCCGAGGCCGGTGGGATAATGAATCCTGCCGGGGACACTCCTCATACACAGCTTCTTCTAACCAAGGAAAACAGATAACTGCCATGTACCAATGAGACCTGCCCAGCAGGAAGGAGACGGAGGAAAAGATGTCAAAACTCTGTAACATTTGGTTCTGAAAAGGCTATGAAAAAGTTTTTATAATATTGAGAACTCATGGACAACTGTTCTGTGACACACAACCATCATTGCCATGTTCTTTTCATGGCATCTTATACTAATTCTCTCCCTCATTTTTTACTTTGCATTGTGGTATAACAGCAAAAATAAGTATCAATTTCTTTAAAAACCCCAAAAAACCCACCACAGCAATTTATCAGTGCTTGAGCACCCATTCCACACTTCAACTAAAATCCAAAATAAAAAAATACTAAAATCAGTGATGGTGATCCCAGTTTTGAATATAGATGAAGGTGTGGCACCTTTCCACAGCTGTTTTCCATTATGTACCTTTCAATGATGATTCAGTTTTACAGGAGTTTCCAAGTATAGGTTGGTTATTTAACCAGGCCAAGGCACATTTTATGGAAGTTCTACTTTTATCTATTGACACTATGAGTTGCTGTGATTTCTTTATAGAAATGTTACTGAAGTGCACAGGAACCATCATAATGACACACAAGTTATTCTGAAAAACTCCTAACAGTAATTTTCAGTAAAACAAATACCAAAGGTACAAAGTTGACAGCTGAATAAACATTTTATCTTCTGAACAGTTTTCAAAAATTACTCATTCCACATGTATTACTTCTTCAAAATCTAATCTATAACGGCAATGATCAGCCACAGATTTTTACCACCACAACATTACTGAAATCTTTAAATATCAGAAAAGGTGTTGAAGACACAGACTTACTCCTCATTCACAGGCACAAAGATATAATCTTTATTGAAGATATTTATATGACGAGTCCATGTTCTTACTCTTCTGTGTCTTCGCTGTGCCGCTCTGAAAAAAACAAATGACAATTCTTGTTTGGTTTTGTTCCTTTCACTTAAAGCAAGGCATAGGGATTAGCACTCCTACATCCCCCCAGTCCCTCAATGGGTTTTTCATTTACTCTAGAAATTTAAAAGTAGACACATTAAAAACAAATCAGCACACCACTGAGCCCAAGTGACTAATGAGCCATTTCTGAACCATCTTAAGCTCTTCTTGAAAAAAAAACCCACAATCATTCATAGATTTGAATGGATTTCTTGCAATTATTATTTACTGCACTAAACACAAAAACCTAACCTAAACACCAGTCAGTGTAAATAATGATCTATAATAATTTTAAAGTATCCATGAATTAAGCTTCACAATATCACTTTTGAAGGCCTATCTGAACAACCTTATCTTTTGAAGGGAAAAAGCTAACTGCCTTGCACAGGGTCATGGAGCACACCTGCAGCAATCACAGAGGTGAGACTCATGCCCTCCAACCCTGAGATTTAAGTGCTGCACCACATTTCATTTCCAGCTCTACAAACAAAGCATGAGGACACAATATAAGGAGACCAAGAAAAAACAGAGAAGATATTTAAGTTTAGATTTTCAGCCTAGTTCGCGCAAGTTGAAATAGAAACCAACATTTCACAGAACTTAGCTCCAATATGAAAGCAAAATTCACTCTCCTCAGCAGACATCCCCATTATTGTGATTCCATCCTCATCTTTGATTAAGAAACACAACTTCAGAGTAGTAGGAACTGGAGAAAATGAGTAAGGAGTGGAAATCCATGCTGGGGTAGGACTCTGCATGGGCCAGCATTAAATGAAGACTTGCTGCAAACTTCCTCTGCTGTGACTGTAGAAGCACTGGGAACTTCAAAGGGGAAGGCATGTTTATAACCTGGGAAAGCACCTATAAAAGCAACTTTCTCAATCCAGTGCCTGAGCTGTGTGAGCAAAGTGAAGCAAAGGGTCTTTAAGTAGCTACATCTGTTGATATTAATTTACAACAGTAAAGAGCCAGGACTTGCACTAGCCATTTGTCAAAAAGGAAACAAGCTAAAATCCCAAACCATCTGCAGTCACCAGGTGAGTATCTAAGCCCAAACACAAAACTAGAATTTCCAAAGCTATCTCCTAATCCAGAAAAGCCACAGTCCTTGAAATACAATAAACTAAGTGCCATTCCCATTCCTCCAGAAGATTATGGACAGTCCAGCCTTGTAAAAGGAACCAGATCAAGGCACAACAGCATTCTTATCACAGATAATTTTGTCCTCACCTCAGAACATTCAAAGTCAGAAGACAGTAAAATCATGGAAGATGTTCTTTTAAACACAGTTACATGAATTTTCAGGACATCTTTGAGAATATTACAGAAGTCTCACTTTTCTTCCCTTCAACACAGCTTTCACCCAGCAGTGACTGTCACCTAAACAAGATGGCACACATAGCTCCCTGTGCAGCTGGCCTTGTTTGCCAGTAGAATGAAAGATCTGGGGACTTCATGGATAACAGAAAAAAAAAAAATCACTTCAAAGAGAAACAAAGAATCCTTCACTAAGCTGAATGATGATGCTTATTATCTCTGGATGGTTTTAGTGAGGTTTTTGTCATTCTCTTCTCCCAGGTAACAAGCAACAGGACAAAAGCCAACAGGCTCAATTTGTGCCAGGGAAGGTTTAGATTGGCTATTAGGAAAATTTCTTCACCAAAAAGTTTTCTAAGGAACAGGCTGCCCATGGAAGTGGCTGAGTCACCAGGCCTGGGGGTATTTAAAAGATGTGTAGATGTGGCATTTGGTGTAGTGGTGGTCTTGGTAGTCCTGGGTAATAATTGTTGTACTCAATATCTTAGAGGTCTTTTTCAACCTACTAGGTTCTGTGAAAACAGAATGAATGTTGGTAGCTTTGCTTTCAAACATCAGTGTTGAGAAGAAACTGGAAGTGACTTAAGAGCGCTTCTACCCTTTAGACAGTTAGCAGGAAACACAATGTGATACAGGGTTCCAGGGCTGCTAATGTTATCTTTTTTGGGAAACTCTCCAATCCAGTGAGCTCATGTGTTAAAAAACAAATGTGTAAGCTTGGTGTACAACAAAATTCTCTTAGTAATCTTTGATCAATAATTTTTTTCCAAGATGTAAAATGAAATACGGGTAAGTGTAAAAATATTATTAGTAGCATAATTTCGTAGAATTATGCATGTCTTGCAAAACTGCATTTATGATAAAAATATCAAATAAATAATTGTCTAAAGTAAATATTCAGATAAAGTTGAAGAAAGGTGATAACACTTACATTCATATTCAGTATAAATCACATTGATTTTAAGGAAAAACACCAGTATGCTTAAATTGTGAGTTACAATATTTAATCACTAATCCTTTGGAAAACACCAAAACCTGTTTTATGTGCTAATTAGTAGATTATCTCCAGAACTTCAAAGGGGCACCAATAGATCAATTGTTTCTGGTCACAATGGCATCTAAAATGGACTTACGAAACTTTGACATCCCCCTCAGAGTTTTTTTCTGTCCTGGTCAGGCACTTGTAGAAGAAACTGCTAAAAATGTGTGTACGGTCAGCAACATGTTTTGGTGCCTTCTCCAATAACAGATACCTACCAAAGAAGAAAACAAAATTATTAAATTATTTTTCTAGAAAGATACTGTTACTGCTGAAAAAAGGGGTAGTTATTCTAATGACTTATCATACTCAGGTTATGCTTAGTATTAGCTGCCTTCACAGCCACTAATCACACAAAACTTTTCTATTTTAACTATGCACATCAGAGTACGTAACAGCCTTCTTAGCCATACTAAGAAGGCAGTTATTTTTTGTCCCTGATTTTTTTCTCCAGTAATCAAGCTTCTGACTTTATTTTGAAAGTTAGGTACCTAGCCCTTACAATTAAGAGAGACTTGAAAATCTAACCAAGTATAAACCCATGGAATGCTATACTTGTACACATTCAAAAAGCATGAAACAGGTCAGTAAAATTGTCCATTTCACTTTTGGAGGTAATGCATGTGAAATCTAAGTACCTGTTATTTCACTGCTGATAATTTTATTATAAACATCAGCTTCAATGTTTATTCTGTCACTCTAGAAGGCCAAAGCTCTCATAATTGCAGTTATCCTACACAAGCTGCCTCCAGCTTCACTTGATGAATTGGGCAACACAGTCATATGTGACATTACTTGCAACAGAATGAAAAGTTTTAACAAATTTTAAAAGTCTTAACAAGTGGGAAGTCTTAAATTTTAAAAGCAGAGGGATTTCTACAGCAATTAAGTTTTTATTTAAATCTTCCTTTTCTGTTGAGAAGCTGCAGCTATTCAGAAGACCATGATGTATTATTTAATTCTAGTTTAGAGCAAAATACAAAGGGCTTTGCTGTAAAACACCATTGAAACACTGTTACACGCTTCCTTTTCCTATCCTTTAGACAAGTCTTCCTATTGCTCACAGTTCTTACATCCATCTGGATGCCAAGTAAAATGCAATTCCTGCTGACAAGCTTCAAAAGAACCAGAATTCTTCTTAGGTCTAGGTCAGCAGAGTGAAAACAAACCACAGTTTTAGGGACTGGTGGACACAAGGCCAGTTCTCGAAAAACTGCTTTCACAAGCAACTTTAGCAGGATGGCTTGGAGTAGCTAAGCCAAGCACAACCTCCTCAAGATGTATCAGCTGTGTTCCTTTCTGCAGATCTGCATCAGAAGAGTATCTGAAATTGCAGAGAATAGCAGAGGATGTTCCACTTGGTGCAAACTTAATAAATAAAATACTACTACAGACCCTCCACTTTTTTCAACTGCCTACTTAACAGTTTCTATTCTGTAAGGTCAGCAAGAAACTTTTTCTTCCAGTTACTCTGTCTGAATTTTATCACAGCCCTTCAGAGGGAAAAAACCAATGAAATTAAAACAAATGAAACTGCTAAGAACAAAAAGCCTTTTAAAAAAAGTCCAATGTCCAATTCATCACCGTTTTTCTTCTGGAATTGTTGTATTTAGTGACCAACATTTCCAGTAACATTCAAATCCACATCACATCCCAGAGAGTGTGAAAGGTACAACAAGGGCTGAGATTACTTACTTAAGATAGAAATCAATGATGACATCATTGAGAAACTCTCCATATTCTAAGCACTCTAAGTCTTCTCTTGTGACTCCCAGTCCTCCTTTTGCAGGTGGGGGTGGATAAACAATTAAACTAGAAAACAAATCATAACAGTGACCAACCGTTTTACTTGACATTGTTCTGAATATGGCTGTCTCATAAGCAGAAGATTTTCTAGAAAACCTGTGAAAAGCAGTAGTTCTCAAAACTTTATCATCTCCTCTTCCAACATTTAGGTTTACTTTTTGGTGTTACACAAAGCACCCTGAAACTTTGATAAAAACTTTTGAAAAGCAGACTATTTTTTGTCTTCATCCTGTTTTTCTATTTTTGATCAAAGTATTTGAAAAATGGCTATATAAAATGTGAAGAAATACTAGAGGACAAATGGTTATAAAAAGATTGAGTGTGATGGAACAGCAGAAGAACACTTTGTTCAGATTTTATAAAAAGCTGGCTTAAATTAGTAAGTTTTGCTAAGATATACTTAAATGGATACTGACAGAACCCATGAGATCCCCACCCTCCCTGTTGATGCACCCATGATATGACCTTGTAGTCATAGATCAGATTTACTCCAATTTCTGTGAGACTGTCATCCTATAACACATCCATATTGTCTTGTAACAGGTAACTACACTGATATTTGCTGATATTTTAGATTTGAAGAGTGACTTTCATACAACACTTTCAAATCAACTAGAGGATGGCAGATAAGTGAGGATTTTTATTCTAGTAATTAATTTATTTGATTTCTTATATTTTCCCTTTCTTCTTTCTTCTTTATATGAAATACACTTACTTCTTAACTGCTCCCATTTCTCTTACTTCTTTCCATTCATCATTCAGTGCAGAGGACAAAGAGATACAATAGCAGCCACTATTCTGCTTATTTGCAAGGGCATAACTGGGCCTGATCACTTTTAGCTTCGATTCCTACCAGAAAAACACAAACAATTGTAAAAAGCATTATACAGCTTGATACATCAAACACAACACCCAAAACCCAAGCCTAAAAACCACAGGAGTACCCTGCATCACTGAGAGGATTCTTGCTGAAGATCCAAAGTCTAAACTTTGGTATTTGGGCAAACATGCAATTGTTCAGACAACTAAAAAGTTATTAATATTTAAAAAAAATTCACAGATCTTAGTTCATAATAATCTCTCTAAAACTATTCAAGCATTATTTAACCACAGAATAAACCAGAAATGGTTTTGGAAAAGAATCATAAAAGAATGGAGACAAGTGTCAGACTGTCTTACCAGGAGCTATAAATATACGCTTGGAAGATTCGAAAATCTAGTCCTTGAACAATTTGCCTAAAAACAACACATATTTGAGTTGGCTGGCTTCCTTTTAAAGTTCCCAATTTCATGGACCTTGCAGACTGACATGCTGTCTCTTGGCTTTTTACTGGTGGGAACAACGATATGTAATTTCTGTGTGACAATGATGTGGGGCTGGGTTTAGACATTTACTCAAGAGATTAGACTAAGACAACATGTTAACTGGCACAGATTCATCTCCCCAGCAGTCTGAGAAATAATTCAAGCTGTGGAGACCCCACAAATACATCTAAAGGTGTCTGGAGGGCCATCTACACAGCTTCTCCTCTGCTGCACTTCCAGCTCAACCAAAAAAATGGTTCCATTACTCATTACTTGATTAACTTCCTGCTTGCTGCCCTAGAGACACTACAAGGGCAGAAAATCCCTGTGGTTCAAAATTTACACAACTGTGAATAGATCTAAAGCACTGGTACTTGGCACTTACTGATGAGGTCTACAGACTATCCCCCTGTGGACACAATCTAGCTAACTGCAAATTTTGAGCTATGGGTTTTTTGAGCTATGAATTAAGGAAGAAGGCTGACCTAAAATTTACTCAAACACATGAATGCCAGTGTTGATGAATGAAGGAACAGCTGTCCACTAACCTGAATTACAGGCTCATGATCATCCGAGGTATTCTCTTGTGGCATGTATTGCTTTAGTAGATCCTTATTGCAACTCACAAAAGAGCTTTCTTCAGGAGAAAGATCCTTAAACAAGGGTAATGCTTGTTTCAAAGACAAAAACTCAGCAAGATCCGGTGCTCTGTTCCTCTTGCTGACACCTGTAATCAGTTCAGCCAGTCTGTCTTCTTCCCATTCTGTGAGTGGTTGAGACAGTTCAAAAAATACAAATTCATTTGATTTGGCTGGAAAAAGGAGAGAATGGATAATATTAACTATTGGATTATGCGATAGAAACTTGTCTGAACACCCACAAAGGGACTTAGAGAGACAATGGCAGGAGGGTGAGCCCAAACAATGCCCTGCCAGGTTCATCATAGAGGCTATCAGGCCACAGAAGTCCCCCTTTCACAGGCCCAGTGAAGCACAGCAAAATGGCAGGTAGGAACCAATTACAGACTGAGCAAGAGAGACACAATCGGGGCCCTTCCCAGGGCTGTCCCAGGAGAGTCTCAGCCCAAGGGTCCAGACCCAAAACCCATCAAGCTAAGTCAATGCCAGAGCATTTTTTGGACTGAAAGGGGGTTGCTGCTGAGGTGTACAGTACACATGATGGGATGCAGAGGAAGAGTGTTTTGGGATTGTACAGGAATCCCAAAGGACTCTTTAAGGAACGACCTAAAGGCAGCAAAGAGACATTCAGGTAATTTGAAGAAGTAGTATGGGCAAAGAGAGGGTTAAGGGCATAAGAAGGACCAGTCACATTTAAATACTTTGCTGGTCAGTGCACTTGTCTGGCCATGCCATGAGCATGGATCAGCACAGCCCATCCTGTCTTCTTATTAAAGTCCTTCCTAACTCTCCTGGCTGACAAACTACTCTGACCCCTTTCAGGCTGTCAGATCCACCACAATATATTTCCCTCTAATATTAACACACTAAGGCAGCAGAGCAGAACCATAGCAATCATTTCCACAATCTGCAAATCCACCACTGATTTTTTCAACAAGTCCCTAAAAACATGACAAAACATTCACATTACTATGTAAAATTAAAAGGTGTAAAACAGTCAAACATAGAAATTCAATAAAAATTCCTGATGGTTTCTCCAACAGGAATGTAACCAATGCAGATAAACCTAATATTAAAAGATGCCTTGCATCTTCATACTCACATTCCACTCATTTCACTGGGAACTGTGTCTACAGAAGGTACCAGTAACTTCAATAAACTTGCATCAACTAAACGTAGCTCCCTACTAAAATTTTATTCAGTATTTTGCTTCAAACTACTTGTACTCCTCATGTAAAGCTGCCATTACTTATAATCTTTCTTCATACAGGTGGTGACTTTTAAATGTCACACAGACAATGCTGACATCATCTTTTTTGTAGATGCTATTTGCAATGATTTTGCTTACATAAAAACCTTGTATGATTGTGCCACTCTGAATGTGTGAGCCAAGGTTATACTCTATTTTTTACAGAGATTCATGCTGGAAAACCAAATACAATGAGTCCATAATACCCGAAGATTAAACATCCCATTTGGCCTTTTGTGGAAATTTTCTTCAATAATAATGAATGAATAATAATGGCTCACTGCAGTCTTGTCAAAGCCCAAGTCAATCTTTACTTGCCAAGCCTTTTGTATAGCATGTACAACACTCAAGAGTAAGGATATTTAACACATCCATATATTTTAAAGGGAGAGATGCTTTGTCCTCAAGTCTAGTTTCAGAAGGCCTTCTGACAGAAACTACAATTGAATTGTTTTGATGTCTTTTTATTAAGTAGCAGTAATTTTGAATCACATAATATTAGGGTTTTTTATTCCAAATAAAAATACAGTGAAGCATTTCAGAAATGCAGAAGTAACCAACTTACCTACACTGGTACAGCCTCACCTTGAGTACATATATGCAATTTTGGGCACCACAAAATAAAAATGACATTAAGCTATTAGGGAGCATCCAAAGGAGGGCCACAAAGACAGTAAAGGGCCTTGAGGGGAAGTCATACAAGAAGCAGCTGAGATCACTTGACTTGTTCAGCCTGCAGAAGAGGAAACTGAGGGGAGACCTCATTGCAGTTACAACTTCCTTATGAGGGGAAGAGGAGGGGCAGGCACCGCCCTCTCTGTGGTGACCAGTGACAGAACCCAAGGGAATGGCCTGAAGTTAGGGGAGGGTTAGATTGGATATTAGAAAACAGTTCTTCACCCAGAGGGTGGCTGGGCAGTGGAACAGGCTCCCCTGGGAAGTGGTCTGAGCACCAGCCTGACAGAGTTCAAGGAGCATTTTGACAATGCTGTCAGGCACATGCTGTGATTCTTGGGGATGGTGCTGTGCAGGGCCAGGAGCTGGACTCAATAATCCTTCCAACTCAGTGTATTTTCTGATTCTGTGATCTTTAAAACACTATAGACTTTCCTCTGCATTCAAAAAACACAGCTGTGAAACACCCACTTTACAGACACAACCTTTTCATAGCACTTAAGGAAAGCAATTACTCACATGGCTGGCTGGTAACTGACTTTCCCATCTGGGTTTCAATCCTTTCTACATAATCCACAGACAACCAAAGAAAAATAATTGTTGAAGAACAGCCACCACCACTTCTCCACCAGCCAAATCTTCTCAGATCCAGTGTATCCACTGTAAGCTGAATGTTCTTAAGAGACACTGTAGAAAACAGAATTCAAAAAACCATGCTCTTAACAGCCATAGATGAGTAATACATGTCACAGTAATTACATGCTGCGAGGTATGACTGGAGTGTATTAACACAATACTATAGATTTTATCCTTGCATTACACAAAATACTGAGAATTCAATATTTAAGTCAGTTACATCAAGCTGTGTAAAACAAAGTTACCAAATTATAACACAAAAATCTAAACACCTGCAGGATTCTTCCTGAAAAAAGATTTGTTTTTCCCCTCAAAATAACCACAGTTAATACCTACAAATATGGAAAAAAGAACACTGCAAATCATTAATTCCTATTTGCTTTCAGTCAAGTCAACTTCAAACTGCTCATAAACCTTTTCCTACCACAATCATCTTGGAAAATCAACTGAATGCAAATTTATAGTTATATTCCTCTTAGCTTTAGTCTACTCATATATTTTTTTAAACCTAAGGATCTAAAATGTGAATTTGACAAGTTCAATTTTTTCACCTCAGAAACATACATAGACATATCTACTATAGTTCAACACCTAAAATATGCAGGAAGATGAGAGGCATGCCATTAAAACTACAAATTCACCTTAAAAATACAAGAAGCTGCTAGGTTGTTAATGCTTACACTATAGACACCGAAACTTTTATTTATTGAAAAACATAAATTTTAAAACTTTCTAACATCTTTGTGAAAGATTATAAATAATTCATAACAGAAATACATACTTAGTGTTTTAATGCAATACTTTAAAGATACAACTAAAAAAAAAGGCTAAAGAAAAGAAAATCTCTTACCCTGAAAAGGGATCACAATATTTTTCATTGTAAACTGAAATAAGATTTAAAAAAAATATTAGTTTGTATTTTACAAATTGATTAAAACAATATGGATTTTTAAATACCTGCACATCTTTCCTTATAGTAAATAAACTGAAAATAATATAATAGAATCATTCTGTTTGGAAAACACCATTAAGCTGAAGTAAAATATGCTTAGTTTGATACTTCACATTGCCTGTATCACCTAATAAACATTTCTAAATTACTGGACCTAAATGACAGCAAGTAACTTCCAGAGATGCAAGGCACTGAGAAATAAGCACAAAGTTGCAGAACTGCCTATAGGCTCCTTAAAAAGAAAAGATGAACACTTGTGACAGAAGGAGGTAAAGCAACCTGTGAGAAGCTGTCAGATGCACTGCTTGAAGTAAGGACATGATAGAAGTGGTTCAACTTTATGCTGGTATTTCTTTATGTTAATCTTTGAATTAAAGGCCTTTAAAGATTCCACTTGCACTGCTGCTATGTTAAAGAGACTTTGCTAAATGAAAAATGCTTTATTGTCACTTTGACAAAAGGTTATATATATAAACAAAGGAAGTTTTCCCTGTGGCACCACATAAAGTTGTGTTTCCCAAGGAAAATTTCTACTTTACACTTAAGAGCATTGATTCTAAATTTATTTCAACTCATCCTTCAAATTATTTTTGCCTATTAATTTAGAAAATTTCCATGAAATGTTTTTGTAACTGCTGCTTTGTGAGAAGCTGAAATTTTTATTACAATCCAAGATTTCAAAATGTCTTAATGAAGGCAAAAGAAGATATGCAGGTTCAAACATCTCTTTTTCAGTTGCAATATACAAAATGAACGTGGTCAAAGACCTGTTGAAACTCCTGGAGCTGGTGCTCCATTTAAAGAACATCTCCACTTATGTTTCTACACCCTGAGAGTAGCAGATTGCCTACACGCTAAAGCTGTTAGTATTGTTTTTATATTCTCTGAAACCACAAAGTAAGCAATTTTATGTTTAAAAGGCAAGAGCATAGTATATATCTGAACTCTGATTATTATGAACTACTTTATTAGAACACAATTATTATTTCTGAGAAAAGTAATTGGTCTTTATTTTAAGTTACATTAATTGGCTAATAATATGCCCCTTGTTTTGTTAGAATTCATTAAAACTTCCTCAGTATGACTTGTGTTCCAGTAGAGCATTTATACAGAACCTTTACACGTGAAAAATGTGGCCACAGCAAATCACAGTTTGCTTTTCTAGAGACAGTAATCCAAATGCACAAGGCAATGGACCACACACACCATTGTTTAGCCAAAGGAATTTAATGCAACAGTAATGAAAACACTTCCACACCAAGTACCACTGACTTTGTTTAACCAGAATTTTAATTTTTAAATATTCACAAAATAGCATAATAGAACAACTTACCCTAGCAGGACCTGTTGACAAACACTTAAATTTCCCAATATGTAGTCTATCAAATTCAACATCCAGTGCCAGGTTTGTCTCCTTTCTAGGTATGCTTCCAGAAGGTAAACTGAGAAGACGTTTCTTTTCAATTGACTCTATTAAAAACTGGAAAAAAAAGTGTATTTACTAAAGGACTTGTTAGATATGCTCCTCCTGTAACCTCAGGAATACCCTTCTTCATGCTTGTAAGAATTGACTCCCAAAGCCAGCTTTCACATAAAAAAATTCATATTATAAAGCTCTAATTGTTATTACATTCATTACTGACAATTTCCTTAAGGGTCTAGCAGTACCTTGCTACACCTCCATTACCAAGACACAATCTGTGCTCTCGACTTGGTTCTAAATTAGTAAAAACTCAAACAGAGCAACAAAATAATACCCTTCTTTTCATAGCAAAGCTTCAGGATCCAATTCAATGCTTATGATTGAATTGATTCACCTGTGAGAAGAGGCAGCAATGGCTCTTCTGACTTGTTTCAGGATTACAGAAATAACACATATCCAGGTCAAAGCAAGCAGCCAAAGGCTAATCAAGCCCAAAATGGGGCAAACAACCTTCATGGCTACTTTTCAAGTTCTACACCTAGCCTGAGAGGAAAGGGAACTTCACCTCATCTCTTTCTGCTGCAAACAAAGATCCTGAACTTCTATAAGCCCTGAATTACAACAGAGGATCGGATGACAAAAAGAAACTATGATCAACATAAAACAGTGTGTGGAAACTATTTTTTCCACAGATATGTCTTCATCATGTCTGTTTCTACCTCAGATTACTATTTGATCTTGCTGTTTTCTGAAATTAAATATTTCCAAATGTTTATTGTCAAAATAGGAAATACATTGTGTGTAGCAAAAACACCCAAGCTTCAGAGCCAGAGAAATTCTCTGAAGACTGTCCAGTATTCTATCTGTGAAATAAATTATTGCAGCTTCTGCTTCTGGCTGGGACCATAATAAACAATCATTTTCTATAACAAACATTACAAAAATAAATTGGCATAACAATACATAGGCCAAAAACTGGGCTACCTGCTCTGTGTGACTTTCCATCTTGTCTTTTAATTGCTTGGCTGAGAAACAGAAGTCAGACTGTTGGTCTTTTTCTTTATTTTCAGTGATATTATCCTGCATCAGCTCTGTGCATTGTGGTTCAGAAGGCCCATCTTCATCATCACTGGAAAGGATAACTAAAAAGGAGAAAAGAAGCATACATATACTACAATTACAGACTTGTGAATATTTCATTTCTTGTGAATTTCAGACAAGTAAAGAATTCTGTCTTGCAGTACATGATATCAAAGTACACTGCTCAAAACAGTCAAGATCTGCATGCATGGAATTGTATGCAACAAGCAGTGCCCTACATCTTGACAAACACCTTTTATACCAGATCCTCAAAAGTATTTGGCTATTAAATGAAACAGGACACAGCATAGCTGCGTCAAAGAAGAGAGTAATTTTTCTCAGTTTTAGCACCATTAAAAAGTAAAAGCTCAGTTTTTCCATAGCCAAAAAATCAGCTGAGAAAAGAGGATTGGAATTCAAGAATCTTGCTGTCCATCCTGTTTCTTAGGTCCTGACACTAGGCACTGTTCTCTAGCCTGCACAATGCATTAAAACAACAGGATGGCAGTCTTCAATCTTTTGTTCCCTATGTCTCAACTAGCCAGTTATGCTCGAGTTCTCCTAGTACCTAAGTGTACCACCAGGAATTGTCATCAGCACAGACACAGTACATACTTGGGTCAATGGAAACAAGTTGCTGATTACCCCTGCAGATTCTGTTCCGCAGCTTGCGCAGGTACTCTGATTTGTCCATCTTTAATTTCCTGATTGTACTGACTTGGGGTGAAACCACATCCTCACTGGTGGCAGAAAGCTGTTTCTTGGACAAATTTCTGGAAGGAGACTCTGAAGCAGAGTCCTCTGAGTGGCTGTGAGCAGGGCTTAAGTGGTTGTGGGTGGAAGTGTCTTTAGAGTCTCTCTCTGCTGGACAGTCTGGCACCAGAATAGGATTAGCTCTGTGATCTTGTCCATCCTCACAGGGTACTCTGCAGCCAGGAGATTGAGCTGAACTCAAACTTTTCTTTGCCTAGAAATAGGAATCAGAGACAGGATGTAAGCTTATTACTTGACATTTCTAGATGGTTCAGATCATTGATATTAACTATGTGCTAGAAAAAAAATAATTATAGCTTAACACAGTGACATTTAATGCTCAGTTCTAATTTCAATAATTCAATAATTTCTCTCCCCTCATATTCCAAAGACTATTATTACATAAAGGCATGAGGGGCAACCTTTTGAAAGGCTACAATGACCCCTATTCAAACTGAAAAAGGAACTATTTTTTTTTTTAGCAGCTCTGTCAGTGTCAGACATGGAGAGACCAATAAACAGTGATTTCTTTACTTTCCAAAAGTATGGCTTGGTCAACTGGGTTTTACAGGTTTGGTAACTGCCTGTCTCTGTAGGGTTTTAATCAGAAGGCTACAGAAATGCCTTTATTGTTTATATTCAAATGCTTGAATATAAATCACACTTTGTATTTGACTGATTTCCTCAGTCTTATTTGTTGGGTTTTTTTCAAATCCAAATGATGGGTAAGAACAAAATTTCAGGGAAAAGTACAATAGACTAAGGAGGAAGCAAAAAGATGACATCTACAAGATTTCAATAACCTCAAGTATACTTTGCAGTTTTGCTGTTAATGCCCCTAATTTGTCCCTAATTCTAGATCATCTGTGAAAGAAGCTTCGCTTCAGTAGCTAGATGCCTTATTTTCAAAATTGCTTGAATCTATGCTCCTGTCTGAAGGAAACATTGTCATTCATCTTTCTCAACCTTTCTGCTACAATAAACATTGTGATGATGTGGACAGAAGAACATTTGTTCACTCCTTGTGATGCATCACTGAACTACTTTACCTCAACAGGTAATACCTGCTAATATACCTGGATAATAAATCCTATTTATTGGCATAATCCTTTTATTTGGGATGTTGCTGCTGCTGCTATGGTAGTGTGTGTGAATGTGTGCTAAAATGATGTGCAACTTACAGAGAATGCAAGTGACTTTTGTGGAATGTGTGCATTACAATCATCAGAAATATGGCCACTATGTCTTCTTTTCCTTTTCTCAGAATCAAAAGAGCCCGATTCCTTCTGACTAAGAGTAGTGCTGTTCATGAGTCTGCTCCTCTTCTCTGGTTCACCACAGTGCTTGTTTTCTGTGTCAAAAAAAAGTAATTTAACATATTATCCTTAAAAACCTTTACATTTCTTCATATTGTTTATGTCTTATATAAAATGCACAGAAGCAGGTATAATAAGTTCTCCACAGTAAGTTGTTTCCTTTTTTAATTGCATATGGCTGCTAAAACATATGCCCTAAAATTATTATTATTTTTGCATAATTAGTCAAGGGTATAACCAAATTCATAGCTCCCTTCCAAACAAGATTTAGCACTTTATACTCCACAGTCTTTCTTTATCTTCTGCCAAATGGAATATTCTCAATTCCCTGTTCTAATCTGCAAATATTAGTAGCCAGCATAAAAAGACAGCACATTATCCCTGAAGAGTGCGCATAGAGATCATAATTCTTCAGCAGTGAAAACAAGTATCATCTAGTATAAATATTTTAACAGGGTTCACAAACTATTTGAGCATTCTTAATGAATTACATTCTTTATTATAAGACTTTTTAGAAAATCAAGATTATAACAGTGCAGTGAGGCTGCACTCAGTCTCATTTTTCTTCCACAGATTTGATTCACCATAGTTTTATTCCTATTTAAAACCAGGCATTTGATATATTTTTACTGTATCTGTAAAAAAAGTGTATTCTGAGGAAACACATACACTGTGTGCAACACCTCTATTTTTGTGCTCGCCTCACAGTACTAGAGTAAAAAAGGAAAATATCCCAGCAATCTCCAAAATTCATACTTAACTACCAGATGACTGCTAACTACACACCTTTCTTCTGCAGCTCTCGTCTTCTGAAAGTGACAGCATTAATTTTTTCTGGTTCCTTGGAAGCCTCGGTCAATTTACATAGTTCATCATCTGTCTTTCTCAGGCAATGTTCAGACCTGTAAGTAATATTAACTATGACTTATCTTTAATTTTGAAATAATACTGAATAAAAATCCCAACAGAAACAAGAGTTGATCAGACTTCAGACTTCTGCCTCTCCCATAAACATGTGTACCTAGCCAAATGAAACACAAGTTAATTCAGTCCAGTTGTGGAAATACACAAATACTCTAAATTGTTAATGAAACAGATGCTTCTAAAAAGCACAGTATGAGAATCTGACATGCTTGAGATTAGACACTGAAACATTATTTTGCTTTAAGGAATGATTGCAATAAGAACACAAGAAAAAAAGAGAACGATCAGTTGACCATCATTGCCTTTGTAACAAATATGGTGAGAATGTAGTATATATTTTCTTGGATTCAGAACTGGTGATAGAATCCATTGAGTAAGATCCTCAAATGTGAATTTATTTGAAATAGAAATTCCTGCTCAAAAGGGCCTGAAACAGTAACTTTAAAGGTGGTAGAGAGGGATGGGACATCAAAAGAAACAAAGAGAAAACAACTACACTACTTAATCCAAATGGATTTCTGCTTATCATTTTATAACGTGTTCAACTCAGAATGTTGTGGTTTCAAATTTTCAAAGAGCTAAGTGATCATCACAATGCCTGATGACATCACTGACAGCCAAGCTTCAGCTCCTAAAAATCATCACCCACCATGGTAAAAAACAATCTTGACATCTCTAACCAGACAACCAAAACTGTTGAACACTTTTTGAACAGATGACTACTCTTTAGTGACTTATCTGTAAATTGGAGTATCAGTGTGCTTTGGGAATTCTGTACAGACAAAGATTCCTGGAGTGCTCCAATACTACAGTGATGAGCACTGTGAAAAAATTACTGATTACCTTTCCATTCATAAAAAATCATGAATTGGACCAGATACAGAAGTAGTTTCCAGTAAGTGCTATTTTTCATTCTGTATATGGAACGAGACAGTCTTACAGACTACGCAGGTCACGATAGAAAACTTTATTTTGGAACCCAAACTTCCCTCTCAACTAAAATATTTGTATGCATAACAACTGTATAGAGTTGACTATCTTAAAAGATCATACAAAACCATTAAGTGTTTTTCAGCATTTGTTTTATACCAACATCACAATTCAGGGATTTTAACAACAGAAAGCATGTGAATGGGCTGTTTCAGCTAATAGATTTTCCTAAACATATATATATGTTTGCTTTATACATAAATTCCACACATTATAGTTTCCATGCCAGCTTCACTGATAATTCAGTTCAAAATGCACCCCTTAACAGATATATGCATCACCTATGAAGCTATGGCAATATATATTGTAAAGTGGTCTTAACAACCATGAGAAACAAATACTGTAAACACTTTAAAACCCTAGGTTTCTTTATATTTAAAATCTTCTTCAAATTCATTAGTTATATTGACAGGTCAGTGCTCACTTAAATAAGTGCATTTCACACTGGGCTGCAGTAAAGCAACAAAAATTCACCAATTCTGTATGTCCTAGGGTGACATTATGATGCTTGTATCCCCAGTCATCTGTTCTGTTTATGCTGGATATTATGTTCTGTGCCTTCAAGGCTGGCCCTGAAAAGCAGAGCTTTGTTTTGTTACCAGCCTGCTCACTGCCCCACGGTCGGTGGGACACAGACACTGCAGCATATAGCGCTGCTTTTGCTTTTGCTCTTGCTTATTTTAGCTAGGCAGTCCTAATTTTTCCTGGACTGTTTCCCTTTCTCTTTCCTTGGAGCCATCCAAACCTGCTCCAGACCAGGACCCGGGGAAACACTGAGAGCTCACACTTTGCAGCCTGCCGGGGCCCACTCTGCAGCCTTTCCCAGAGCTGGAGGGACTGATAACAGAGCCACCACCCACCGGAGAGACTTCCTGACTTTGTCATCTCTTCAGAGCAGCAAATGAGTTTTGTCACCCAGTATTCTTCATTTTGTGTGCTGGGGAGTGCTTTGGCTGCTAAATAAACAGGTTCTTTCCGCTTCTCTCTGAGGAATCCTTCCTGAACAGATTGGGGGGAGAAGCCGTGTGGGTTTTCTGGGCCCCTTTAGAGGTTTTCCCACAAATTTGCCCTAAACTAGGACACTGTAATAAAAAGAGCAAGAATGGAAAGAGGGAGCTGGCAGTAAGTTCTAACTGGTATAGATAAGTTAGCTTATTACCACCCTGTTCTGATGACACATAATTCTTTAACTTGATTTGAAATTTCCAGTACAAAAACCTACACAAAACTAGCACAATTTCCAGCAATACAAAGTGTGCATTCTGGCTACTCTGATGGTACAAAAGACTCTCTGTATGATCATGTGCACATATATGCACACCAATAACAAGGGGGGAGCTTTTATTATTCTTCTCCAAAGAAGAGACCCCAAAAGAATCAGTGCCAAGTGTACATGATGCACTGACTTTACTTACAGACAGGTAACTGGGATCAAGCCATGACTTTGTTGAAATAACTCCTCAATTCTCCATTTCCCATATTGTATCTCTTACAAATTGCACTAAAGTGCTAGTCACTGGAGAAGGGTGAAAAGTCATCCAAATGTTGGTTCCTGACAACAAGCTTTTTACACAATACATTAGAAAACCATGCAACAGGTACAGAATATTAATCATTCAAGCAATGAACCACTACAAACCTAAAGCAAGCTGAGTTCACAACTACTAAAAAAATTACTAGCTCAAACCATGATTGAGCTTAATATATGACATTGTGCTCCAGATATGAGCCAGAAAAAAATACACAAGGTGAACACTCAGATTTAGAGTGTTAAATACAAGAGTTCTTGTTTTCCTCTCTATAAATCCACTAGCTCACATTATCCAAAACTTTACAAAGTTAAAAAATCAGACACTAAAAAATTAGTTTTATTTTGCAATAAAACAAACCGAAAAACCCAAAAACTTAAACTCACAACAATTCAAATGAACACCCCACACTTCAGCCAGCCTTAAGTCACAGAAAATTATTTGCAAAAAATATGATACTTTAAAATGAGACAGCCTAATAAACTGTTCTCTAAATCTCATTTAAATCACAGCTTTGTCAGATTAATTTAAGCAGCAATGGGCAACTCAATAGGAAAAAAAAAAAACTTATTAATTTCAGTTCTCTAAGATGATGATGTTATCAGAATGAGGAATATAACTGACTTCTCAATTTTAAGCTGGGAACTTTTAATTACTCCTGCCTTCAAAAAAAAAAAAACTCACATCATTCTTCTCTTCATCTCTCTACTGTCTTCCTCAGAATTTCCTGCTATTTTTCCCTATGGAAAATTTGCTGTTGTAGCCATAACAGACAGACAACTTACTTTGAATGCAACTGCCACCTTAGATATTAGAATTAGATAACACCTGTTTTGGTCTGATTTCTGCTAGTTTTATATGTCAAACATTACCATGATGCTCAGTCAACCTAAATATAGGAAGCAAAGATGAAAAGTAGATGTTAAGTGGTAGGAGGATACACACAGCCCTTAACCAAAGCCACCCTGATAGGAATATTGACATCACCAGTGGCTTAAGGTAAAAAAAAAAAAAAAAAAAAAAATTAATTATCACAGCGAAGAATTTGGAGATATTTTGCAAAAGAAGTTATTTGAAATCATGCTAGAATACATTAAAACCAACAGGAAAGCAAGATTTTGGTTCTGGACACAAAACCAACTTAGATGTGTTACAATTACTTGTGTTTCTTCCCAAATCAAAGCAGTAATACATTGCAAACAGAAATTCCTTCTAAGAAAGAAAAGTAGCCTTTTAACATTGGGTCCAGCAAACCAGAACAAATGCAATGTTAAAATGGCTCATTGGAGAAGCATGTTAATTTGCACTCAGGAAACTGATCTCCTGATGCAAGAAAAGAATAGAACAAAAGTTGTTTCAGAGAAATTCTTTTCCATTGTGAAGTTAGGTCATTTCAGGAAGACTGGCAAAATCAGCAGTGAGTAACATACCTTTCAGAAAGAAAAGAACTTTCATGAGGAGAACTTAACATTTGACATGTCTGTAGGCTGGCAACAGCTGATGAGGGTAGTTGACCCGATTGCAATTTGTCTGCAGCAGGTAAATTTGCATCAATTATTACGTGGCTGTCTATGTACTTTCTTCCAATTTTCGTACTCAGGACGTTCGTCAAGATAACTTTGGGTTGCCTGCCATACATATAACAGTAAATCGTAAGTGCTGCACTGCAATCTAGAAAAACAAGCTTCTTGTTAAATTCATGTATCCTAGAGGCTTGATAATTAAACATCAATATTTTTAGTCCTTTAGAGGCCAAAAAAAAAAATATCCCATTAAACTTAAAGTACAAGAAAAGCAAGTAAACACAAAATATGACCAAGGTAAGAAAAACTAGCCACATAATTTTACCTTAGCCAGATACTATGCACACTGCATTGCCTCTAACATATCCTGCAGTACTGTTTAAAAACTGGTAAATATTTCTCTCTAAACAGCTTTCATGCAGAATCTGTACACACTTCTCAGAACTCTGGAACAAACAATCTTGATTTTCCTGTGAACAAGAAGCCACCAGTAAAACAGAGCAAATTTTCTAAAGCACTTGATGAACAGGTAGAAAAGTAGCATGTACACAAAAGGTAGCATTAGATTTTATTCCACTCCTCAAATATGAGGTGGCACTCTAAGAGTATTGCAAGACCCAGAAAAATACCACCAGGTGTTAAAACAGAGAAGCATCAAAAATAAGCCAAGCAGAAATATAAAGATGCAACTCCTACTTGAACACACACATGATGTGTAAGAGCAGCTCAACTTACTTCATACAATGCCACAGCAGCCAGCTTGTTGTATAGCTCATATCTACTTCCTTTCTCAGACTGGGATTTAAATGCTACCAATTCAATGCAATTTATTTTGGATTAGGTTGTAAGGCTATGGCCTTTTTGAATGTATTTTGAACAACACTGCCTTTTGGGTATTGACTGCATAATTCTCCTGTTGTCTGTGTTCATCCACAGAGCACACTGCAGCACAGACTCTGTTGTCTGGAGAGCTCCTCTTGCACCAAGATGTAAATTTGCTTTTCATCAGGAAACTACCTTCCAGACACGATTGCAGAGACCCACAGGGGATAAACAATTAAGATGAAAATTCTAATACTGAAGAACATGTAGACTGGATGTAACCTCCAATAAAGGAAGCCCCTAAACTGTCTGTCACCAGAAGCTCAACAGGAAATCCCAAGAATAAAGCATTCACTTTAGCCATACTTTTCCCTGAATATCTATTATCCCTGAAACTGACCACTGTTTGCAGGGCTGCAAAGAAGATCCTAGACTTGATAGGCTTCTCTTCTGATAATTTATGCCAGTTTTTCTACTTTCATGAGCAGCCTAAAGCAATAACAGTGAAAATACACCTTGGTATCTCCTCCTAGAAAAGCACTGCACTGAAACTCCAGTGTATTCTTTTCATGAGAATAAAAAAAAAGCCAAACATTTTGAGAATTCAATGGCTAAACCATAATTAATTGGTCTTGACAGTACAGGACCTTCTAGAAGCCATATAATCAGAAAAAACACTAAAGCATGCCTGGCACCATCTCTCTCAATGATTATCAAAAGGAACCAGGCACAAGTGAATTCAGTGAAGTGAGATAAAATACAGTTCATGAACAAGGAAACTGTGGCACAATAAAGAACACATTCTCATGAAGAAATAACTGCAAGGAAAGTTATTTTGTTTAGTGACATGAGGCAAAGACAACATACCTTTTAGACAGAAAAAGACTTTGGAGAGTAGGGTTTAAAATCTGCCATATCTTTACGCTGGCAGCAGATGATGAGGGTGCTTGATCTGACTGCAGCTTGCCAGCATCAGAAAAATTAACACCAGTTTTAGGTTGCGCCTGTGTGTATTTTCTTCCTATTTTCGTCCTCAGGACATTCGTCAAGATAACTTTGGGTTGCCTGCCATACATATAACAATACATTAATAATAGGGTGCTGAGAACTTTTAAATCACATGAATTCAACAAAGATATTCTATGAGTTCGCTGTCTCTGCATCATATCTTAAAGGCCACTGCCCTGGCAATTTACAAAGCAGTTCTCTTTGGAGAAGAGCAATCACAAACTCATCTTTTGATCAGGACAGCCTTTCAAGGTTTCTCCTTCTGGCATGAATGACTAACATAACCATATGCTGAAGAGATAAACTTTCAGTGCAGAAACACTGAAATGGAAATCTTGGTGCATCTTGTTATCACAAAATGTTGGAAGTAGTGTCACTATGGCCTTATAAGCTATTCTGAAAGTGTACACTTGACCATTTGCAGAATATGAAAACAGACACTCATTTTGTGTCATCTTATTTCAAAATCATGAATATTATTTGTTCCCATATGGCAGATTAATTATGATCTTGCTGGGGAAAAAATAAGTTATTATAAACCTCCCAGTTCTGAAGATCCAACTATTTCTATTCAATTTCACTAAAATTACTTAGAATTATGAATTATAAAGTCAGTAAAAATTACCTACTGAAGTTCTTTAAAAAAGTATCTATACTTTGGTAGTTCTGCTAGATTGGTACCAAAGCCTTCACATAAAGAATTAATTCTGCATTATGGCCAGTAATTTGGACAGTTTTCTCACAGAATCATAAGGGTTGGAAAAGACCTCCAAGATAACAAGTCTTCAGCTGAATACCACCATGCCCACTCAATCATACTGCAAAGTGCCACGTCTATTTGCTTTTGAGCATTTTCAGGGATGGTGACTCCACCACCTCCCTGGGCAGGCTATCCCAGTGCTTAACCACTCTTTCAGTGAATAAATTTTTCCTGATATCCAGCCTGAACCTCCCTGGCACAGCTTAAGTTCATGTCCCTTTGTCCTGTCACTGGTTGTCTAGGAGAAGAGACCAACACCCACCTTGCCACAATCTCTTTTCATGCAGTATTGGAGAGTGATAAGGTCTTCCTTCAGCCTTCTTTTCTCAAACTGAACAAGCCCAGTTCCCTCAGCCGATCCTCATAGGAATTATGTTCCAGATCCTTCACCAGCTCCACTGCCCTTCTGTGGACTCGCTCCAACACCTCAAAGTCTTTGCTTTAATGAGGGGCCCAGAATTGGACACAGCACTCGAGGTGTGGCCTCACCACTGGCGAAGTACAGGGGGACAATCACTGCCCTGGTCCTGCTGGCCACACTACTGCTGACACAGGTCAGGTGCCACCAGCCTTCTTGGCCACCTGGGCAAAGTCTGGCTCATTTTCACCTGCTGCTGACCAGCACCACTAAAGCCTTTTCTTCCAGGCATCTTTCCAGTCCCTCTTTCCCCAGCTTTTAGTGCTGCATAAGGTGGTTGTGATCTAATGGCAGGACTTCAGCTTCAGCTGATTGAATTTATAAGCATTATAGATCATAGATGATTTGTCAGGACTTATTTTATTTTCAAACCTCTGAGAACTGGACTTGTTTTCCAAGAGCTGGTCCTATGAAGACACTGAAGTTCAGGCTAAATTTTTGGGTTTTAAAGATTACTGAAGTGAGAATTGGGTTTTTTCCCACTGCATGTCTCGCAT
This sequence comes from Urocynchramus pylzowi, assembly GCA_013397555.1. Lineage (NCBI taxonomy): Eukaryota > Metazoa > Chordata > Aves > Passeriformes > Fringillidae > Urocynchramus > Urocynchramus pylzowi. The sequence continues at coordinate 688,450 of VZRH01000063.1, read as the reverse complement.
AACAACAAAAAAAAAGTGTTCTTAGTAGAGCAAGTCTCTTTTTAATAGCTAGGGAAAAAACCTTACTACTCACATAGCTATTACACACATGCTACAGTAACATTTCTAAAGCAAAGGGCTGCTATTCCTCAGCAGGTTTACATCTGCAAGCAGCTGTAATTGTCCCACTGACATGCTGCATTCAGCTCAGTAGCCTGGTTACATGGTACCTAGTGTCAAATACAGGTATGGCATGGAAACTTTTGTTGCTGAAGGACAGACATGCTTGAACCCAAAATAAGGTCTGGAACTGCCATGCTAGTGAAACACAATGAACTTGGGACAGATGTTCCACATAAGCCTTTTATTTTGCTTTTTCTATCTTGACATTGAGATCTCCTCTCCCTAGTTACTTAGCATGTTCACAAGACACATAACCCCTCACTGAACCTGAAAAGACAAATGTTCCCACCCACAACTTGGACAACCTGCCCATAAGCTGTGGATGGTTGTGAACCTGATGAGAACCTGCACCCCTGAATGCCACAACGCGTGTGCCATGAGCTGCTTTCTCCAGGAGCTCTGCTATGCCTTTCCCAGACCAGCAGTCTCCAAAATGTTTTAATCACACATCCTTACTAGCAGTAAGTATTTTGAGCATGTAACATCTACAAAGTTTATTTAATTAAAACCTAAAGAGAGATACTAGTGACAGGTTGATCTTAAAGGTCTTTTCCAACCTCAATTCTATGATTATAAAACACAGAAATAGAAATTTTAAAAGGAACACAATAAAGATGATATAAACATTTAGTAATGGTACAAAAAGATTTCCTTCCTGTATCCCAGTCTTGTACACACCACACTTTGGAGACCACTATCTAGACAATGCACAATAAATCTAAATGGCTTCTCTTCAAACCTAAGTAACTTAAGCTCAAGTGAAGGCAGTTTCCTTTTATCTCTGAACTTCTATCAGAAGTCTGCCAAAGAAAAACTGATGAAAAGAGCTAAGGCTTTATCTCAAAAGACAAAGAAAAGAAAAGGTACCAATAAAAAAGAACCCCAAAACCCACTTAAGGCACTCTGATGCCAAGGACACGGACACAGGACAAAGTGTTATGTAACAGAATGGTCCTAATTAGCTATTGGAAAAACAGTCCAGGGTTCATCAAGTGAGACATTGGCTCTGTGAAGGCAGTAAGAAGTCACATGTGCAAAGACAGTCTCATTTCAATACCAACCTAAAGCATAGTAGTGCTCCAGAGTGTTTTAAGCAGTGTGGAAAAGGCTTTCCCCTTTCTTTTCTTTCACTAATTCTGTATATAGCCCACGAATGCTAATGCAAAAAAGTGTTCCAAGAATGTGCCTCAAATACTGTAGATGTCAGAGAGGCTCGTTCAACACTGTAAGGATCCAGAGACTGGAGTTTCATTTCTAGATATGCTTTAATTACTGAAAACCTTACAAAGTGAACACAGGTCCTGGGGATCAGTTTAGTAACATTAATGTCTTAAATGGTGGAGCTCAACTGCAGCAGCTTAGTGAGCACATCCCAAGTCTGACAAGTGCTCTTGATTCAGCACAGGAAGCAAAAGACATATTTTCCTATAGAAATCTCCACTAAATCAGAAGTTCTGGCTTTCTTCTGGACTTCTCAAATGTTGAGCTCACACATGAACCACAGTTTAATAGCTCAGAAGAGCTTACAGCATCCAGACTTTCACATAATTTGTTGTTCGTCTACTGTAATGTATATTAGAAATAAAAAATAAATAAGCATACCTAAGGAAATTGAGACTATATATATTTAAGAAACATGACCAATTAAAAAATTCAGCTACACAAGAACTTATTAGGCTGTTCAGAAAATTTACAGAAACTGAGGCAGTTAAGGAAAATTTCAAGATAGAAGTCATCAAGAAAATTTGTACAAGTTATCTTTTGAAACTAGAAATTCACTCTTCTGCTTTAAAATTCTTCCCACCCAAACTACTTTATAGGGCCAGTTACTGAAGACTAAAGAATTGAAGTCACTTCAGCTCTTGGGATGCCAGAAGAGATGATGCAATGAAAGACTAAGCTACTTCCCCTCCTCCTCCAAAAAGACTCAAAATTAAAAATCAAACCTTAAAGTAACTAAATTATGTTTTTTCCTCCAAATAGAGAACAGTCATAGAAGTAAGCCCTAGCAATATGTAGATGTGAAACAGAAAATTGCTTCTTAAAAAATATGTTTTAAAATCATTATTGCAGGGGATCCTGAGACAACATAAATGTGCTATTCTCTATGGAACACTTCAGCTGTCCTGACTAAAAACAAACCAAGGCTATCCATTTCCCAGACTTCCATTCTTTCAGTTTTCATTGTTCCACCTCACAGAAATGATATAGTTTTTCCTTTTATTTCTCAAACACATGATATCACAATGCAATTTTACTAAATTTAGGCTCAAACAGCAAGGTAATTAGTCCAGTGGGAACACACAATTAAAAGACACTGTGACTATGCATGATCAAGACTTGTAAAGATACCAGAAAATATTCCAACGTTGAGTGTTTAAACAACACAATGACAGAAAAAGTCCACAGCAGGAGCCAAAGGAGTCAGGAGCAGAATTTCACTACCTATAGTTTGTCAGCCACCTTGAAAATTCAGGTCTGACATCCCTTGCTCATAATCACATCAGGCTAGAACTTGACAGCCTCCAGGTTCCTATATAATTTGGTTTACTGATTGTTACTTGGAACAGAATTTTTAATGTTCCCCATTCCCTTCATTTAAATGGGGTTTATGGATTTTAGGCAAGTACTTTAGCAAAAGTGATCTTATCACTTCAAGCACACACACATACCATGAAGCAAACTTTTCACTGGAAATCTATGCAAAGGAGAAGAAACTTCAACAAACAAGGAAGTCAATGGTATACACTTGTCAGCACCAGGCCAAGGCATCACTACTTATCTGAAACCAGATTTTGACTGAAGTTTTTGAACCAGTTATGACCAAACCTTCAGAGCAGAAGAGGAGCATAAGAGCTTTCAACGGCTTCCCTTTTCTAAAAGGGGTATGGCCTCTGGCAGTGTTTCTTGAAAATCATGTCACTAAGACTGTGAGTATAATAAATTCAGGGAAACATGTAAACCTAAGTCAGACTGTACATCTGTAAATAATAGCTGGGACACAGATCCCTAAACTATCTGTTAAACTGTCTTAAGAATAAAGTGAGCAACTCAAGCAAGACATTTCAAAAGATTAAAGTGTCAAACAGAAAAAAACAAAGTGTACGTTAAAAGCAAGTCCCACCAGCAGACCCAGCAACTAATTTGCATAACAGTAACACTGGAGGCATCTTGGTGAAGGAAAACCAAAGACAATTATTTCTGTTTCTAAAACAAGTACCTACCATAGTCTCTCATTTACCTCCCCAAAACTGAAAAAAAAATGCAAAAGCAAAGGTAATAAAAACATACTTATGCATGTAATGATGGAACAAACAAAATATATATTATGAAAATGCTTGCTCCTGACAAGTCTCATATTGCTTTTCACAGGCAAGAAAAAAATTATCCTTCCTTATAAACCACAGGAACAAAAGCTATTGTTTATACCTCTTCGGGGAAAAATGTTTGACCTCTATTTCACACAATAATCTTGATATTTCACACAATCTTACTTGATATGGTTCCTTACCCAACAGTCCTATTGTGTACACATACCAGTGCTGGAACTGCTGTCTCCAATTCATTCAAATTTGTATTAGAAAGTGATCAAAATGAGACAAGGAGACTACTGGCTCATTTGGGACTAAATTACTATTAATTGTCTACACCACTGTCTTCATGGCTATATTCTTTTACAAGTAAACCCAAGTTCTGGTAAACAAATATTTTGGCAATGGGATGTCATGTACTGTTTGAGGGTTGTTTCCTCAGCCCTCATACAAGCCGAGGGTCTGTCCTGTGTTTACAGAATGAAGCCACTGATAGACTTGATGTGTATGCAGCTATCTGGGCTTCTGCAGCACATGCACAGCCTGGGAGCTCCTTGATCTTTCAGAGCCCAAAGGAGTAACGTGATTAGTGACTCCCACTATCTTTAATGGGAATCTCTGACTGACGCATTCACTGATGCACCACCTTGTGAGGAAAGCTTCTGATTGTTCTCTTCAGCTTCAAGGTCCTGACCTTTCACCAACTGATGAGAAGTCACCCACAAACAGCAAACATCTACATCCCTACGAACCTCCTTGCTTTGCTGGACTAGGAGGTTATTACTGACCAAATGCACTTGTCAGGGCAAGGGGGACCAGTATTTAAATCATTACCACAAAAACCTGACTGCTACAGGGTCAGTACCTGATTCAGCTGTAGCATGTATTTCACTGAACATTTATAGAAATGTCAAATTTCATTTGACCTGAAAGACCTGCACACATCTTATTTAAGCACTTCTTCCACCCTCCCTCCTAACTAGGGAACTAACCTCCCCCAGGAGCCCTCTCTGGGATCACAGACAAACCCCCTGACACTCACCTTTCACAAGCCCAGGAGCAGAGCTGTACAAGTGAGAGCAGCTGCAGATGCTGCTGCAGACCCCCATGATCTCACATCACAGCACAACTGACAGAAGCAATTGATTACCAAATTTTGTAATCCAGAAGTTAAAAAAAACCCATGTGAAGCTATAGGCTTGTGCTAATATATCTACTTTGTCCTTTATGATTAGGTGGCAGTAACAGTCCTGAAGCAACACTTTAGATGAAACACATCTCCCTAAACATCTGCGATTAGGTCCTATCAGTAAAGTAGATTGCTTCTAAAATACCAGGAGCTAGTAGGAGTTTGTCATTAAGACTTATTTCCCACTTTGTAATGCAAATGAAAAATTTCTCACTGGGAATAAAATTTATTCTATCAGAAAGACTCTTGCAGCACACAACTTCACTCTTTCCTCTTTCTAGTTTTGTCAGTTCTCAGACTCTTGCTCAACAAACACCACCTCTTTAGAACCTGTGTGCTCTTTCCACTTATTATGCAATAAGGTCACCATGTTGATTGACTCACTGAGAAACACTGAGTACCCAAATAGAACACTTAGTACAAGCTTCATTGCAGACAGGAGAGTAAATTTACTTTACAGAGAGGCTATAGCTAGTCTCTAGAAACACATCTTTTTTCAAGGAAATGAAAAATATAGAGGTTTAAATATAGAGGTTTAATACTTGATGTCTCTCTGTAGTCTAATTCCACACTATTGTGTTGGTAACAATTTGTGTAAAAATTATGGAACACCTATAAATGCTATTTGAAAGTCTCTTACATATTGAAATAAACAGAAAAATAATACACAACAGATCTAAAGGTAGCTTTAAAGAAACCAAACTTCTCAATGTTTAAAGATCAGTTCAAAGTTTACTGAAAGACCTTTAGAGATTGATATCACATATCAACCATGTCAAAACAGAAATAAAATTCAGGAAACTGCAATTAAATTCTGTTAGGTTGACCCTGTGAGCTGCTCCCTCAGTTAAAAGTTACTGACAGAAGTTTTTTGAGGCAAGTGCATGTAAACTGACAGCTATGCCTCTGAGGAGGCATAGCTGTCAGCATCTTTTACAATTTCAGCTCTTCCCTACAACACTTTGAAGCATTCTGAATATACTGACCAGGCTAAACAATCACTATTTCATAAACCACAAACCTACAGAATTCAGCAGTGTCAAAATCACCTGCTTTTTCATTACCTGTGCACTTTGTTTTTAACAGCCTCTCCTGATAAGGAGACCACTTATGGGCAAGTTTAGTTGCAGTCAGAAAACAGGGCAGAGAATGCTTACGCATTTACTTAGAATTAAGTGATTTGGGGAATAACAACTTTTTCATTATGACAAACACATTCATTTTGTCACAAAGTCATTACGTTTCCCAGCTTCAGCTAATAAATCTAGTTCTATATTTTTATTTCCATTTGTCAACTGCAGAAATTACAGCTTCAAAATTTTCTTGGATAAAACAGTTATCTAGCTGACAACTCTGAAGCTGATGATTTTATCTTATAATAGCATATCAATAATTTGCCATAATCTCAAAGAAACCAAGATATTTGCTCTTTCAGAGAAAGAAGTGGCACATCAGCAGTCTTAATTACTTAAGTGCCTTGACAGTAACACAGAGGTGAAAAAGCTCTTTTTTTTACCTTCTTCCACTACTAATCACCATATTGTTTAAAGGATATTTTAATTGTTTCAAAGAATTGATAAAGCTTAGGCTAATGAGTGGGGACTACAGAACAAAAAGGGATGAGAAAAAGAATTCTGAGAAGCTTGCATATCTAAAGATATCTAGGGCTAGAATGAGAGTTTACACTTAGAGAGTAATGAACACCTTTCAGGACTCCAAGCAGGTAAAGAAGCAGTAATTCCTCTAGTAAGCACTCTCACTCTAATGTCACGGTCTCTATTACAGGAAGGAAAGGTTACAGCTGCCATTAGACCACTGAAGCATCATTCTCTGAAGGTGAGCCACCCAACAGCTTGAAAACCATCTCTACATGACACAAACAATTAGATAGAGACCAGAGACACTCATCTTCAAGAAAGACTGTGAAACTCTGAATATGCAAACAGAGATAAACTGATTTTGAGGTGACTTCTTACCCAATTGATTCTTCATCATTAGAGCTGTGTCTGTTGCAATCCTTTTGCCTTTTTCCTTTTGTGGAAGGCTTTCTGTTGTTGGCACTCAATCTCCACTGAAACAAAACAAATAAAATTGGCATATTTCAAAAAACCTGAATATGTCATAATGGATAATGCACTAGAAAAACAGCACACAAACAATGCAACTGACCAAATATATCAAAGTTATGAAGAGCATACACAACAATTTTGCAAATAATTTGCTTGATTTAAAGAATTCACACACCACCTGATCTTGAACAGAACTTTTTTCTTCTGAAGAAATATACAGAACAATTCCATTGTTTCCCAGTTTCAGGGGGGACTATAACAAACACAGACTTAAATATTACGCCTGTTCCACATAATCACAAACATACAAGATGCAGAAAATAGAGGCTAACACTGCATTTAGGCAAACTTTACAGGCTACAATATGGATATTAAAGATATAAAATTCTAAGAAAGAAAAGCAATTTGAAGGTTTGGTACTTAGGTGGCAAACCCCAGAACAGCAAGACATAATTTTTTTCCAAATTCTCTTACCTTATCAGAAAGTACTTATATTTTCAAATTAAGTAAATGGAACCCCACCAAAACATAGTTATTGCTGCAATTCCAGAAACCTCCAACTCCCCTTCTAATCTTCCTTCTTTCTTAGAATTCAAAATATAATAAACCAAAGAGATGCTTGAAACTTATGGCACTCAGGCTGAAAGCAGACAAAAATGAAAAACTTCATTTTTGACTAAATGTGGTTTGAAAGGGCATCTGAAAGTTCATACCCATACATATTCTACAAACTTTAATGAAGTCTGAAAGGCACATCCAAAATCAAACTTTTCACTACCATAGGGACTAACTAATGCAAAATAAGCCCATTATTAAAGTTGGCAGCAAGAAATTGACTTGATGGGGCTCTCCCGTCTTCCTGCCTTCAAACACCACCTAGCTCACCTCATACCAAGGGTGTGCAAGCACAGGAGAGACCTGTACATCCAAATCACTCAAAACTGCACAAAGTTTCTCAAACAACATGGTGCAAACTCTGACAACTCACAACCAACCTTTTTAAAGCAGAACATAGGAACTAGGCAGTGTTTAAAGCATTTGAAATCCCCCAATACATGGGAAAGTTTGAAATATATATAGACATAGGTAGGAAAAACAAGAAACGGAAAATTAGACAACATCCAGGAAGTAACAAAGAAATAAAGTATCTTTCAATTCACCATTCAAATCATCCTTTTCAGAGAGGCAGAGAGAAATACAGGAAGAATTCCATGCAAGTGCTGCCTGAATCTGCCCAAGAGGTTGCTGCTTGTAGCCACAGGAGACACCATCTCCCATTTCAAAACCTGACTGCAACTGGAGGCTCTGCTCACTGCAAGCATTACCAGTACAGAACACAACTCCACAGTGAGTCTCTATTGCAGCATTCTCAAATGACCTGGCCTACCAAGAGACCTGGGTCACATTACCACCGCTACTCTAAGTCAAGAAAAATTCCTACCTTCCCTCACTACACCATTCAACCTGCTCTGAGGTGGAGGAGGTCTGTTTGTCCAGGCCCATGATTCTGAAAGCACTAAAGCCAGCAACAAACTGGATGCTGAGCTGAAGGAAACAAGAGTAGCAAAATGTGTTTCCAACACTTGACATTGGAAACGCTTATGAAATTTGGAACAAATTTATAGAGGCAAATATTTGCTTCTATATGTGACTGAAAATATCCAGGCACTCAGTTATGATAAATGCCATAAGACTGTTACAGTCTTTTGGTCTTAATACAGTTATTTCTGTATTAGCACCTAAAATTCTGTCAAGAGGCATAGAGTGCTTCATATATTCTCTTAAAAGCTTAAGCTCTTAGATAACTGAAAATTCAATGTAAAGGTTATTTCCATATAACAAAAAGTTTGGTAAGTGATCTGAATATAACCTAAAAGTTCAGCAGTCAGAAGACAATCAATTAAAAAAATTAAATATTATATTTACCTTTAAATTAATGATTTTCAAGATAGTTTCAAACTACACCCAAAGACAAACTGCTTTTCAATGATTTAGGAAATGTGGCACTAAGACTCCCATGTCTGTAAATGTGTGCTTGCAAACAGATTTCAGACTAACACACTTGTCTCTTTCAAGACAGTCAGGATTAGTTATTGGTCACAAGGCAGCACTTGGTGTTGAAAAAACCCAGCCTCCAAAACTAAAACAAAACCTCATGTAACATTCTCCTACACACTTTACACTCTGAAGAACTTCTCTTTACCTCTTTTAAAGGGTAGTCACAATGGTGGGAGCCTGGGAGCCTTGCCAAAGGGGACTGAACTTGGACATCCTCTGACTTGGTGTTTGTTTTCTTCTTTGGTATACGAAACTGAAAATAGATGATGTTACACATGGTAAAACTAAATTATCCACTGGTGCTATGAGCTGACATACCTCCATGTACAATGTTGTCTTAACTGGGCAAAATAAAGTTGTAAGGGAAGCCCTGACTTGTGACTTTACTTGAAATGCATTCTTCATTAATACTTGATCCCAAATCATGTGTCATACCACATGATGAACTCGTTTTAACATAAGAACCATCTGAAAAAGCTCCATTTCATTAACTTTACATCTTCAAACATGACAAAAAGGTGACAACCAATCCACTGGCACAGTTTTCTTGGTTCATTCTGATCTGTTCACACCCTAGTTTAACTGTCTCAGCTTCAAGAATGACCAAGAGAAAACGAAATAGCTGAATGTCATGACCAGGTTTGCTTTCTCAAAAGAAAACGTTCAGGATGAAGAACAGTTACATCTTATTGTTCTTCATTGTACATGTATTTAGGTATGATAATTTAGTATCAAGCAGACTTTAATGTACTCAAAATGGTATCAGCTATTGTTATTGCCTACTCTCACAGAAATGGAGCCAGAATTTTGAAAGTAATTATTGAAAGAGAAAGCAGTTAATAATCCACATGAATTCCCCAGTTCAGAAAAAAATTATATGTAGGAAAGAAGGTTTGTTCATTGAAAATCAAATAAAAAATAATCAAACTAAATTTGTACTAGTTCATCAAGACAAGGAAACACCATATTTCCTATCACTTAATGAAACTAGTTAAAATACCAACTGAAAGAATAGAAGTGCAAGCATTGCTATTGCTCCAGGCATCCTGAGAAGCAAAACCTGACATTGCAAATACAACCAGATCAGAATGTATCAGAGAGGGAATGCAACATTTACATCTGTCAGAAAACTGAATCTAGCTCAGTCAGGAAAAAGCTGAAGCTACTCCATATGATGGACACTGTAAAGCATCCTATGAACTTGATTTGCCTGCCACCAGATGCCTTGCATTGTAACATGAAATTACAAGCAGGGATTCCAGAACAGTGACTCTAACAACTTAATTATTAGCACCTTAACTGCATTCATTAGCTCAGCAGGTTGTCCTTCAGACAGACCATAATGAAACATGCTGCACCATAATGAGGTATTATTTCAATCCTTCAGTCTGAATTGTGAGTGCTCTTACTCCTTCTCTACACTTCTTTGAAACTAAGATTGAAGTTTTATGTAATTAGACCCAAATTTCTATACAATATCTCAAGCTGCCTTTGCTGGTCAAACACTGCAACAAATACTCCTTTAATAAACAGATTCCTCAAACTCTAAAGGATACAAATGTCACACACAGGCAACAACTTCTCAGACAAGTACTTCCATTCCTTTCAATCAACACAGAAGGATTGAAACAACATTTTCTTATTCAGGAACTTGTACAAGTAGATTGTTTGGTTGGTTTTGTTTTAGAAGTGGCCTATAAACATGTTTATCAGTCAGAATACATATTTCTGATCTGCACTGTAATGGCTAGGAACAGATTTCTTATTTTAGACCTCCACCTGCTGCCTGACTAGCAGCTTATGTTTTGATATTCCAAAGAACACACAGTTATCTAGAATTTTAACATACATTTAAAATTAAAGAGGTTCTGATAGCTTCTATAATGACATAACAGACAACATTAAGTACAGATCAAGTCAGACTCAGTAAAAAGAAGAGACAACTGACAGAAATGGATAAAAAGCACAAGATACATTAACCAGCAACATTTCCAGCTCATCACACAGCATCTTCCCAATGCTTGTACTCATTAAGAAGATGTTGGTTTACAGCACCCACAATTAACTTACAGAGCAAGCACAAAGTCAACAGGCAAAGAGAGGCCTGAATCTATGCTAAACACAAGGTATGCAGTTTTTCCCAAACAAAAAGTGACTAACTCTACACATACATGTGCATACACACTCAGCAGACTCATCTAAATCAGCAATACTTTCCTGAAGGTTCCCACCTGTAGAAGCAAGGGCCAGAGAAAGTGCATAAACACAGTGCTGGAAACAGCTGATTTCTAAACCACTAGATTACCCAGACCTCTCCCAATCACACCAGTTCCTATGTCTACCATTTGTTCTCACCAGTACTCCCACTGCTAGAAACTGCTACTAATAGGGATATTTCAGGAAAAAATACACACCAGCACAAGAAGCCTCTCTATTTGAGTACATCTCTACAGATAACCAAGTTTTACACAGTTTTGCAGCTGTTCTACTTACTTCAAATTACTCTAAAATTTTAGGTGTTAGCCTAGGTCTTAAAATAACTTGGAAACCCCTGTTTATGTGTAATCAAATACTAAGCCTATAATGTATTAATAAATGTACAACAGTAGACGTTAGTATTAACTGCTACCACAATAAACAGTTTCCCAAGAAAGCACGTTCCAACAAAGTGAAGAATGAATTGGGTTGTGCAAACACATCAGAACACCCTAGGATACCCACAGCCTCAAAATAAAATGTTGAAAATTTCAGGAACACTTACACTGGCATGACTTGAAGAGGATGTTCTTCCTGACATGGTTTTCTCTACTGAAAAAAAAAATACAAAGAAAAAAAAAAGAAATTTTACAATTTCTGGTTTATTGATTAAGAGGGAATTAGAACCACAGTAGTAGGCACTAAGAAAGAGCAAGAAAATAATTTTTGTGCAATCTAAAACAAAAAACCCACATTCATAACATGGCTTGGGTGGGATGGGGAATTTAAAAGATTTTATAGTCCAGCCCTCCTGCCATGGGCAGAGACATTTTTCAGCTGATCAGGTTGCTCAAATCCTATTCAACCTGACCTTGAACACTCAGGGATGAGGCATCCACTGCTTCTCTGGGCAACCTGTTCCAGACTCACCATTCTCATTGTAAAAAATATTTCTTCCTCGTGTCCAGCCTATGCCCATCCCCTTTCAATTTATGACCATTCTTGCCCTGTCACTACAGGCCTTGGTAAAAAGTAATTGACAGCCACAATACAAGACAGACACACACCTGGGCAAGGCTCTGGACTGTCAGCATAGATTAAACTGTTAATGAAATTGTCCTAGAATTTAGCCTTAGCTAAGATATCTACTGAATAACTCCTTGCTGCAAGCACACAACTAATAAGCAGTTCACACTTAGACTACAGAGTGAAAAGGAGTAAAAGAGGACATATGTACCACTGCAAGGGCTCCAGGAATAAATAACAGCCAAGGATTCCTGTTAAACCTATAAACTTCATTACTAGAAGAACAGCCTCAGCGATATCAGCATTTATAGGTATTCTAGTTATACAGATTCTATACGACTCTGGCATAAGAGCTTCAAAGATCACAGCTGGTTTGGAGTCGTTCAAGAAGCCAAGTTCGGGGACTTTTGCTTATCTCGGAGTTGTAATTTTTTTAAGTTAGAGCCACAGTCCCCCAGGGTGGGGAACAGACCGATAAAGAAAAGCCGAAGTGCTGCCCGTTCCGACGCCTGCGACGAGGAAGAGCGGCGGATGGGGCCCTCCTGACAGCTCGGGGGAGCAGGCACCACCAGGAGCGGCAGCGAGCGGCTGCCGCCGCC
>VZRH01000063.1:662345-675723 GCA_013397555.1 Urocynchramus pylzowi | reverse complement strand
AGGGCCTGAGCCAGCAATTCCACCTTTTCACACTCTCTCTCCAGCCTTCACCCAGAGGTGCAGCAACGCCGCCACCAGCCCTCCCGCCGTCCCTCGGTGCCCTCCGTTCAGCCGCGCTGCCGGCTCCGCTCCTTCGCGGCAGACACCGCGGCCGCACGGCCTCTCCGAGACGCCGCCGGCCGGNCCCCGGGTACTTCCGGGCCGGGCACCGCCCCGCCGCGCCGGAGCCGCCTCCCGCCCACGGCCCGGCCGCTGCCCCTCAAAGCTTTAACCTGCTCGGGATGAGCTCGGTACCGACCCGCTAAAAGCCACTAAAGAACCGAGAAAACCGCATTACTTGTAAAGAAGCAATAACGAACCCGACCCGACCCAGGTTTAAATTGTGCTCTGCTAATGCCGCCTCCCTCAGCTGACAGCCGGGCCCCGCCAAATTAATCCGATGACGGGGGATGCACAGCCGGGGAGCGCCCTCATAACCCCGGCTGGCCGCGGTTTGCAGCTGCTGCCCTTAGAAATCCTCCTGCCGCCAAGGGGAGACGAAGATTTGTTGGCTGGGGGTTTTTTTGCTCTGTGTTTTTTTTCAGGGCAGCTTCAGAATTGTAAGTTTTGTGTGGCGCTTTCTGCTTTGTTTTTTTTCTTAGTAGCGGGAATTAAAATTGGTGTGGACAAACGTTTAGTTTCATACTCGAGGTTTAGCTTTAACTTACTGTCAGGCGTGAATTACAAACATAAGAGGTTAGTTTGTAACTTGGAACTATCTGGAGCGCAGTAGGTGGCCACAAACTATCAGCTACTGACAGATTTTGTAGACATAAGCCCCAGTACGTGAAGTAATAAAAACTGAAACCGTGATTGGGTTTATTTTTTTCATGCAGAGGACTTGTCTACACTCCCAGAGTGAAAAAAAGATTTCCATCTATGATGATGACAGATTTTACAGAAGAGCATACGGTAATATTGGGCTTTACTTAGAATGGTTTTAAATGGAAAACAAAGTAATCTTTATGGATCTTATATATAGTACTTACACTGCAGTAGTGTTTAGAATATCCCAAATGCTGCAACAAGCACCAGCTGAATTTACATCTGAAGCATTTTAGAATCTGAATAGAAAAGTAGGAGGAAGGGAAAGAGGGATTATGTTTCCCCCAAAAGCAAATTTTTAAAAATAAGGTAACAATTGTAAAGGCTACCAGTATACAACCTTGAATATTGCATTTATACATAGACAGTATAAACAGCTATAAATGCTGATTTAGAATGCAGAATTAAACAAAGAAGTACATGCATTATGCAGCTGTATCTGGAACAACCTGTAATTGCTACTTTTTAATTCTATAATTAATTGTGTTACTACAATAAAATCAGTGCTCTGGACTAATAAGTATATAATTCTAAGCTGCTGTTTAAGTTAACTCCAAAGTGATAACCTATTATTAATTGCCTCAAAACTTTTCATTTTGCATCCTGAAGGCAATTTTAGGAAGGAAAGTCCTATGTGCACTTCATGTAAAACTTTGTGTGTTTGTTTGTTTGTTTCTGCCTCCTGAAATCTTCAGAACCCTTCACAATGCTTTGTAAAGTAGATATTCAGGGTTTAATTTGGAATCACATATCCTTGTTTTGGAACAGAAAAAGCAATGTTGCTGTTAGTAGCTAAAGTAAAAGAATAGTAACCTCCTGTTCAGAGCATGCTGGAAAATTAGTCTCTCCAATCTTTTAGGGGTGAGGAGGGAAAGGGACTGAGAGGTAGTCCCCAGCATACCACTCAGAGGAAACTGCATCTACCTAGTCCTAATTCTTACAGAAAGCTGTGCCTTTCTTCATACACATCTATCCTTAAAACATGTCCATTTTTCTCCCACTTTGTCTCATGGGAACAACAACTGGAATATGGGTAGCTTCTTTCCTACTAAGTATTATCTCTTTTGCATTAATTGCCCGTATTTCAGTAGTATAGCAAACAGACTGTTTTCCCATCTCCTTTGTGTCTTTTGTACCTTCCTGCAGAATGCAAAAATCGTAGATGAATGGGTGTCCTAGCATTCTCTTTGTGCTGTTTCCATTTCAAGAAACTGGCAAGACAGTAATAAATGGATTATATATCAAAGCATATGATTTTTTCCCTTTTTCTATGTGTACTGATTATATGAGATAAAAAAGGAGAAAGAGAGCAGGCTAGAAAATTATACTATTATTTAGAAGACAGGAAAGACCCTGAAGAGAGGACTTAATAACATTAGCCCAGTGGAGATTACTCAAAAGGAAAATACATACGGTGTTGCTATGTCAAAAAGCAAAAATCTGTTTGATTTTGGTTAGGTTTTTTTCAATTTGGGAGTGTAAGAAATAATTTTCAATCTGATAAGCACCTTACCTTAAGGAAACTTGCATTCCTTGAAAGAATTTGTTTCAAATTGAATCACTTCCATGAAAATATTCAGATCACTTTTTGTCCTAGTAATT
Organism: Urocynchramus pylzowi; assembly: GCA_013397555.1. NCBI lineage: Eukaryota > Metazoa > Chordata > Aves > Passeriformes > Fringillidae > Urocynchramus > Urocynchramus pylzowi. The sequence continues at coordinate 673,257 of VZRH01000063.1, read as the reverse complement.
GGCTTTATCAAATGATACAGTGACTTTTAACATTGAATGCAATTTACTGGGTTTTATAAAACTTCTTTTAGTTCAGCAAGAAAAACTTAAAGGTATATAGTCAAACTTGCCAAATATAACTTGATTCAGACCATTTACAGGAAAAAAAATGACTGTATTAGGACTAAACTCCTGTAAAGGTAGGATTCTGACCATACCAAAGCTTATACCCTGTTTGCCATTCTACAGGCAGTGACAGTCAGTAGTAGATTGAAAAATTATTAGGAAAATAAGCTTAGCTTCATCTAAGCTTAATTTTTCAGCTACACAAAAATCACTTTCTAATATAATTCATATCAGACATTAGAGATAATCTGAAATTGGAGACTTCAGTCCAACCTCATGATAGTTTGCTGCCTGGACTTTGTTTTCTCCTGCTCCTGGATCACAGTGGCTAGTTTATTCTGTCATCCATTCCTATATTTCCATGTAGCAAGTGCTTGCAAGGATAAATAACTAACTAGAGGGATTAGCAGAAAGCAAACACATACATGTATTATCTGTTCTAGTGCAGTTGAAGGTAGAAGGACATGGAGAGTATGCTGGTACACAAGCAACGGGAAGGCTGAAGTCCTTAGTAAGAGCAGCTTATTTTCTTTAAAAACTCAGGATCCAGTTATGACACTTGGACCATTTCCAGCTGCCTAGGCCTGTATTTCAAAGGTGGCCTTGAAACTCAGTGGAGTTTCAAGATAATGACTAGGAGACAGCACAATAAAAGTTGTTCAAGTGAACAATGAAGCATGTATATGTGCCTCCTTCTTAAAGCCTTTAATTCAAACTACCTTAAACAGATCTTTAAATAAACATGCTACTTACAAATGGTTAACTACCAGACTGAAATAAGGTGTAATAAAGGCAGAGGAGTTACTGCAGTTGGAACTTCGCAACAGACATCTCTAAGAGGCTTTAGAAGCAGCTGATTTGCTATACATCACCAAGAAATACTCTGGATCAACAAGTATTTCATTTGTAGCAGCTTTTAAGTCTAAATTCTAATGCGGGGGGGTGCGTAGACAGGTGGTGTGTGGAGGTCTATCACTACTTTGACATAATGGTCTTCTTAATTTGTAGTGGTTACAAATACAGCGTGAACTCAGTTTGAGGAAACTAACAGAGGGTTCAGAGTATCAAGAGGAACTAAAATATGACTTCAATATAAAAGGGGAACTGAGGCACCTGGATACAAATGAGTCCTTTGTTTTCAACTACTACAAAAATGGACGTGAGCAGAATCATAAACGCTACAAAGTTCTGGGACGTTCTATTACCCAGTATGTTTATGAGCTCCTGGAAAGAGTCTGCATGCTGCAGAAGGTTTATATTCCTACTGATGCTACAGAGGATGAACCAAGAAGCTTCTTTTTCATGAGCAAGGATGCACTATCAAGTTCCTCTAGCCTAATTATCCTTCTTCAAGACCGTGGAGTTTTTTGTGCTGGACAGTGGGGGCAAAGGGCAATTGTCAATGAGGGCCTGAGACACGGAACACAAATACCATTCATCAAAATGGCCCTGCAGAGCCACTGGGAAGTGATTGTACTGAACCCCAATGACAATTTCACTGATCTGAACACTGGAAAGGAGAGATTTTCTGCCAGGGAAGAAGTGCTTACTTTCACACAGACTGTCTGTTGGATCCCCAAGAGGGACAGCAGCAGCCCCGAAGAGCATACCATGTATGTATGGGATCATTTCATCGCAAAGAGTGCAGCCAGGAACGTGGCCTTCATTGCCCATGGCTATGGTGGGTTGGTGTTTGTTGATCTGCTGGTGCAGAGGAAACGTGAGGTGATGAACAAAGTGTGCTCTGTGGCATTCATCGACTCCACGCACAACACGCAGCACCAGAGCAGCCATGATCCAGAAATACAGGAATGGATATGCAAAAACTGCCGAGAATGGGTGTCAAACAGTAAACCCCTAAATAAAACTGTGCACTTTCTCATGAGAGTAAATTGTCCTACTTTCTCTGCTGGAACAGAAAAGTATGGTTTAGCACCCTCCTGCTGCTTACAACCTATCTTTAAGTACCTGAAGAGCGTGCTGAGAGCCAAGATCACAACAGCCTTGAGGAATTCACCTGTTGCAACCAGAAGCAGCACAAGAAAGAAGAGGCAATAAATAAAGGTACACTGGTTTGTTCTTGATAGTGGTCTCTTTCTTTCATAAATGCCTCTGCAGCTTTCCGTCACTTAAGCAGCTTCATCTCACTGTGGGGAAATTCACAGTTCTAAGTTTGAAACTATGTTTGGTTTTGAGAAGAAAAACACAAAAATTAACTATTAGGAAAGATATGCATTGTTGAAAGCCTTAAGCCACAACTCTTTGGCTAGCTGTGAAATTTAAAGTTGAATTAAAGATGTTAAGGTATACTAACTCTCATCTATCATTTTCTATAACAAGCATTCTATAGTTATGGCTCTATAATCAGACTGAACTATCAGGAAAACATTTGCTTAAGTGCTTAGCTTCATTAGAAGGCCAAATCTGGAATAGCAAAAGCATGTAAACAATCTGTTTCCTCCTATGTACCATGTATTGTTTAAAATCTTTCAAGAGCTGGAACGTCCACCTTCCTCTTTGAAACATTTACTGTTAAGCTGAACAATGCTTCAGGGAAGTACGTACTACTACCTTCCCTCCAGTCAGAGCTGGTGTGGCCCAAACATGACACATGGAGGTAAAATAATTTCCATTTTAAAGTCAACTAAGCCCATGAGAATACTGGACATGAGCTGCTATAGAGACACACTAGTCTGGCAACCTGCAGTTACCAAACTGATGCAAGGGAATGATATTGCTTTTTCCTCAGCTGTTTAACTTTAGACAGAGGTGGGAAACACACTTTTTAAATTTACATACTCAAGGCTTACAATGTGTACAAGCAGAAGTTCAAATAATCTTTAAAGTGAATGTAAACAAAAGAATTATTCTTAATTTCCAGTTCAAACCCATGGGAATCAAAAGTGCTCAATGGCCACAAAAAAGGATCCTTTGAAAGATGACAAAACCTTTTCCTCCAAGTGTAGAACATTTCAATCTCAGTCAAAAAAGCTGTTGAACAGTAATAATGGGTATCAGAGAGAAGAGAGCATCAACTTGCCTTTGTGTTTGCATTCATTTCAGATTTCAGTCATCTCTCTCAGAAGAAACTTCTGTCCTGTTACACAGCAATGGGTAAAATGTAAAATTCTTTAGGAAAGGCACATTCATTTGAATGTTCTTGAGAGCAAGCATAGCTTTTTTTATTAATGTCAGGTTTACTGTTATTACACTAAATGAAAATGGTACTAAGCAGACAACTAACAGAGTGCCTCGGTTCCCTGAAGAAGGCTGCACTGGAGATGCCACAGCTGAGGATGCACACAGCCTGCCTGCTTTGTAAGGGCTGGTCAGCACACAACTCAAAGAACAGTCACTTTTGTGAACTCTGTGCATGAACATGTAGCTTTATTTATGAGAGAAGCATGAGGTGACAGAATATCTGTCTTCAGAAGGAGACCAATATGATCCTTCAGGATAAACGCTCAAACTGTCCCACAATGTCAGAGGAGGCCAAAAGTGCTCAAAGGAAAAAGGGATCTACATCATCATCCACTTGTGTAATTCTTATCTCAGGTCAACCCATCAAATTCCTTGGTAGAGAAGGTCGTATTTAGGAATGTTATTGGGATCAATAGGGCTTCTCACAATGAGCTTTCCCCGCATTGCTCCGCGGTAGATCACTTCAATCAGATCTATAAAGTCTTGCTTTGTTTTGAAGCTTCCCACAAATTTGGTGTGATCTGGAGACCTAAATATAAGCATAAGACAAAGGTAGAATTGTAATGTTAAGTATTCAGAGAAAAACCACCTAAAAATGTGAAGATGCCCAAATGAGATAGGGAGCTCCGATCTGGTCATTCTGAGAGAATGAACTGACTTAGTAATGGCATAACCGAGTCAGGGATCTGCTGTGACCTCCAAAGGTCAAACAGGTGCAGTATCATGCCTCAGATTTTAACCATTGCTTACTATTTTTTGCAGAGTCAGACATATTTCACCTACTTATTGCATCAGAGCGTATTTCAAATTACTTCCCTATATACATCCTTCTGGCTTCCTACAGAATTCTCAATGCAGATGCTGGTAACAACATTATAGTTTTCAAATGTTACCTTCCCCAGACATGATAACCTAGAAAAAGACTGATAATTCTTACAGACATAATAGACAATGGTAGGATGACTTACCCATAATCAACCTTCATGTGCTGTCCATTGAAGAAAAATACAGTAGATGGAATATAACTGATGTCAAAATACTGGGTGTACACTGGGACATCGTTCACATCCACCAGGTAAATTACTGCCATTTTACTTAGGTCATGAGCTGTTTTTGCAAGCTGGAAAGAGTGAGAAAGGTGGATGACAATTAGACTGAGAAACGAGGAAAAGAGGGTGGCAAGCTTTACAAAGCTGGTTTCTCTTATGTGTTACCAACTTAAGCACGTATAGAATATCACATCTTGTCTACCTCAAGCACTTTGTTCACCCACTACAATAGCAACACAGCTGCTTACTTTTCCAAACTTTTTATAAATAAATGTCATTTCATTCTATATTTGCCATCAAACTTTTCATGAGTGTCCATCTTAGCAAAAGCAACATTCTCTTCTATGCACCGACTGTACTTGTAAGGTCCGTTAAAAAAAAAAAAAATTAAAAAAAAAAAAAAAATTTGGTCTTACAATATCATCGAGCTGCAGACAAACAGCATCGTTATCTCTTCCGAAACGGAGAACCAAAACCTTCTCAGCGACGCTCTTTATTGCCTGATCCACTTCCCTCTTACAGGTCAGTTTGGGCAGCAGAAAACTCATCGCGACAGGTCACGGTCTCCACTAAAATCCCAGCCTTACAGCTAGGGGAAAAAAATCAACAAAACAACGCACCATCAAACAACAGCAACCTGCGGGCCAAAAAGAAGCGAAACTTCTCTGTGCTATTAACTTTTTTAAAAGGAAAAAAAAGCGGGGAAGGGGAGAGAAGAGGGCGAGAGAGGGAAGCAGAGAGAAAAAGAGAGAGAGAGATATCACAGATCAGCAGGCCGGGCTCACAAACCCCTCGGTCCAGGCGATTGCCTTCCGCCCCAGCCCAGCGCGGCGGCGGGGCCAGACCCTGCCCGCACCAGGGCCGGCGGCAGCACCCACCGGCAGCTCCCCGGTGCCCGGGGGCTCCCCGGGGATGGAGTACGGGAGAGCGCGATCACCGCCCGCCGTGGGGGCGCAGANGCTGTGGGGTGTGAGCTGGCGCTCGGCGGCTCGGGTGCTCGTGGGCTGGTTTAAAAGTTGTTAAACACGTGCAGTGGTGTTCCCCTGCAGCCGGCACATCAGTGAGTGTCTGAAGGGAGTGCCAAGAGTGTGGATCCAGGCTCTTGCCCGTGGTGCCGAGCAATGGGACAAGAGGCAACGGGCAGAAACTGAGGCACAGAAGTTCCAGCTGAGCATGGGGAAGAATTTCTTTACTGTGCAGTGACTGAGCACTGAACTGGTTGTTCAGAGAGGTTGTGGAGTCTCCCTCACTGGAGATATTCCAGACCTGTCTAGGTACCATCTGGTGCCATGTGCTCTAGGATGACCTGCTTGAGCAGGGAGGTTGGACCAGATGATCCACTTGCCCCCTTCCAGCCTTACTCAGTCTGTGATTCTGAGTGGGCAGCTATGCTGGAGAAGTAAGGCAAGTTGTTCAGTCTCTGAAATATCAGTGAAGAGCATTTCTGTTACTGAGATGAGTTGTAGTGCAGTCATGCTAAAAAAGAAAAATACTGTCAATGCTACAAATCTCTTATGTTCTTCAAAGAGCCTTAGATTGATTCTTGCAGTAATGATGTTAGCATGAATGACACACTGGAAGGTAACTTGGTTCTATCAAAAGCTGTCATCAAGTATTCTGATGGTGTAAATCTGGTGTTCAAAATTGACTTAATTGGAGCTCCAGTAATGTAAGTTAATTGAGGAACTGATCCATTGATTTCTCCATGCCTCTTTGATTATTACTTTTGCCAGTAGTTAAATGCTTCTGTGTAAAATTAGGGATACTTCCACTGTAGCACTTACAAATTTTCACATTATTAGGTTGCTTGGTTGTTCTTGTTTCTTTTATCTTAATAATGGTAGAACATGAGAGGTCAGCCACCAATTTTACCAATTACTGTGTAGTAAAATACATGCCACGTTATATAACATTTCTAAATAATACATTGTTCCTTCTGTACCTCTATCTGAGCAGGTACATATTTACAAGCCCAGCATTAGATCTAATTTCTTGTTCTGTATATCATATTATTTTCAGTTTATTAGGAAGATTATGAATTTTTATTTAAAAATTAGGAATTCATTCTAGTTGTGTCCAAATCACGTTTCCTCAAGGACTGAAACTCCACTGATGCTTAGTTCAGTAGTGTGCATAGGCCAAGGAAACAATTAAATGTTCTTGGGTGTGTTTTTCTTTCTGCAGAGCTTTCATATTTAAATACAAATGTGGATAAAATTAATGACACTGGGGGGGTTTATGTCCTCAGCTTTGTGTGCCTATGCCAACTTCACAGACAATTTAACAAAGAGAAGAAAGATGGTCTTTTCCTGTACTAATTGTTATTCTTCCATCTCTCCTTTCTGTTTTCACAGTATAGATAAATTATATAAAAGTACTTGGGGTTTGCATGCAGCATTTCACTGACTTTGGTTGTGAAGGCTCATCATATGATACAGATAACTTGAAGAGATCTTGGACAGTTCTTGAAGGTTGTTTGACTGCATTTTGAACTGCAGTAAGTATAGCTGGTTTAAGCTGTTTTTATGTAGGAAACAGTAAAAAATTCATAGTAGAAGGAGGAATTTCTAGCATCCTCCAAGAAGTAACCTATTGTCTGTCAGTGTTGCTAAGAATGAAAATCTGCCTGTGTTTTCTTTTTGATTTCTGACAAGTTTTTTTTCCCTCTTATTGGTGTTTTGCAGATAAGTTTTCAACACAGCACATGTCTAAGTATGCAGTCTGCTAATATGCTTCTGAGAAGAATTGTAAGAAGTTCTGTCCTTCCATTTGCCGCACAACATGGGATGAAAAAGGATTTGCTTCTGCTCAGTAGAACTCTGAGTTTATCACTTTGTCTGAAGCAGGACAAGTCATGTGAACCTGCTGAAAAACTGGATTTAGATGAGTGGAAGAAGGTAATGAAATCCGGGTTGCAAGAAGAGGTCATTGAGACGGCCTCGGAGCCTAAGGAGCTTTCCAGTTTGGCTGCTGCACGTGAGACTTTGGAGATGTGGAGGCTAGCTGGCAGAGCAGTTCCAGAAAATATTAGTGAAGAACAGCTAAAAACTTTTATGGAGTGTCCTTCTAAGTCAGCCAAAAAGAAGTATTTAAAATATTTGCATCTCAGAGAACTTCACAAGAAAAATGACAAGAGAAAGATGGATGAGAAAAGGGAAAGGAGGCTGGAAGCACAAGATCAAGCTTCAGAAACAGATGAGACCAAAAATAGTTCATTCATCTGTTTGTGGTCCCACACTATGAATAAAGCATACAATTGGAGGGCTGCTCAGTCCATGATCTTTGGCCAGCCTCTAGTATTTGACATGTCTTACGAAAAAGAGATGTCTTTCCGAGAAGTCTCAAATACAGTGAGACAGATAGTAATGAGTGAAAGCAGCAATCGGAGATCTGTGGATCCATTCCACATCCACTTCTGTAACTTCAAAGATGATAGCCTCTATCATAGGGAATTTATCAAGAATTATAGAGAGGCATGGGACAAACTGCTTATCACAGTGACAGACCAGTGCTACACAGAAATCTTTCCAAAGGATAAGCTCATCTATCTGACAGCTGATTCTCCCAAAGTAATGAAAACATTTGAACACGATAAGATCTATATTGTTGGGTCACTGGTTGACAAGAGCATAAAAACAGGAGTCTCTTTAGCACGGGCAAAGCGATTAGGACTGGAGACTGCAGCCCTTCCACTGGAGAAGTATTTGCTTTGGAGTACTGGTGCCAAAAATCTCACACTGGATCAAATGATGCATATTTTATTAACCTTGAAAGATACTGCTGACTGGAAAAAGGCTCTGGAATTTGTTCCGAAGAGGAAATACTGTGGCTTTGTAAACAAGCCTGTAAAGGAACTGAAAAAAACGTTAGACCTGATCAACACACTTAAACTTGGAAAGGGACGGGAAAAAGTAGAAAAGCAATTTGCCAAAAATTACCCCAAGAAGCATAAACTAAAGCAAAAGTAGAGAAATGGGGAGGAAAACGAATTTGTTACACACAAACTGTGTCCTTTAATGCTCCGGCTTCTTGGTACATCTGGAACTCTGTTCAGCTCCTAATCTCAGAACATGTTTTGTTGCTTACGTTTGAAATGACCAACTAAGAGTTGGGTTTTTTTAATGACTTTAGTAGTCCAGCTGTTTCAATTTATTCACACATTATTGAAATTATGTAAGAGAAATGAGATAATCTGTTGTAAAAAACTCTACATGAAGAATGTCAGTCTGTTCAATTGAACTGTGCTTGGACAAGGGTGATTGTTACTGAATGCAAAGGTCTTCAGAGCTCACTGCTTTGGAGGCTGTCTACAGTTTTATTCTAAAAGATCACTAAGATGAAGTAGAAGAGACCTCTCCCATTACTTCCTGAATCCTTTTGTGTGCAGATGAAGTGACCTTTGATAGCTGAACTAAATGGTTAAAACCTTATGTGAGTTTGGGGAACTGCACCATTTATTTCTGGATGTTCTATCTGGCATAAATAAAGTCCCTGTTTGGAAGGAATCAGGCAAATTTCTTTACTGTGCTGAAAAAAAAATTACCCTTACCCACTTTTGTGTAAGACTTTTATCCCAGAGTGCCTTTGTTTTCAAGTCATGTAATGTAGATTTCCCAAAGTGCTGGAACTGAGATGGTAAACTGTCCTATTAGTAAATACTTAGAGGAGCAGAGAGCCTTTTAATATTTCTCACAGCTCAAAATATATTGGTGTCTCTCTGGGAGTCTGTTCAGGCTGCAGAGCTGCCATGGGCAGCTAAATACAGGTCTGCTGTCTGCAGGATGAGGTGGGCTTTCTTTGTGGGTGATGCTGAAGATTCACTACCCTGATACTGCCATTCACTGCCTGTTGTGAGGTGCAGGGGCTTGCAGGCATGGATCACCTCTGGCACAGGGAAGGACCTGGCTCCTTTCAACTGTGTGTGGTTGGGAAGTACACAGAGCTTCACCCTAGGGTGGCGTTCCAGGTGATGCTTGAGAGCTGCCTGCAGCTCCCTGGGAAGCTCTGAAGTGCAAGGACTGGCTGCGTGAGTGTGTGTGCCTCACTCAGGCAGTCTCTCTTTCCTCCAGGCAGGAAGAGACAACAATGGAGCTACGTGCTGCTGAGAGTCATAGAGCTGTGGAGTGGTTTGGGCTGGAAGGGGCCTCATCTAGATCCAACCCCCTGCCATGGGCTGGGCACTACGTCCCTTCTGTCATTTGCTCTTCCTCCATACAAACAGCCTCTTTGATCAGCAAACTGGCTTGCACACTGGGGTGGAGGAAGGTGGTGTCATTGCTCACTCGAACTCTGTTACAGAATCACAGACTGGGCAGGTGGGAAAGGGCCACAGTGGATCATCTGGTCCAACCTCCCTGCTCAAGCAGGGTCATCCCAGAGCACATGGCACAGGATTACATCTGACAGCTCTTGAATATCTCCAGTGAGGGAGACTCCGTAGCCCCTCTGAGCAACCTGTCCAGTGCTCGGTCACTGCACAGGAGAGAAATTCTTCCTCACGTTCAGGTGGAACTTCTGTGCCTCAGTTTCTGCCCGTTGCCTCTTGTCCCATGGCTTGGCACCACCGGATTCTTCTTCTTGGCTCACCACCTCCACACACTTTAGATATTTATACGCACCGAGGAGGCAGTGAGGTAATGATGTTTGTGAATCACGGGAGGCAATCGTTAAACCACAAACAGAGAGGAGGGCGCGGCAGCGGACGCGGTTCCTTCGCACCCCCGAGACGCAGAGGCNGAGCGGGGCCTCGCGGGGGCGGGCCCGAGCGGCGCGCGTGCGCGGCGCGTGAGGCGGCGGAGGAGGCGGGGGAAAATGGCGGACGGCAGAGCCGAGGGGGAGAAGGCGAAGCGGTCGCAGCCCGCAGGAGGTGAACATGTAGCGCCTCTCGCCGCGGAGCTGTGGGGTGGGAACGGGCTCCGGGCTTGGGCAGCGGGGGTGGGTCCAGGTGTGCCTCACCCGGCCGTGAGTTGCCGGGGCCGGGCCGTGCGGTGCCCGGCCCTGCGGGGAGAGTGGGTGGCCTGGGCCTGAGCCTGAGGGGGCTGCGCTCGAGGAGAGGCCGAGTCGCGCCTGCTGTGCTCAGCTTCACCGGCGCTTTCGTAAAAATACGCCAGCTTCTCCTTGTCCGTGCAAATGCGCTATTTCTCGTAAAAATACACGGAGTACTTATGCCGTGTTCTGAGAGAAATACGACTGCTGCTGTCTGCAAGGATGAAGACAGAGCCTTAGAGATTAACTTTCAACAGTTGTGGTACCTTTTTTATAAATGGGTACAATGAATATTCTTTAATTGCTGTTTTAAGCATTTGGGAATTTTTTGCTTGGCAGCAATCTGTAAGTTTGGTCTTACAGTATTTATATTATGACTGGACATTCCTGTAATTACTGCAGTATTTTGTTCGAAAATTTTAATTGTATGTTTCTTTACTTCTTTTTTCCCTTAAAGTTGAGAGGACAGTGTCTTTGCAAAGTTAAATATTTTCTTTCTTGGTGTGTTTCTTTTTTTTGCTTTAGTTGGGTTTTGGTGGGTTTTTTTTTTTGGGGTTTTTTTTTTGTTTTTT
>VZRH01000063.1:629485-652749 GCA_013397555.1 Urocynchramus pylzowi | reverse complement strand
AAAAAAAACCCAAAACCCCCCCCCCCCAAAAAAAAAAACAACCAAAAAAACAAAAGGCAAGAAAAGTCCCCTCCCAAAAATCCAAAACAAAGCAGCCCCACCAAACAGTGCCATGACCTGCTGGTGCCTGTGTTTCAGGCAGTGCTGGGTGTGGCCCCTTAGCTAATTTAATTCCTTTAAAGCGTGGGAGGTGCATTGTCCAGCTTCTCAGAATGAAGATTTGATCAGTAGGAAGGAGTTCCCCAGCCTGTCTCTAAGGGAACTGAGGGGTGCCAGTTCCCAGCTTGTGCCATATTGGAGATGACCCAATCCCAGTATTCTTTGAACTTTGGCAAAACCAGCTGTGGTGCTGGGAGCACCAAGGCAGCAGCCACAGCTGCCATCAGGCCTGGTGAGCTTCATCTCCACGGCTGCCAGGTTTGTAGAGCACCCCTTTGTCAGAACTCACAGGACTCTGCTGAGCTCTGTGTGAGCCACTTTGGTAGAGTGGCTTTTTCAAAGTTGGCTTTCCAAAGAGACTTGGGAGGAAAAGTCAGCTTTTGGGAAAATGGCAACTGTTTCCTGAAGAGGCAAACAGGTTTTAAACTACTGGAATTCACTGGTGTCACTAGAACTCTTTATAGGTTGCTGTAAGATAAGAAAAATCAGTTTGAAGAAGCTACAGAATTTCAAGAAGGCTTTTTGTCTGTGTATTTGGTAGCCTTAAAGGGTGTTCTTAAAGAGTGCAAAGAGGTTTGTTTTTTTTTTTTTTTTAATTCCTTATATAACTACCAGTTGAGGAATGCTGAGTAGTTCTGCTCTTAAGCTACAAAAGGGAAGGTTATGTTCTAAACTCACCAGAATTTGTTGTCTGGTGTCTCTGTCATGACTCACCAGAACACCATAAATGTTGGATAATTAACAGTTTGCTTTCTTACTTTATCCTATTAACACATCTCTTATTTTTTCTGGTTTCATTAACAAAAATATCTACTGTTGTCTAATTTTGAAATACTGGCATCTTATATAGTGCTTGTAGCAGGCGCAGGGCCTGCAAGGCCTCCCTGGCGGTCAGCAGCCTAAGACAGGAAATGCCTAGTCGTGCTGACTGCACAAAGAAGCCCCTCTTCTGCCCTCAGACCCTCTCATCTCTCTGTGAGGCCATGGGTTACATTCACCTCGACCCCTGCTATTGGACAATTTCCAAGCTCCCAAACCCTATATAAACCCCCATCTTTGCCCAGCTCAGGCAGAAGAGCTGTCACTGAAACCCTTCAGAGAAGAGACAAATAAAGGACATCTCTGTGGAACCTCACACAGCGCCTCTCCTCTCTCCCTGCGTCTGCTGCTGCGGCACCTAGCAAGCTAAGAGCTGAAATCACTAAAGAGCTGATATTCACTATAAGAGCTGAAATCACTAAAGAGCTGATATTCACTATAAGAGCTGAAATCACTAAAGAGCTGAACTGCTTGCTAGGAGTGCCTGCGCTGGGAGCTGCCTGGGGCTCGGACAGGCTGTGCTTAACGGTACCGCGCTATCCGGGCACCATCGCGGCAGCCGGGGTGCGGGAACTACCCCCCGACACCCCGCAGAGAGCCGCCCTAAGTGCTTACTTAAGAAAGCTGCTCATGTCTACTAATGTGGAGCCATTGCCTGGGGGTAGGTGCGTAGTTATCCTTGGAATTAAGAGCACAGAACATCGACTGTTACACTGACTCTGGACACAGCATGTTCAATTTGTGTTTGCAAACTTGCATTTAGCAGTCCACAGTGGTGGGAGCCCAAGATTTACTGCCCAAACCTGTGCAGCTTTTGGAGGTCTGAACACTCCAACGCCAGCTGCCCCTCAGGCTGGGTAAGGAGGAAGCAGGAGTGGCTGGTAATCAGAGCATGGACTTGCTGAGGCAGTGGCATGGAACCAAGGTCTGGAAAACCTGTGCTCGGCCTGTGCTTCAGTTCTTAATTTTGTTTCTTGGGATTGGATTTCCTGATGAGATGGATACACAGAAAGTGTTCGTGGTTCTGTAGCAAGAGCTCTGCTGAAACTTGAAGTCATGAGCCCATATTGACATTTTCCTGGGAGTACAAGTTATTGATCTAAAGTTAATGCAAGTTATAATAAAAACGTAATTGTCTCTTCTCCCCTGGTATCCCCTAATTTGTAAACATGGTAGTTGCACACAAGGGTGATGCTCAGTAGCTCGTTACAGAATCACAGCAGTGCCTTGGTGACAGAAGTGTCCCCATTCACTGCGGCTGCCATCTCTACAGCTGCAGGCACTGAACAGTAACTGTGAAACGAGGGCCTAAAGGGGTGCTTTAGTTCTGTTACTCAGGTGCTTGTGTGACAATCCTGTTCACATGTAAAATTTAAAGCCATGACAAGAAGAGCTTGTACTACTCCACAACTAAAAGCACCACTTAACTCAGCAATGCTGGAAGGCAGGGCACTTGACCCTTGAGGACAGACAAAACTTTTGCAGCACAAAACTTTTCCTAGGGGAACAAAAGTTTTCTTCCTAGGGAAGAAAAACTTTCTTTTGCTAAGTTCTTTAAAGGTCACACAAGACTTGTAAGGATGCTGTCCAAAAACACTGCACTTGAGAGTGACAACAGTGACCAGCCTGCAGTAGCTGGAATTTTTCTGCAGGAGAACAGGCCTCAGTTAAGAGCTAGCTGCTCCAGAGATGCTGTGGGGGTTCCACCACGTTGTCAGCTGCAGCTGTAAGACTGGCTCCTGAATGTCAGTATTACACACTGGTGCTGCAGAAATTGATGGTACTTCCTTTAACAGCAAGGAATGACATGGTTGTAAGTCCTGTAGAAACAAAGCAGGGCAAAAAATTATCCACGCAGCACTTGGCTGCTGTGCATCTGTAGTTGCATCCCTGTGGAGCAGTAGCTGTTCAACAGAAGCCTACCTTACTCCTTCAGCACTCAGCCTTTTGAAACCCCCACTTTTCTTTAATTATAGACTTAGCTTGGTTACTTACAGGGGCTCACACAGAAGTTAAAAAGCTCCTAGCGTTCCCTTAGGATGAACCACAGAAGAGAATCAGGCTTTCTGCAACATCGGTGCTGCCTTGAAGTTCCTGTAACAGCAAAGGGAAAGGCATGGGACACTGTTTCCAGACCTGGAGGCAGCTGTACAGCTCATCTTTCAGCCAGGAGAGTGACACTGGAGGACAACCTCCACACCACACCCAGGTGGTGTGGAGATATCCATCCCAGGGCAGTGCTGGGAGGTGCTTGCTTTGGGGTGCAGTGTCGTACACCCAAGTCCAGAGAAGTAATGTCTGAAACAAACCAGAATGGTTACAGCTGGGTACCAGGGGGCCCAGCAGACACCTCACCCACCCCGAGGACTTGCAGCCAAAGCAATTTCAGCATCAATATACACGGTGTTTCATTGGCACTGTGCTCTTGTACAGCCGTGTTCTGACACAATTCAGGAGGACAGTGTGTTTCCTCTCCTCATACAAGGTAACTCTTTGGGCCTTAAGCAAAAATTAAAAAGCAGGTGTTACTACAACTATCCAGGCCAGAATCTGTCTGTATATGGAAAGTGAAACACTGCAGAGCAATCTGCAACACCTTCTTTCCCCAGGGAAAAAGAAAGTTTCTTGAAAGAGCAATTCATGGCAGAGCTCAGTTTATTTGATGACAGAAATAACCATAACTTTATACATCTAACACTAAATAAAAAAAGCAGAATGTACAAATCTGATTCATTATGTACATGAATTCACTAGGAATACTTAATGAACAGACACTTCTCATTAATTTTATTTAAAAAAAAATTAAATACCAACTGCTTATTTGCAGTCTGACTTTTGCAGAAGGGTAGTGAATGTCTTAAGTGCTGAAGTCCAAAGAAAAACATAAGGCAACCCCACAGAGATGGGAACAGCAAAGCCAAGAGTGACACTCCCTACTTACCTCACACCGTTCTGAAAAGGTAAGGCACAGCATGTCAGGAAAGGGGTGCCACAACATTCAGCTTTGACATTCCTGGCTGAGTCTTGTTTAGAAAACAACCTTTTGTAATTAGTTTGGTTGGTGGTTGTTTTTAAACAGCAGATCATTGAGTCAGTAAAAGCATTCTGACAATGGATAAGAAGGCTCCAAAACTCAAGATTAATTTTTGCTTCTTCCATAGGTTGGGCAAATAAATAAATGCACCAAAGATTAAACTAAGGTGCTAGTAATATTACTTTTTGTAAGGTAACACACTAAATATACAAATAATGTTCTAGCACTATTTACAGCTATTTTTCCTTGAACACTTCTTCACTTTAGTAATACATAATTATTTTTAGGATACAAACATTGAAGTAAGTTTTCAAGTTTATCTAGTGCTCTTTTAAATATTTTTCCATCATAATGGCAGTATTTTAATTTTAAGCAGGATGGCTATCTCCAGATTTTTTACCATACAAAAATTCAAGTTACAGCTAGCAGTAATTCTTTTTTTAATATTCATTTTAGTTTTACTCCATTTGGTAATTAGAAAATAATACAATTGTAGAGGGGTGCAGGATATATAATTAACTACATTATTTCTCTGAAATAAGACCCTGACTTTTGAAATAGGCATCTACAAATTAATTTGGATCCAAGACAGGAACTCAAACATAAAAAATTTTCAACAGCTGCTTATCTACAGAATTGCAAAGTATAAAAAGAACAGTCCATTCTGTAGCTTAGTAGACAGATATCCACATAGTTAAATAAGATGAAAAGTAGAAATACTAATTCAAATGAGGTGGTTACTTTGCCACAGGGTTTGCTGAAATTTTCTTCAGTGGATTTGTTTCCCAGGTAGCTGAGTTATATGCATGTCACTTTATTTATTAAGTTTACCCTACAGTATTACAAGTTTCTGGCTGCTCAGGTATCTTACTGCTGTGCAGGTTAGGAAACATGTGATACCACTATACACTGAGAAGAATTTAAAGACTACAGCTCTGATTGTTTACATGCAAAGCACTTTCAGTTTCCTTGACAGACATGCTGCTTGCTTAAAAATACCACGCAGCAACAAAGGAACCCACACCTTGTACAGATTAAGATGTGCCCTGTCCCGTGGAATTAAACCAGGGACACAGAAACCTGGGCCAAGCACAGCTGTCATTCACACTTACTAGCAGGAACACCCAGTAAGGATTTTTCCAACTATGTGGTATAACAGCAGCTATCAACCGGCCCTAGAAGTATTTCTCTTAAAGCAGCAGTAATAAGGTCTCCTAGAGATTCTGGTAATTTTGAAACAAACTGAATTTTTACTCCATCCTAATATTTTCATATTTCTCTACCCTGATACTGTCACGTGTCCTGCTTGGGAATTAGCAGAGTTCCTCCCTCTAATAAAATACAAGACAAGATCAGTCCATAACTACCTGGACTTCCTTAGTTCCTGAAGAAGTGTGCCATTAGACCTTTTTCCTTTGACAGTTTCTTCATCAAATGTAAAGCAAAAACAGAAGCATCCCTCATGAGGCTGCCTGTGCTGGGTTCACACATCAGTGCTGGCAAAAGCTTCCAAACAAACATGGAGCTAAATGTGGCTGTGCACAGAGGCTGTGGTGCAAACTCCTCCCTTTCAAAAGTAAAGGACTTTACTTCCCTAAGTAGCTTCCCTGTGGTGGGCTGTCCTCTGGTCAACTTCAATTCACAACCATCTTGGAGAACCACTTCCTCAGACTCAGCAGATCCCTGCCCATTATCTACAAAACATTTTACAGCATTTTGCTGAACCTTGGACCAGCCACCCACACACCTGGAATTTAAGTAAGTTCTTCAGAACTGGGATCCACTAACTACCAATGGTGCGTTTGCCCAGAAAAAAAGCTTCAGTTTTTCTGTATGCCACATGAAGCACAAGCCTACACAAAGCATTCTACCACCTCCCTTGTCTTGGGAGTTAACAGACAGAATCCAATACAGGTAATTTGCTCACAAACTTGATGAAATGCACATCAAAACAAACAAAAAAGCTACCAACAGCTGTGCATTTCTAGTTTTTAGTGCAGCCTTTTTATATGTTTTTTTCTTTTTAATTTTTACAAGTTACAGTATGATACTTCATGACACAAAAACATTATTTTAACCTTTTTGTTTAAAGTTACAGCCAGTATAGAAATCTTAGCTTTCAAAGCCTTGGCCCACACCGGAGTATTGGTACTTTTTCCATCTAATGCGTGGTGCGGTATTCTGTCATCACAACATTCAGTACTGAGGATTGACCATTTGAAAACAGGCATCACTGAAAGCCTCAGGTAACCTGTTATACACTGGGTTCTCACAGATACAGAACCTCACCCTTCTTACTCTCTCATATACTAAATCGACTCTGTTGTTGTTACATGGGCCACTTCTACTTCTACAGTTTCAATGGCCTGTGTCACTTCAGCCATTTTCTGTCCCTGCTGTTGTGCCAGTACGTAATTTACCACCTGCATGATGCTTTGGTCAGAAAGGGTAGAAACTGACGTGCATTCTTCAGTAGCTGCAACTGCTTCGATGGCTTCCAGCGTCTCTCCTGTCACTACCACCGTCTCGCCCTCGCCAGCGCCAAAGCTGATCTCGGTTTCTTGCTCCTGTATGTCTGAGGCTAAAATGCTGATGGCGTGCTCCACCTGCGTCCCCTGGTTGTGAAACTGAAGGGTATCCTTTTCCAGCATGATTTTGCAGGGTATGTAGTCCCTGTGGAACTTGGTCATGTGCTTGCGCAGGGTGCGCGCGTCGATGTAGGCCTCGTTGCACACGGGGCACACGTAGGGCCGCTCCCCGGTGTGCGTCCGCACGTGGCGCTTCAGGGAGCGCGCGTCCGCCCAGGCCACGCCGCACGTCAGGCACTCGAACGGCTTCACACCTGCACGGGGCAAAGCAAGCACAGTCACGGAGCTGCCCAGGAGCCGGCAGCAGCAGCCAGGGGAGAACAGCAGCGCGGAGAACACAGCAATACTGTGATGTTCGCCACGTGAGAAAGAGACCCTGTTCACCATTTCTGTGTAACAGTGCAATGCAAGCGTACTGCATTCAGTAATTCTCCACCAGTGCCCAGGCCAATCCAACACTTTGCTTTTAAAAACTTTTCAATATTCCTTTTAATGCAGTTTCTTCCTTATTTCAAGTACACAGTGCTTAATGGAATTCTGATCATTTTGATGCCTTTCAGAAACCATGTTTTACTTCACAGAATTTGTCACTTACATTTCTAATCATCCTTTGCTTCTGTCAATCCTTCTGTACACTTACTACAGCTTTACCCCTCCTCTTCACTGCATATGTTAAAATACAGCACCTGATGTTTGTATGATCTTACTTTCCCTCGTAACATCTGAGTGCTGTGGTCTGTAATATCTAATGGGGCGTGTGGGTGGTGACAAACACCAGCTCACTACTGGCTTTTCCTCTGTGACAGTTACTGTAGATTTAGGCTAGGTACCTACTACAGGACACTTCTTCTGTTTAGAAACAAACACAAAATCTCTATTTCAATAGTTAGACAGCTGTCAGATTTACTCTTAAGAGCTCTTTAAAAGGAGACATGCTTCAAAATAAAAAGTGAGTTTTGCCCCAGGACAGGAGAATATACACTCCCAACACAGCTGAAAGACCCAAATACTCAAAAATCAATTTCATACTTTACATCTAAAGTAAAAATGCACATAATTCTTTAACAAAAAACATAAAATGTTTTCATATTTTCTCCAAACATCATACAATTTATCACTTATCATAAATTAAGAAGTTGATCAATTTCCAACATTGGTCCGTATTTTCTTTTTAAATTTAGGCCAATCATTCTCCTATCTGAAGAGTACTTTGTTAACTGTGTGCACCTTTGAAAATGGAGAATGTTTTAGCGCATCCAATTCTTTGCCAGATTTACCCCCTTAGTCACTTGTAAAAATGTTCCTCTTCTATTCAGGTTCTGAGGACAAATTGTCACAGTCCCTATGTGTGACTGGAGCTTTAGAAAGAGCCAAACAGCAACTCCTGGGAATTACTGACAGCAAGTTACCAAACCAGGATTCAAATAAAACTGCAGAATCTGTAAAAACTCCTCCATGTCCTGCCAGACAGGACACACACAGACTCAAAGAAACAATTACCCCCTTGCACATTGTGTTTTTAGGGGCTGAGGGATGTAATGACTATTTGTGTTCAACATACCTTCATGATTGTTCATGTGTCTCCTATATTCCCGGAGTTGTGTGAATTTTCTTCCACAGTGCTCACAAACTCGTTCCAGATTTTGTTTTGCTCTTCCTTTTTTACCATGTGTGGCTTTCTTTACATGCCTTCTGTACAAAGCTTTCTCATAAAATTCTTTTCCACATACATTACACCTAAAATATGTTAAGTGAGAAATCTATGAAAACCATTATTTTACACTTATGTCTTTTAAGCCAAAATGCACTTTATTTATGGTAGGCAAAGTTAATTGGCAATACTGTCTTATATGGTAAGTAGTTCCATAATCAGAAATAACATTGTTGGCCCGAACTACATTTGCTTTTTTCCACAGCCATAAAGCTTCCACTTACCCTTCTAGAGAAGTGAGATCACAAAAGTTTCTAACTTCACTGATTGTATTTATCATCTTATGATTTCACGTCTTAGTTCCAGCACTGTGTCCCAGGTTAGCAGCTAACCCATGCTATGTAAAGTCACCCATCCATCCTCAAGTACTCAAGACCCCAGTCTCCATCAACCCATTGGTACCTCAAAAGTGGACTAGGCAGTGCCTTGTTGACAGGCTGTGTATCTCTATAGCCTCACTTTGATTAGTACATTTCAGTTGTTAAATTAATTTCCTCTTACCTGTAAGGGTCTGTGACAGAATGAGACTTTACATGAGAATACCAGTCTTTCTTCCAGCTGTAACATTTTCCACAGAACTGACACTGAAATGGCTTCACACCTAAATGTTTATTCATATGCTGCCGAAGATCCCGAGCTTCATAGAAACTCTTGTCACACCTGTAACAGCAAATGTTTTAGCATCCCATACAAGAAGGGCACTGATTCCAAAGGCACTGGGACCCTCTTCTTTAATGGCAACTGAAGACTGAGAACACCTACTGCATCATCAGTATTTATTTAAAGCACAATCCCATTCTAAAACTAGGAAAAAATTAAAAAGAACAGCAGCTTATTTGAAAGCCTGGAATAAAACTTGAAGACCTCTGAAATCCTTTTGTCCGTTATTGTGTAACTATATTCTTTCTGCTGTTTTAATGGTGAATAATCAAAGGCAAACCAACTGGGAGACATCAGAAATTTGTATTATACCATATGAATGTATGAGGACAGTAACAGCCTTTAACAAAGAGGACTGACACAAAGATAACTGGAATTTGTTGTTTTTAATGTTCAAATGTAGGGGGGTTTTAAGAAAATTAAAAAACCCCAAACCAACCAAATTCATAATCCTGCAAGAAAGCATCTGAAAGTATCGATGCTCATTCTTTAGCTTGCTGCTGGTACACATCTTAACCCAGGCTAACTTATGGTTTTCCTTCACTTACACTTTGCCACAGTATGACTATACAGCTCCTCTTGGTATGAAGACTACAGAGTTTGGTCTAATACAAAACATGGTTTCTCCCTTTGAAAGAAATTCTGCTGCTCATCTCTCTATCAACATACAGCTGCATGACTCAAGAAAGGACAGAGGCAGAGCAATGCCAGCAAGCAAAGGTGGAGGATCCAGCTTCTACAGTATCAACCACTGGAATGAAGGAATCTGAAAATGAAAAAAGCTTCCATACAGCAACAAAACATTTGATATTACATTGCCTGAATAATGGGCATTCTGGAGAGAAAAAAGTTGTCTTTGCTTTTGAGGGAGAAAAAAACCTAAACAGGTAACAGTCCTTGAGCCACACAACAAACCTCCTCCATCTCCTCCTCCTGGGCTGGAAAGTCTCACCGCTCCAGTTCAAATGGGGCTCTCAGAGATCCTCAGTTTGCACATCCACATAAAAAAGTATCAGAAGGACCCTTCAGGGGCTTGAAAGGGGTTGGCATTTGGTGCTCTCTCCCCAAGGATTGCGTATTTGGAAAAGCCATTAGAGAAGTAAAAACTCAAGCAACCACCATACATTGTCATGCATTACTGCAGTTTAAGCAAACACATACTTCACTGCAAAACTTCCAGGAACATTTTAGGAAAATAATTCATGATCAGCTTTGCTCAACTGGGCCTGAAGTTCAGACTGAAGCTTGACAGGGAGGTTTCCATTCCAAGCCACCAAACTAAAAAACTGAAGTTCGGTTATTGCTTAGTGAAGGTCTCTAAACCACTGGTGACAACATGAATTATATCCTTAGTAGAGACCTTTTCTGGAGAAGCAGCAAGGACTGTGTCTGTTTTGAAGAAGCTGGTGAGTCAAAATATCTTCTCTGTCAAGGTGATCTCTTGCATCCATGGCCCTACTGCCTTGAGTAAAAAATTTTTGTTTTATAAATATATTTCACCTTCAAAACTAAAATTCCCTTCCATAGTATGTTTCATGAAACAGTGTCTGTGCACCCTATTAGCTCTGTTCTCTGTATTTTTAGAATTAATGTTTTTAGTATTAAAAATCACTAAATAAAAACACAGTTGACAGAACTGAATTAAGTTTTCATAATTTAGAAAATATTATTTTTGCTAGTATGCAGCAGCACTGAGATACTTTAAACAACTCTTTAGATTACTGCTTCCTTTAAAACCTTGAGTTGCTACAGGCAATCATATTGTCCTGGATTGTCAAGCAAATTTTATTCTATTTCCCATCTGTGTGGCAGTTGTGTTCTGTTCAGTGGGCAGTTTTCCTTATCTCTTCCACAACCACTCCTCCCTGCAGGGAGACATCTGCTGATAACAGGCTATTGAATGTCAATGCATGACTGATAAGAACTTTAACCTCCCATTGTGAGATGCTCCCCCAGAGGGAAGAGCCAAGCATTCCTACACAGATATAGCTGGGAGTCTGGACGGCTTTTTCTCCACTGGATTTTTCCCAGAGGAACAGCTACCTCTTCCACTGGATCTTCAGAGGAAGACTACACCTTTTCTACAGGATTCCTGCTCCAACAGAACCACACCTGATATCTGGGAGGACTGCAGCCAATTGGATTGCTATCAACACCCTGACCAACAGGGTATCGGGTTGTGCTCTAACTCTGTCGGTGTTGTTTTAATTTACTGCATTGCTTATTCTATTTTTTTATTTTCTTCCCTAGTAAAGAACTGTTATCCCTGCTCCCATATTTTCTGCCTGAGAGCCCCTTAATTTAAAATTTATAGCAATTTGGAGGGAGGGGGTTTACATTCTCCATTTCAGGGGAGGCTCCTGCCTTCCTTAGCAGACATCTGTCTTTCCAAACCAAACCAAAATTGTACCACTCCTCTTAATATCTGCTAGAGCTTCCCAGGGACCTCATTGTGAGTTCCAAAATTAAACATTATTTGTCCTTCTGCAGGGCACTTGAAAGGTTCCCTATAGTCTGCTTGGCCATGGAAAAAGTATCCATGTTTTGCTAATGCACTAAGAACACACTTTCCAGTTACAGTTTCTGCTCTGCCAAAGTCCACAATGCTGTCATGCAAATAACAATAAATAACATAAATAATAAATGTAATTTAATGCAATACATAAGTGGTCACATATGTTTTATAATCAAGAGAACTGCAACAGCCAGTGAGTCCCAGTCTGCAATGTTCCTAAACACAATCACGTTTCAGCAAACACTGCACACAAGTGCAGGACACGGCAGACTCTACAGTACAGCTTCAAATCCAACTGAAATCCACGTGCCACACTACAAGAGGGCAAAACCAGGCTGAAGGCCCTTGGCCTCTTACAACCTTACACTCTTTTATCTGTCCTACAAAAAAGCTGTATACTCACACAGCTACTGATTACAGCACCAATTACAGTACAAAGTCAGCAGAGAATAGCTCCATGGAACTAGAGCTAGGTAACAGCTTAAAACCAAGCCTTTGCTCTCCAGCACATGTATTTGCAAAAATGTATTTCTTATTCTCATGCTTTCCAAGTCTTATACCAGGCCAGTGGAACAGTTTTACACTACAACAAGGAGTTGCTTTTTATCTTGAAAATTACTAGGATCATTAATACTATGAAAAATAGCCCACTAAAACCACCCATCACCTGACTTACTGAGTACACTGATATCCACGAACTTCAGGCTTTGGCTGATGCTTCTTTATGTGTTTACTGAGTCCTGATGCCCTGTGGAAAGATTTTCCACAGATGGAGCAAAGATATTTGGATTCTCCTGGCAAAAACAAAACAAAATATGTTACCAAGCTGGGCCTCCATTTCTCTGGAGTACTTTGTGAGACAGGTTTTTAATTCATATATAACTCATCTTAAGTAATCAGAACAATACTACAAAGAGAAGTTTGTTTAATTACACACTGGGAGAATTTTTAAGTGTATTTTGTATGTGCTAATGTAATAATACACAAGAGAGGGAGTAGCAACCCTAAATTGCTTTATTTCATGTTTTTAAACATAGGTACATCACTGCAACTAGGATTTAGAGAGGAAAAGTGAGCAGCCTAAAAAACTGCCGCCTTGTGTGAAAAAAACCACAACGGCCTGTGTTTACGTATCATGCAGGTTCTTCAGAAACACAGTAGGCTTATGGACTATTGCTTATATCTTGCTTTTGTGGAAAAAGACCTTAAAATAAAAGTTTTTGCTCCTTTTTATCAACATAGAAGTGATGACTACTAATACAAATTCCTTAATTTCAGGAACAAATTATCCTGAGTATCTCTCTTGATTCTGCCTAGCGCAGAAAACCAGAAAAACAGACAACCTTTACAATTATAAAACTCTGCTTGTATTGCATTATTATATTGCCATCTTTCACATGCTAAGATCTTTCAAGACAGTAGGCTTTACAAAATGTCAGTATTAGTACAGAAAATCTTGTAAAACATACACAGAGATTCTGAGAGATTTAAGCTAGCATGTTTTTCTCTAAAAGGACAGGCTGGGAGACAAAGTGCATTAGAAAATTCCAGCCTGTTGCCTATTTCTTGTTGAATTGACATGATACAGGCATTAAATACCTACATAAAACCACAGGAACAGACCAATCACAATTCCCCATTCTTGTATAGAACATTTGCATAATAACACTAAACTATGATTTAGCCCCAGAAAATTACTACTGACCTTTGTCTCAGCTGCCTGACCAGAAGAAAAAGAACAAGCTACCATTTATTTTTTTAAACAGTTTCTTTTGACACTGAAAAAACAGCATTAAAGTTCAGCAGCATAAAATAGCCATGCAAAGGAAAAGGATTCCCTTTCTCATCACTTACCTGTATGAATGCTCATGTGTTCCTGAAGACTTCTTTTTGTGACAAAAGACTTTTCACACAAGTCACACTTGAACTGTTTCTGGACTTCATGGAGAGCTAAGTGCATTTTCAATCCATGCTTATACGTAAAGGTCTTTCCACAAACCTAAAAAAAAATCCATACATGGTGGAATAGGACAAATAAAATAATTATGTAACAGGTGTTTAACTTCAAACAGAACAAAACCTCCTGTATTTCTTGGGAACTAGGATGGCCAAGCCTGTGATTTTGCACCAGTGACAGAACTAGCCTGTTAAAAAAGGAAATAACAGAAGGAAGACATTCTTCTAGACACAAGAATATGAACTTGCACAACTCAAATTCATTCTAGTTTTCTCACTCTTGGACTGCAAGTGATTTCAGCATGAATGTTACACTAGTCTTCCTTACTGTGAAGTGACCAAGATTAACATAAATTTTAGGGCAGAGCACTAACACCAAAATATTGGTAATAGAGAACATTACTACATCTGATTAGAGAGAGCAAAAGGACTTTACCTTGCATGCATGGGGTTTGACACCTGTATGTTTAAGCATATGTATTCTGAGGGAATAGAGCTTAGGCAGAGTTCTCCCACATATGTCACACACGAATTCCCGTTTGGTTCTCCCTTTCACTGAGGACACGCCTGTCCCCTCGGCACCCGCAGCTGCAGCGCTGGCTTCCGTCTTCCGCGTGTGCCGCACCAGATGGGCCCGCAGCGAGGCACCGTACTGGAATTCTTTCTTACACAGCTGGGACAGAAAATATTACAACCTTACTTTGCATGTAACACTCAGAATTATTAAAAAAAAAAAACCAAACAGAAGTAATCAAATGTTTTAAGTACAGTAATATGATGAGTTAAATCTATAACCCAACAGTCATTTTGTTCGAGGTTAATGAATAGTTGTCAATTTTTATTTTATGGCTACTGACAGAACCACTTCCCAGTGAGATTAACTTCCAGTCTAGACTGAACACAAATTTACTGGTAGGGTTAAAAGCAAATCCCATGCCAGCACTGTCTTGAGTAGCAAGTCACACACTACTGTCGGGACAGGTGGCTGCACTCCATTCTACCTCAACCCATCCAGATCAAGGCTATATCCAACTCTGAAATCAGTAAGGAAAATAAATATATATGCACCAAAAAAGGCAATGAAAAATAATTACTAATATAATTACTGAATTAATTTTCATAAGGAAGAAGGTTTACACAGAAAAAAAACCCCAACCCCTCAACTTACTGGGCACTTATATTCTTTAGATCTTTCGTGTTTCAGAGTGTGCATTATAAGTGCATAGCGCCGCTGGAACACCATTCCACAGTCAGTGCATTTGTGCTGCGCTTCCACTTCATTATTTTCCGTGGTCTCTCTTTTGGGCTGTTTCATTTTTTTCCCTCTTTGTACCAGCTTCATGGCAACCTAAGTTGGAAAAACAGAACCTCTGAATGAATTTTTCTGCACTGTACTTCACACCTTGTCTGAAAGTTTGTGTTAAAAACTGATGTTCTGTGTTTCTGTAATACCTCTTGATTTTGCTCAGCTGACTTAGTTGCTTGAAAGTTACCTTGGTTCAGTGCATTACAAAACAACAGATCTCAAGGTGAGTGAAAAACCATTCTGTTTTAAAAACCATAAACTTACTATGATGATGGTCACACAGTGACTTACCAGTTCAGGGACAATGAACTCTTCAGCCCTGAGTAACTGCCTAAGTGACAGCCACGGGAAAGTTACAAAAGAATCACAGAGTACTGCCTGTCAGGAATTCTATCCAGTTGAGAACATTCCAGCTTTCCTAGAGATTTTTTATCTAGGAATAAGGCACTAGTGGGTTTTGATTAGGTGGTATTGGCAGTGCTACCCAGAGCTGATAATCTCATCTTCCTTTGTAGAAACTTGCTGCCAAATTCTTTAGAAGCCAAATTCTAAGTGATCAGGTTGAAATGTCCTGTATCAGGCATGTCCCCTTTGGGTGCCTGAGAATAAGGCAAGGGAAGAAAGTACAAGCATCCTCATTTTCTTCTTCATCCTGTTCTCCCAACTGTTGTAGACAGGTAGAGGAATTACAAAAGGAAGGCCTTAGGAAATCAGGCCTCGCTTTGCTAAATTGCCAAAGCTGTCTTGTCACTTCTTCAAAGTGCAGCTACCACGCAATTTGCAAGTTCCCGGATGAAGCTATTTTGAGAACGAGACGTTCGTTAACATAACAATCTATTCTGAGGGTGAGAAGCAAATGCACCTACAATAACAAGGGATTTGTCCCATGAGAACCAGTAGAAAAAGTATGTAAACAATCCAACAATAGAGAGATTTGATAGACAAGTAAAATACTGCTTACTGACCAATGAATTAGGTGGCAAGAAAACTACTAACCAATGGGAGTCAAACATGAGGTGTATGAAAACTGTATAAAATACAGTACGTGAATAAAGATTCGGCTTTTCCCTCATGAAGAAAATGGAGTCGCGCATGATTTATTCCCATACCCAACAAGTGAGGTATCTAGCAGTTTTTGAAAACATGCCAGCTCTTCCCTGCCTCTGAAAACCAAACTGAAACTCGACACAGAGAAAACTTTTTAACATTTTTTTTTAAATTTTCCTGTTGCTCTGAAAACTTATGCAAACTTGGCTAAATTGTGAAGCCACAAAAATAATTTTATTCAGCACATTAGTAAGCTAGGAAAATAATTCCTACAAAGCACACCTCATCCCCAATATCTCCACGCCAGATGCAAGTACTGTAATTTAAACCAGAAGCATTTTTCCTGCAATCTCTTTCCTGTTAATTCTCCCAGCATCAAAACTGGGAACTCAGGAAAATGTCTCCTTCCCAAAGCTTATATGACATACCATGCAATAGTGGGAGTTGAGGGATGCACAAAACACTAAAGGCTACAAAACAAGTTTGGAAAGCAGAAACCTATTCCTGAGTCAAATCCTGAGCAATCATCCAAACTAATTTCTTTTTTCCCTAGATCTGTGCACTTCATCTGTCAAGAAGCTGGATTTAGTCACTTCTTCATACATTAACAGGAACTATTTCCAAAAGTAAATATTCCCCTTCCCAAAACAGAACAAAACTGTGGTGCTCTCCAACCAGCAAAAATAAGTCGCTTAAGTATTTTGATTGTGCTAGTTTTAGCATCTGGGCTTTAAGCTGTTCATCTGTAAAAAGATACTAATGCTACAGTTTCTACCTGCCAGGGTGTTGGAATGATAACAAATTATTGTCCTGTTGTGGGACTGGTGCCTCTAGTACATTAGTACATCTAGGAAATTAACAGTTCTTCAGAAGACTTTGCCAACATGCAGTGAAGTGCACTCTGTCACAAACTAAATGCATGAATGCCCAGTGAGAGGATTGTCAACTATCCAAAGGCACTGAAAGACGAAAGGCTCTCAAAGGGGAAAGAGTAGTAAGACTGTTTCATTAAAAAAAAAAAAAAAAAAAAAAAAAAAAAAAAAAAAAAATTGTAACTGGAACCAGTTCAATTACTTAACATTTAGCATGTTCAGGTGCTAGAGTTTTTAAACTCAGCGCTCTTTGAACCTTTCTCTTAATTGACCCCAATCAGAAGGTAGCAGGAATGCATTATTGTGACTCATGACTACATCTTAAGATCTACATCAAAATTTTTCACTCCCAATGCTGTTGTCAAGTCTGAACAAATGTAGGATCTCACTTCTCTAATAGATAAATGAATGTATCTATGACTGACATACACATAAGCTAGCTCAGAATTGAATTCACAGATCATTAAGAATTTTGGGGAGATGATACAACTTCTGTCCAACCATAAGAAGCTGTGAGAAGATACTCAACCTAGACTGTGGCCACTGAGCATTCTAAAGACCTTCAATGTGGAAGGAATACTGATGCCAAGTCAATACATTTGGGATTTTGTTCGCCCAACTGTCATAGCTTAGAAATTACTCTGGTAAGTACAAGGTCTAACGACAGACAGAATACCTGCTGCACTGCAGATTTAGGATTTGTCTTTCTATTCTGCAGTTTTTTTTCAATTCCTTTATGCAGCCTGATGTATCCCCCCTCACTGACTGAACGCTGGCGAAGCTTGCTTTTGTAAGTGTCGTCCTGGCTGGAAGCAAGGCTTTCCGGCTGGGAAATGGAGCTGCTCTGCTCGTCACTTTTTTGCTTGAGTGTCTCTGAGGAGTCGCCAGAAGCAGAGTCCACATCTGCTTTATCGCTCTGATTTTGAACTGTCTCAGTTTCCCTTTGGCTCTGTGTGTCCATGGCTTCCACAGCTGATGGCTCAGTGCTGAGTCTGTTGTAGAGGCTGTTTGAAATGCCCTCCACCAGCTGGATCTTGATGTAATTTTCAGTTGTTTCACACCTTTCCACAGGCTTGGAAGGATCACCTGCAGTGGCCTCCAGAGGCTCTGGGTGCAGGAGGCCAGGCTGGGGTGCTGCTGCCTCCTCTGTCCCAGCAGAGGAAGGAGCTCCATTCACAGCAACTTCACCAGCTGTGAGCTGAGGTTGCTCCACACCATCCATGGGCTGCACCTCCACTTCAGCCTGCTCTGCTAGATTTTGTGTTGACTCTACTGTTTGAATATCTCCCTTTTGGTACACTGTAATTTGTTTCTCTTCCATCTGTTTGTGCACATTCTCACAGATTTCAAGAACCTCTGACATGAAGAGATGCCGGGCGAGCATGGCCACTTCCGCCATACTACAGAAGTCAAAAGTTAATTCTGAAGTATAAGCAAATTCCAATAAAGGCAGGAAACTGGACTTGCAGAAACCTACCAGGAATAAAACAAGGTATTAGAGCAAATAATGATGACCTGAAATCACCCCAAAATATCCCATGACGAATACAACAGTTCACCTTTGATACAGTTAAGCATGAAATTTGGAGCAAAACACACTTGGAAACAACAAGCCCCTCACTGGCACTCAATTAATTGTCATTTACACTACAGCTTCCTCCTCACGTAGTTTTTATGTGTGGGTAAGCTCAGACAACTTTTCCAATAACTAAGTAGCACTTAAAGAATTTCACAATAAAATTCTTTGAGGAATATTTCAAGATGCTGGGAGAGCCACAATACTTTTGGAGGAGATTAATTGAACTAAAGTCTTTCTGGATCGGCTACATTCAGAAAGTACTCAGATCTTAAGTAACAAGTGATGTGGTTGAAAAATAAGGAAGTAGCTATTGAAAACAATAAAAATATGGATATATAGATAGAAATACTGAAATATAAAAATTTGGTATAATTGCTCATAGTTGCATAAATAGTAAATAAAATATTTAATGTGGGGAGCCTTCTGCACCGTCCTATAAGAAAATTATTGTTCATGCATGCCTATTATTCATGCAGAGACAGACAGTTAATAAATGAGAAAGCAATGCAGAAGGCATGTTCTGTACACTATTCTTCATCACTACAAAGCTATTTTTAGAACATGTCTTTTATCACCTGTCTTTCATGCACCAGGTCTGAGAAATAAGCAGACACATATAATTCTGCTTCACAGAAATAAGAAGCAATTTAGCATTCGTTAAGCTGAACAACTCTCCAAGCAGCTTGTCAACATCCCCGCTTGATGTATTCAAGCATTTGATTTTGTTCCCTTTTTAATGTTTGTGACTAATACAAGGAGGAATCATGCCTAAACAAGGTAAAAATCCACCAAAAGCTTCTCAGAAATTTTAAGATTAAATACCACAGTCCATGGAAAATCAGATTAGACAAAATCAGAGTGATCACTTTTGCATTATGATCCACACAAAATACTTTTAGATTAAAAGTGAGACAAAAGCAAGATAAAAATTTGGTTGTCTTCAACACTCAAAAAAGACTGAATTAAATACTGTACACCTTACTCAGGATATTATGATTTCTAGCTTTGAAACCCACAGCAATTCACCTGACAGATCCACTACAGCTTCATGACTAGTGACAGCTCCCTTTTCAATGAAGAGCTCTCGGAAGTACTCGCTGTTGGCTGCCAAGACAGATTTGTGAGCTTTGTACTCCTCTCCTTCAATCAGCAAAGTCACATCACAGAACTGATTGGAAAGCCTCTGCTGATTCAGTTGGTTTAAGACTGACAGACAATGTTTGGAAGATGACTGCTTCACAAGGCCCTTACTGTCAACCTGTCATAAACAACATTTGAGAACTTCATTACATTTAGATTGTGCCTTTTTAAGCATTCACACTGAAACACAGAAAAGGATTATTTTCTGCAACCATACAATCAGTTCAAGCCTGTAGAATATAGAGCTTAACTTTACTATTGTTTTCTTTCTTTAAGTTTTACCCTCCCTCCAAACACAATTAGAAGACTGGAAAAATGGGAAGACACATTCAAACAGCTCTTTGACTGTATTTTTCTGTGCTACAGTCTAAAAAAATTTCTAAATTCAAATATCTTTATGGGCACGTGAGCCTGCAGTTATGAACAAGAATTTTATGTATCAGTATAGCATAATTTATTAGGGAAAAGATATAGAGCCCATAAGAATCTTGTATGTGATGTTTTACTACTGGCAATTTTGCCATTCATTTTATCTTAGATTCTATATGCATAATATATAGGGTGATTTTATTTCCCAGCAATGATGTCCTATAATTAATTTCATGACATATACACCAGTATCCCATTTCTACATATTCAATATCTTTAGCAAAATTTATAGTTTTATTGTTACAAGATTATCACAATAATGGAAAAGAAGTACATGACGAAGAATGCAGTAATGGAAAATGCAAATCCATTCAGATGTACACAATGGTACTTACAAACACAAGCTCGTGCTTTGCTATTGGCTTCTTCTTCACAGGCTTTGGGGATGCTGCTGGGATTGATGCTGTGTTACTCAATTCATCATCTGTTTCATTACTGTCTTCATGAGATTTTGCATCCAGTCCTAGCTCCTCCAGCATTTCAGAAGGATCTGAGAGAGATCTAGAGCGATCTAGCTTTTCCTGGCACTTGCTGCATTCTTTAATGTAATCTTTAACCTGCTTAAGAATACCTAAGAAGAATTAATGGAGCTTGATTAGGCTTCTAATCGTAATTCAACTTACTACAAACAAGTAACTAAGTATGTAGAAGATTAGCAAAACATTGATAATTAATAATAAAAAATATTACATACTAACCAAGAAAAATAAAGTCAGTCACTTACACTCTCCCTCTCTGATGCAATATTACAAATTCTGATTCTCTCACACCATTGCATGACATTGTATGCCTCTACTGCTAATTTGAGATAGAATGTTTAGAATGTCACTACATCAAGCAAACCCTCCTAGAAAGATTATTAAGGCTAAAAAGAAAAAAAGGTATTTAGACATTTAATCTCATCTCTCCCTCTCCCAAGGGAATGACAAATGTAATATAATCCTGCATTTAGCCCACACAAATGGCTTGTTCCTCCTGAAGAGAGAGGACAAGAATTGGAAGGCTCACTTGTGAGCCTTCAAAATTGGCATCAACTGTGCTACATGCAATGACACTGATAAGTACTATTAACTGATTTAAATAAATTGCTTATGATTTTGGAATTTAAATAAATCAATTTCCCACCAGTACTTTAACCAGTGAAACCAAATATAAATGACAGGACCCCAGGAAATAGCCTGAATTTGTGTCAGGGGTGGTTTAAGTAGGATATTAGGAACAGGTTCTTCACCCAGAGGGTGTTTGGGCCCTGGAACAGGCTCCCCAAGGAAGCGTCACAGCACCAAGCGTGGCAGAGTTCAAGAAGTGTTTGAACAATGCTCTCAGAAATTACTCTTGTGACTTTTGGGGATGGTCCTGTGCAAGGCCAGGAGTTGTATTCAATCATCCTTGTGGGTCCCTTCCAACTGAGCATATTCTGCAATTCTGTAAATAATTGCAGGTATTCAACAGGTCCTAAGTGCAGGGCTCTCTTCTAGATACCAAGGCATTTTCCATGCATGGCCTTCAATCCAAATTTGTTCTCTTCACTAGGAGAATATACAAGGAAATACAGCAGCTGGGCCTCTATGGTTTTAAATCCAACACAGCTCAAAAGCTTTGCTGACACAGACTTAGACTTGCTCGCTCACATCTCCTCAGAGCATGATTTGCACTACCATTATGTACATATCTCTGTAAGGATTAGGAAAACAGAGACTTAAGGCAACCTAAGATATTAATGCCCTTTTCAACATCTGTACATCTCCTTGATTTCATCTGAAATCAGACAGGAGGTCTCTGGCCTGCAAATCACATCCCTAATACCCTTCCTGGCCCCTGAGCCATCCTCCAGCCCATGGCCTTGCAGTTACAGAACACACACCAGGCTGATGTCCATCTCAGGATGACAGCTGGGCCAAACCTGCTGTCCACTAGCAGCCAGAGAGTACTATAATGGCAGGGAAAACACTGTTTTAAGGGAGACACATTTAAGAAACATAACACTTAAAGCATAGAATGAATTTTAGTACTCTCAGTGCAAAAGAAGTAAGAGGATATAGGGTGTGCAAATAAAGGTGACCAATAAGATCAAAAGAATACAGAATGCCTTCTCCTGAGGAACAGAAGCTACACTGAGACCCATGGAGGAAGTTTCCAACACCGGATGAGAGCAGATGCCAGAACAGTACAATGCTGGGCAGACCATGAGAATGCAGACAAAGGCAAGGAAACCACCATCCAGAATGGGTGTATCAGCTTTGAGATGCCAAATCCCTTCTTCACGTGAAAAGATCTTCAAGCCAATGAGATCTGGACTGGAGGGATCGGCTGCAGCTAGAGCAAAATCCCTCCAACTGAAAATAGGGAAAACTAGAGCTGAAATTACAGACTTGCTGATGGATGAAGAGAGCAGAACAAGAGAAGCAATACAGACACACACTGGGCCCATGGCAAGTGAAAAGCAGGCTATTTGTTTAATGGATACCTAGGGCTAATTGTAGAACACCAAACCCAGAGGGAACAAGATATCAAGTCATTCCCTCAGGAAAAAGAAAGTCCCAGATGGGAATTATTGCTGTTCAAGCACACCATTTGTAACAGCTGTGACATCACTCAGGACACAGCTGAGAATTAGTCTGGTCTTTTCAGCTTCTCATTGCAAGAAAGAGACAAATAAAACAATGAGTGCCAGGACTGCCACCACTGGCAGCTGTAGTACTTTAACATGAACACCATCACATGCATGACTGAGGTCCAAAGCTAACCCAGGTCATGTGGACCAGATTATCACCCTATCCCAAGGGCACAGTTGAGATGCCTCTGTCTTACCTGGGCTGTGTGCAAGGAGGGGACAGCTGTACTCAGTGTTTCCATATATTCAAGGTACCACCAGCAGATGAGAAGCCCTGGACAACGTGCTGACCAGGATGTACAGTGCAGAGTGAGCCCTGCCTCTCGGGGTGTGACACAATGTCACTGCCGACAGACCACGTGCTTCGAGGTGGCGTTTAAAGGCACTGGTCACTCAGCAAGTGACAGTCCCCTCCTGGTCCCGCCAGGGAGGGCACACGGACATCCCTTCAGCAGAAGGGAGACATGTAACTCCTGGAGCGGTTACAGCGGAGGGCAACAAAGATGATTAAAGGACTGAATCATCTCTTTCACAAGGAAAGGCTGAGGGAACTGCACCCGGTCAGCCTCGAGACGAGACGACTGACAGGGGACCGCATCAATGTGCATAAATATCTAAACAGAGGGTGTCAGGAGCACGGAGCAAGGTCCCGGAGGTGCCAAGCAATGACACGAGAGGCAACGAGCAGAAACCAATTCACGGCAAGTTCCACGCGAACACGAGGAAAAATGTTAAAGGTGACTGTGCACTGGTGCAGGCCGCCCCGAGAGCGGCTGCCTCTCCACCAGCGGAGACACTCGCGAACCGCCCGTGCCAGGCGCTCGGGGCTGACCCC
>VZRH01000063.1:564086-621935 GCA_013397555.1 Urocynchramus pylzowi | reverse complement strand
CGCTCCGCTGGCCCCGCTCTCAGCCGGCCCCTGGGGGCTCCGCGGGGCTGGAGGGGCCGGGGCAGCGCGGGGGGAGCGCGGGCACCGCTTCCCGCCCTGAGCAGCGCCTCTGGCTCGGGGCAGGACCGAGCGGCTGTCCATCGTGCTGCAGGGTCCCGCAGCCTTGTAGAACCTTCATAGGCCAGGATTTGAATGATTTAGGGCCCGTTTTCCCCAGAGGGGAGAGCTGAGAGGTCTTGGAGACAGCGCCACTTCTGAGGGTGTAGTTCCTTGGTTCCTGACAAACGAGAAACAAGCAATTTTGAAATGTCTTCCTGGGTCCTGAAAGCCTGTTAGGAAAATCTTGTTCCCCAGAAGTTATATTAATGAGTCTTTATAAAATGAGTTCATATTAATTTCGTAGAGTTGTACATGTATATATAACTCATGCTGTATACTGAATTGCCATGCTTAAGCAAGCAAACTAAAGCTTGTTGCAAGGAGAAGGATAAATGATGTTGAAAGAGGGACCTATGCTTCTCTGAATCTTGAAGGTGCTCATAAAGGATCCCCCAGACAAGGGAGATAACGCAAGCACCCTTGGTCGTTTAACACCTCTGTGAAAACCTTCCTTTGTCGGCATCATGGAGAAGTGATTATAGCAAGTCTGACTGCAGGGATATCTAGTTCAATAGCGAAGCAGGTGGATGTTGTTGCCATAGAAATACAGGTTCTTTGCAAATAGTTGTGTGTATTAAGTAGCAATTGGATCACGTTATACTTGGATGCTGGAAATCTATGAGAACCATGTGTAAAGCCACATTCTAAGTGCCCCAGTTTGAATGGGACACCTCATTTGCATGAATAAAAGGATTATTCTTGCAATTCAGTACTGTGGGTCCTTGCCTCTCTCCTAGGCTAGAGGGGCCAGTTGTGAATTTTTGTAACAAACCCTTGGATAAATGAGCAGATGCAAAGTTTGTCTGTTCAATTAAAGTGACCAAGCAGTTGCAGAAGTGACTGCTTGAGTGAGAAACAAGTGGTACTTTCTCCCTGAACGTGCAAAGACGGGAGTGTGATGGTTTCTGGCTCTGCCTTGCTGCTGCCCAAAGCTCTTGGGGCAACCTTGGATTTGAAAAAAATGATGGAAATATAATAAATGCCATCAGACATCTTTTTAGAAATGCATGTTCTCTAACTGATAAAACAGTACACAAAAAAAAAAGTTTGTCTCCATCCATAGTGTAACTAAACCCTAAAAACCTATAAACTGTAATATTAATGTGTGCATCATATTAATTATCCACTATTTGGGATATGTTGCTGAAAAGGGAAGCATTATTTACTGAACAGATAGTAAGAGAACGAGAAGCACTACAGTGATGTTTGTACATCAAATACACAGCAGAGTCTCAATGTATGAAAACTATTATGATTATCAGGTGTCACTTTGGGTACCCAGTGATTCAAGCTCCCTGTAGATGGCAAATGTTTGCCTTTTAAATTTATGTAGTGACCCTTTTTTGCATGGAACATTTGAATTGTGTGTTCCATTGAGTAAATGGTATGCTAGCCCATTTACAGTTTCTTCCTCCAAATGCCCCCAGTGCTGTAGTATGGGGGCATGAATGGCTTCTTAGTTTAGATGGAATGCTTGCACATAGTAAGCATAGTTGTCAAGATGCTCAAAACTTAATTTCTCTGAAGAATTTTCTGAAAATTTGGGGTTTTGAGGATCACACCTTTAAATTTAGCTACCAGAATTTTGCTGCATCTCACTTCAAAGGATCTGTTGTGATTTTCCCAGAATTCTGCCACAGTTTTTAATTGGAACAGTGTCTGGTATGTATATTTTCCAGTGCCTGGATCAGTTACTCTTAAAGTGTTCGAACTGAAGTAATTTGTTTCAGTTCTACATGAAAAGGAAAGTTAATCCATTTTTTCAATTTATCTGCATCTATTATAAAACAAATTTTTGGTCGTGCATTGCTTTTCCAGTACGTGTTCTCATATATAAACTTTGTGGTGCTTTTTTTGTTGTTTTTTCTCCTTTTTATTTTAAGGCTTGGTAGTCAACTACTCAGGTCAAGGATTGCAAAAACTGGGTCCAACCTTTCCCTGTGATGCTGATACTCAGACTCTGATTCTGGACAAAAATCAGATAATTAAATTGGAACACTTGGAGAAATGCAGGAATCTGATGCAGGTCAGTATTTCTTGATTTGAAATTATTATCAAATAATGGTGATGTGATGTTAGCATCTTCTGCCTTCAGGCCATTTTTTGTAATTGAAGTAAGCTAGCGGTTTTTGTCTTCACAGGAAAATAAATGATGGCTGACTAAAGTAGAAAGTTTTGCTTTCAGTGGAGGGGGCTATATCTAAAAATGAGCTAAATAAATCTTAATGCAGGAGGGACATCATAAGAACACTTAGAAAAGTCACTGATAACTCAGATTTTGATACTTCTTAGCTTTTGAGTTCATGAGCTTTGTAACCTTAAAAATAACTTTGTACTATCACTGAAAGTTCTTCTGGATAGACTCAAAGTTGCCTGATAACTTCTACAGACCAGCTACACTGGGTTGGCAGAGGTGGGGTTTGTTGCTACAACAAACCTTCACTATGCTGCCAGCTTGGTGATCATATTACTGAAGTGTGTTTCTAGTCAGGATTTACCCTTTAAACAGTTTGTGGCTTACAGTCCTACTAGCACAGGACCTGTTTGAGAGTTGTGTGAAATACATTTTGTCCTCTGCCATATTGACAGTAAGTGCAATTTTACACCAGGAGTGAGGCAGCAATTTGCACAATGAATTGGCAATTCTGAAATGAGAACCTTATTTTCATATGGCACAATTCCTCATTTTTTTTCTTTTATTTAGCTATTGCTAGGAGAATTTTCTCTTATGTTTGTGAAATGAGCTGTGAGGACTCAGTAATTTATTTCCTGACTCTTGCAGATTTTTTGTTTGTGTCATTTACTTGAAAATGAAATACTTAGATTGAACAAGTATCTGGTGGAGTAGATTTTTAAGGAGTAGAAATAAAATCTTACTCTGTCTGCACAGTTAAAACTGTTTATTTCATGTGTCTGTCTGCAGCTCTCTGTAGCCAGCAACCGTTTGGTGCGAATGATGGGTGTAGCAAAACTGACCAAGCTCCGAGTGCTCAACTTGCCTCATAATAGTATTGGGTACGTGGAAGGGCTGAAGGATCTGGTGTACCTGGAATGGCTGAATTTGGCAGGAAATAACATTAAGGTAAAGTATTTAGTCTGTTGCATTTACCAGAATCTTGTGTTATAGACATTTGGAAAATGCTGCAAAGAAATCTGAATATGTTTTCATTGGAGCAACAATGTTAATGGTTTTTGTCTACTGGCTTATGAAATAGAAGACGGCAGCTTTTGGAGTAGAGTTGTCTCGGAAAAAATAAAAGGTTTGATATCAAAATAAAAATGAAAGTAAGGAAGTCGTTTCCAAAATAGGAAAAAGAATTATTATCTTTAAAATACAGCTGTATTAAAACATGGTTTTTATTTTGTGTTACTTACCTAGGGGTTTTTTTTTATCTTTCAAAATAATTTATGGTTATTGATACCTGGTTTTATTTAGTAGCTAAGAAAGGGTTACTGTGTGTAACTGGTTTCTTTATTTTTCTAGGCCATTGAACAAATCAATTCCTGTCTGTCTCTTCAGCATCTTGATCTGTCAGACAATAACATATCTCAATTAGGTGATCTCTCCAAGCTTACCTCACTGAAGGTAAATGTTCTATCTCTGTTTTTATTGCATTCTATACACAAAGTAATTTGCTTTGAAAATTGCTGCCTTTAAACATTCACTCTTTGAATGCTAGCTCTCAGACCATTTTAATTCATTAACTGTAATTTCTAAAGGGAAGTGTGTAAATATTCTCTTCCATGTTTTGAAGTTGCAGGAGCTGAGGCAGTGATTTTTCTATAGCCACTCTAATGATTTTGATAAAGATACGATGGTGATTCTTTGTTCTCTTATCTCCTATCATGAATCAAAACAAAACATACTGCTCACTCTTCCAACATGCACACTGTAGAGAAAAACGTTTCCAAATGCTTTCTTTGGTAACTGTGACCAGAAAGTCTTACTTATACTTTTTTTGCAATTAATTTTTGTCAAGTGATGCCTGAAAAAGAAATCTGTGGGTTTTGATCAAACATTCATTTAATCACTGTGTTTTTATTTTATAGACTCTGTTGCTACATGGAAATATTATAACTTCACTTCGCATTGCCCCTGCTTGCCTACCTCAGAGTTTGACTGTTTTTTCTTTGGCAGAAAATGAAATCAGAGACTTAAATGAGGTAAGATATAGAAGATGGATCACCTTGTCTTTAGATAGACTGAAAGAAGGAAGTTGAACACTTTTTTTGAGGTTATAACTGAAAATAGGTTCTCTTCTTTGAAACAACCCAACTTTTAATAGTTTAATTGTTTATATGTAATAACCATGTTTATGGTTAGCATTAGCTGCACGAGCTAGTGGTATCTTTTAAAATTTAGTCTGGAAAGAAATTTGCCTTTTTTCTGTTGCGTTTTTGTTATTCAGGGATGTTACTGTTAGGCCTAACCTTTTGTAGTTGTCTGAAAGTTGAAAGCTGAGCTGATGAAATGCTGCAGACAGCTTCTGCAGCAGCTGGAATTAGAACAGAGGTTTGAATTGCACTTGTTGCTGCTGACCTATTTTTCAAACACTGTGTAAGAGAAACAAATAATCTGCCAGTGACTTTTGTCTTTATTGTTTTGTTTGTTTGATTTATTATAGATAGCAGCCAAAACTCTTGGTTGGGATTTCATGTCAGAAGAAAATTCTTTGGTAATAATTTCTCTTCAAAACAGGACAGGGTTTCTCCAGCTTTTTGGCTTGCCCTTTTTTTTTTTTTTTTTCTTTTCCTTAGTTTGTTTTCAGAATCCAGCAGCTGCTGTAGTAAACTGGATTCATACTACACCTTTCTAGACATAAAGCCCCATTCCCAGATTTTAAGAGAAGGTAATACTTTCCAAGGACTAATAGCATTTACAGAAGAATTAATGGGCAATGGCAGTAGCTGATAGAAGGTCCTTTGTAGTCCTTTGAGTTCAAAAATGGAATGTGATTTTTGATTTACTTGTCATTCTGTTGTTTTGCATGAGCTGTCCAGCTGTAGTTAGGAGAAATGTGGAATGTTTTGCTCAGTTAACAAATGTATCTTGTTTTCTCCAGGTTTCTTTCCTGGCCTCTTTTCACCAATTGGAACAGCTGTCAGTTATGAACAATCCTTGTGTGATGGCCACATCTACTGTCCCTGGCTTTGACTACAGGCCTTATATTGTCAGCTGGTGTCTGAACCTTAAAGTTCTTGATGGATATGTGATTTCTCAGAAGGAAAGGTGACATAATAGTATTATTATATCTCTAAAATTATTACATAAAGTGTGGCTAAGCTAAAATTGCTTTAGCTAAATTTTTCATCTGTTACACTGGAATTATTATTTAGTTTGCTTAGACAGAAATATGAAGTTAAGCTTTTGTTTTGTTGCTCAAATCACAGAAGCACTTCTACAAAGCAAAACTGGTAGCAGTTCATCAGTGGTCTGGTATCCTTTCTTTACAGCCTCTTTGACTTTGCAGAATGTGACAATCAGCAGGAGTTAAAGCTGTTGTCTTGGGGGTAGCTCAAACTTGCCCTTATATAAGCATGATTTGTGTATGCATTTTTAGATTTGGCTTGTTTTTGTTATCAATTAGTTAAATATTATTTTTGCTCAAATTACTTGTTACTGTATCACTGTGCTCACTATATCACTATGATATCTGCATGACAAAGTTCTTGACATCAGAACAGTCCAAGCATAATTATTATCCAGTATAAGCACATTCCAGTCCAGGACATTAACATATTCTAGGACATTAATGTCCTTTTTCCCCTGTTACTAAAATAAAAAGGTGCCCCTTTTTTGGTCAAAGGTAAATCAATTCTATTTCACTATAACATGCTATGACTTTCTAGGAAAGTTGCCTGTTGGAATTCTAGGCCTTTTTATTTCATGACTAATGGGATGTTCTGTATCAACTGTGTTATTACATGTAGATGTATTATATTAAATATTCTCAGGCAGAAATTAATTTGAAAAACAGACTTGTTTAGTACTTTTTAGCAATATTTGCTGTGTTTGTTTTGCATGCTTTTGTGAACTTCTCTGTTTCTGTGGAAGCTTTGCTGATAAGTTCATTGAGACACGTGTTTTCAAAGCTCAAAGACTACACACAAAGCAGAGGCTGCACAGTTTTGGAAAAGTGGGGGGTTTTTGTTGTTGTTGTTGTTTCATTGATGCTTAAGTGAATGAATACATTATTCATTGTTCTGGTAATGACATTGCCAGTTTCCCTGGGGATTGCACATATTCCAA
The DNA here is from genome assembly GCA_013397555.1 of Urocynchramus pylzowi. Taxonomy (NCBI): domain Eukaryota; kingdom Metazoa; phylum Chordata; class Aves; order Passeriformes; family Fringillidae; genus Urocynchramus; species Urocynchramus pylzowi. The sequence continues at coordinate 615,526 of VZRH01000063.1, read as the reverse complement.
ATTTTGCTTATATTTGTAGATGAGCTCTTCAGTACCCACTAGAAGACCTGTAGTGAAAACAGAGTTAAGTGTTTTTATGCCATTTGTTAAAGGTGCCATTTATTAAACCATTTTCCACCTTCCTAACAGTTTGAAAGCAGAATGGCTCTACAGTCAAGGGAAAGGAAGGGCATTTCGACCTGGGCAGCATGTTCAGTTAGTTCAGTACTTGGCTACTGTTTGTCCTCTCACATCTGCATATGGACTCCAGACTGAAGAGGATGCCAAACTGGAAAAAATACTGAGTAAGCAAAGGTGAGAACTTAGTTTCTTTCTCAGAGAATGTAATTGAGAACATAATTATATATCTGATGTGTTCAAGGTAGTAAGATTTCATTTTAAGTATTTCAAAGTAACAGTGAGGGCTGGAGATGCAAAATGTCATGGAGGTACAGGATGTGTCCTAGATGGCAATAAGAAGCAAGGCAGCAGCAGGAGTGTTTTTGTGCTTTCTGGGCCATCTGGGGGAAGATTCCTTTATACTTTTCAGTATAAAGTCTGTGCTTAGTAGGGCACTGAAAGTAATGTGTGTTAGAACTGTGATTAAAATAAACAAACTATGCACTGGACTTTTTTTTTTTTTTTTATTGCCACACAAAAAAGTGATGGAAACTTCAAAAAGGAGCTGAGCTTTTGTTCTAATTGTAAATGAGAACTGTTGTGGTACACTAGTGTATTAGCCACTTTTAATGTTGGGATGTTGTTTCTTGATTTTAAAGTTAAAGTTGTCCTTTGAGGGACACTGTTTGCAGTGATGCATTTGTCCATCTGTATTTGGCATCTGAGGTCAGTCAGCAGAGGCCTATGGAGAGCCTGCTGGTTCTGCCAGCAGTAGCAGTGTCGCTAAGGTCTGTGCAAATAGACGAGTAGAGTTATCATGGTGTGTTTTTTGTCCATGTAAAGATGAGCTAATTTTGGTTAGAAGCCAAAAAACAAAGCAATACAGGTTGTTCTATTCCCTAGGACCTACTGACAACCTTTTTCGTGCAGAAAGAGCAGAAAATTCCGCTCCCAGAAGCAGGCTACCTAAGTGGCATAGTGTGGTTAAAAAGCTGAGCAACAAAAGTGTTGTAGCTTGCAGAAGGGTATCTCATCAAAAGGGCCAGAAACTTGGGAGCATCTGGAAGGAGTTACTGCCCACTTTGCAAGTGTAGATTGGTCTCAGAAGGAAGCTATAGAAATGTTTTAGCTGTTTCTGAGAAGAAGGTGCAGTCAAGGCATCTTGAACTTGGAATCTCTAGCTAAGTGCTCTAGCATTCACATGTTTCTGGGGAAAATTCAGAAAGATGTTCTGCTAAATATAACTCTTCAAAAATTAAAAAAAAACCCTCAACAACCAAGCCAAAAAAGCCCTAGTAGAAAAAACAATACTCTCAAATTCTCATCCATATATATGCACATGCATATGTAATTTATAGGACAGTTTGACTTTGTCCTCTGTCTCCTGAGCTTCTAATTTAGCTGGGCTGAAACAATCTGCATATTCTCTGAGTTTGTAAAGGATGATTTTCTTTTTTTTTTTTTGTGGCAATATTTGTTGATTTGTACTAGGATTTCGGGCTGTTAGTAACAGGAGCACCTATTCCTTGATTCACTCACTTTGAAATGTAAAAGATACTCCCACCATTCCTTATACTCCCCTATACCTACGCACATAATGTATTCCACATTAGACACTTAAAATATCTACATGCCTTCTTTGTGTGTAGAAATACCTCATGGTTTTCAGTCTGTAGTCAGAATTGCATGTTGGGTTTTTTCTTGGTTTTGTTTGGTTGGTTTTTTTTGTTTTCGGTTTTTTGTTTGGGGTTTTTTTTGTGGGGTTTTTTGGGTTTGAGGTGTTTTGGTTTTTTTTGTTTGTTTGTTTTTGTTTGGGGTTTTTTTTGTGGGGTTTTTTGGGTTTGAGGTGTTTTGGTTTTTTTTGTTTGTTTGTTTTTGTTTGGGGTTTTTTTGTGTGGTTTTTTTTGTACCTGTAATGAAGAAAGAGAGGCTGGGGAAGGGGAGCAGGAAAAGACTGCAATCCCCTGCTTTGTGAGTGGTCCTGTTAGTGTCTTGTGTGTATGGGAGTCTGCATAACTAGCCTCTTCTTTAGAATGTTTTGATCACTTGTTTCTTTTGAAATAGTTCATAGTTTCTTTTAGATGTTTTCTGTACAAAAGAAAGTTTAAAAGGAACATAAAATCTGTTTTTGGCACTCTGTGCTTAGACTCCACCAGAGGCAGTTGATGCACGAAAACCAGAATGAGGAACCGCCTACATCTTCTGCTCCCAGCAAAACAGTGCCAGTTGCTCATGAACACAGTGGCCTGGCCCAGCCATCACAGATGGCTCTTGAAAAGGGTAAGTAGCTTATCTACACTTGTGATCTAACCTGTGGAAATAAATATTTTTCTTTTGAACGTAGGTAACTATGTGAAAGGAATTTCAGAAAAAGGCCCTGTTATTATTTTATTTTACTGATCTTCTATTTTCTCAACTGAAGTTATACTTTGCTTCTAAAAAAATCCAGTCCGTGCTTATTTGTGTCTTGAAATGCTAGTAGGCTGGTTAGGTGAAAAACCCAATCCAAGAAATGAAAGAGTTACTACTTTGACTTATGCATTTTATACAAGTTTATTCTCCAAGGAAGTGCATTTTGTGCAATTTCCTGTACCCAGTATTTTCCAAGTTTGGATGTTATTGTGGTACCTGTTGCCCTGATACAGAAATGACGCTCATCATTACTAACATGTTAGATCATCTTACCCACCCAGGTGCTTACTGTCAAAACCAAATTGGGATTCCCTATGAATTAAACAAATTATTACTGTTATTGAAATACTCTAACACTATAATGTGCCTTTCTGCCTATCTAGAACCTGTCATACAGAGGAATTCTTGGGTTGGACCAAGTGCAAACAATGATCATTCCTATGCAGTAAAGAACACTTTGCTTTCTGAAAGAAGCTTTCCCAAGGAGCTACACCTTGAAGATGTACAGACAGATGAAGACAAACTAAACAGCAGCCTTTTATCCTCAGAGTCTACTTTCATGCCAGTTGCTTCAGGATTGTCTCCAGTGTCGCCTGCTTCAGACCTGAAGTTACATGGAATGAATTTGGGCCTAGAAGTTGATGATGGTCATACAGTGATTGAAGGTGTGAGAGATAGTAATAGTAGGGAAATAACTAACAAGCAAGCAGCTTTGTCTGTTACAGGAGAGAACCCTAATAGAACAGCAGGCAGTGTGGAAACACAAGAGAATATCAAAGATATCCTGCAGGTGCCTACTCCTGATCAAGTAACAGCTGGCCTGGCTGCAAAGACTGGGGCCTCTGAAGGCCAAGTTCTGCACAGTCACCCCAGCACCTCGTTAGGTGCTGAATCAGGAGTAAAAACTCTTTGTCCTGGCCTCATGACAGAAGAAAGGTCTGGTTCACTGGCTGTGCAAGGTGCAGCACCAGCTGATCAAGGTGCAGCTGAACTGCAAAGGATGACTGAAGCAGCCACCAAGCTTCAAGCTTCCTGGAGAGGATTTTACACGAGGAACCACCATCCTCGAGCCAAGGAAGTGCGGAATGAAATTCGACTACACAGAATGCAGGAGCACATCATTTGCTTAACAGCTGAAATAGAAAAGTAAGTTGAGGTCATGCTGTGTATTTTCAAATCTGTCTGAATATAACCATCATTCCAGAGTATTTCAGAACAGATATATATGATATAACTACTCATAGTAGAACCTAGCATCAGAAACATAAAACTGATTACGTTAGAGGATCACTTCCTGTAAGGTAAGCAGCTCGGTTTTGCACATAGCTATTCATACTCTTAAAGTGCCTTCTGTAAGTGGATTAGGTTAGAGCACATTTTTCTACTCCTCTTTTAGCAGGACTTGCATATTTCAAAATAGAAATTGCTGAGTGGGTTTTTTTTTATTTGTCTCCTCACAATTACAGTCTATAAATCAAGTGTCCATATTGAGAGTCATTCTTCTGTTGCTGGTGAAAAGAAGAATTTCCACGACCTTGTATGATACAATTTTAAAATGTGACTGTGTTTGGTTCTGTTTTAATTTTTGATTTCTGTGAATCCATGTTTGGAGAAGATCATGGTCAAAGTTCCTCAATTTGTAAGCCAAAAATTCTGGATTTACTTAATATCTTTCTGGATCAGCCTGGATCAGTCAGTCTGACAGGCTCTTTTTCTTCACTATCACAAGTGACAAAAGTTCTGTAAATCAAGTTGAGTGCTCAGTGAACCTCTAGAAACTCCCAATGCTTACACATCATACTCCATCCATATATCAGTGAGACAGCATAATTTGAAATGAAGAAGTACTATTTTGTGGAGGGGGGGGGGCGGTGATAGTTGTGCAGGAAAAAAAAAGAGCTCAGATTCAGTTTACAAAAAGGCACATTACTGCCAAGCCAACAAATGTGCTGCAGTAAAAGGAAGCAGAATTTAAATGTAACTGAAAAAGAAACCTGAAGTCAGCAGCTAGGTATTTATGGCAAGCCAGACTGCAGTAATTTCTTAATGTTAGGCTCTGTTGTATCTTTCAAAAGTGCTGTTGTATAAGTAGGCATTTTTATATGTTCTTGTTGCTCTTGTTACCCAAATGTTGCTTATTTAAGCTGCATAAATTTTGGATGTGTGTTCTCGTAGACTGAGAAAAGAAAGAGAAGAAGATAAAATGCAGAGGCTCGTACAGGAGGAAGCTATCAAATTTCTTTGGAACCAGGTAAGTAATTTTAGTCTTCCTGTTTTTCTGCTTAAATGTGAATTTGGAATTCGAATTTGAATCTGCCTATATGTGAATTCACGTTATTTCTTATTGTAGATCCTGAAGAGACAGTCAGTATGTTCAGTTTTACCAATGATGATTTGAGTGGTTTAATAGGATCTTATTGCTGTGTTGTCTGCTATACTGATATTGTGGGGGAAAATAACCCTCAAAACATTAATGCGAGAACACTGATTTTACTATTAAAGACTAAATTGTGGCCTAGTGTGAGAAGGCAGACAAAATGCAAGAAAAGCTAAATAAACATAAGCAGGACTGTGGAGAATGATGTTACTGTAAATACCCATGGCAAATGAAATTATATCAAGCTGTGTTGCTTGTGAGCAACTCATTTTTGGGGCAGGAAAGTTGTTAATACACCTTTTTATGAGCTTTTCTTCCAAAAATAAGGCTGTTTTCTTAAAAACGGAAAAATCCTTTCTGGTTTTAAGAACAGATTTCTTTTTTTCAGGTACTTGAATTGGGAGCTTGTGTGCTCTGTCAGTGTTTGGTATGTAGGTTTAAAAGCCATGATTTCACAGTGAGAAGAACAAAATTTACTTAATGATATAGAAAACCTTTTGTTTGTCACTTGGTCTTGGACTTTTTACTAGAGCTTGGTTGCTGAATGCAAGAAATCCACTAGAAATCAAAGTACATTTAGCTGCATTTCATAATGAATTTTTTCTCTATACAGGTTAATTCCCTTCAACAATGGCAGCTTTCAGTGATACAGAATTTAGGTGATGCTGGGATCCCTTCAGCCAGTACTTTATGTACATCTAAACCACGTCTTCAGTCATCCACAGTGGAGCAAGAAACCCCACCAGCTGTTAGTTCTGCTTTGTTAGTTCCAGCTAGTGAGGATGATCTTCAGGAAAAGTCTTTTTTGCTGTTCCCAGATTCTGGCTTTCATTCTTCTGCGGCTGATCAGACTCACGCCAGTGACCTGTGCAGCTTTGAAAAGAGCTTAGCTGAAGGAAGTGAGAGCTCCCTTTCAATGGAAACCATCAAACAAAATGGCAATTGTGTTTTAGCACGTTGTCCAGATGGAGAGGATGGCCCTGGGGAGTGTGGGCAAAGTAAAGAGAGCTCTAGTAATGAGCAGGACAACGGACTGATAGAACAGTATTTAAAATCTGTTCAGCAGCTGGAAGAGGCTGATGAAGACACAGATTGCTATGAGGAAATGGAGGGCAGCTGTCTACAGATCGCTGTGTCAGCAGAAAGCCAAGATTCTTCCTCTGACACTGTCTCTGTAGAGCTCCCTCCAGACACATCTTCCCCTGTCCGAGGTGAAATCTGTCAGACACCACCAGAAAGCTACAAACTGAATTCAAGAATAGTAAAAGGGAAGCAAACAGACTGTGATTCTTCATTTCAGATGCTGCATGTTGGGATAGCTGTATAATAGGATCACTTTTACAAAGGACTAGGGATTCCACTTCACTTTTTCTTTTTCCTGCTTATACAAAACTTATTTTTCATGTGTGCAGTTTCAGATTTTGACTCATGTTATGAATTTATGTTGTAATTACTATTTTATTGCTGTTGCTGAGGATTGACACTGCTAACCTGAAATCAGCAAAGTTCTCAGTGACAATCATTATGCACTTTATTTTCAAACATAAAACTGGTATCCTAATAACTGGCCTCCATTAAATTAATTGTGAAGATTGGGGGGTGGATGGTGGTAGTGTTTGCTGTAAATTCACTTTGGTGAATGTGTTAGTAAGTATTTGTTTGGTTTTTTTCCTGCAAAGAAAGACTAAGTTCTTCTTTTGCAAAGAGAAGCAAACAATGTGGGAAGAAATGGAGTCAATACAGGCAGTATGTCCTGTCAGGATACAGCCTCCTGAGAAAGATGAAAAGTTGCTTTTTAGACTTCTTTTGACTTAAACAAAAGTAACTTGGTCAGTGTATCAAAGATGCATTCCAGAAAACCAATGTCAGAGTCAGTGACTTTTTTGTAAATAACTTGAAGCTGCTGGTGAGGAATTAGATCATTTACATACACACAATGAAACAAGGACTTAGAGGAGAGAGACCTCAGGGAGCTCCAAACAAGCCTTGACGTTTGTTTGCCCTGGGGTTGCATTTCCCTGCCTTCTCAGGTAAGACTCAAAATGGAACCAGTAGCAGCCAGGACTAAGTAAGAATTTCAGAAGGACATGAGATTTGGGAACATCATTTCCAGGAGTGCCCTGCTGGGCTGCAGCAGCAGACTTGGTGATGTATGTTTTGCTCCACTAGGATACTAATGTCCGTGTGAGATTTGGACTTGCATGGCTTTCAAGTCATTAGAGATTGATGGATCACAACTACTTCTATCTGCTGGTATAAATACTAAAAGCAAATGCTATGACTCAGCTGTTTCCTGATATCTCTGTCGGGTTTTTTGGTTGTTTTTTTTACCCTGTATGTCCAGTAGTTGACATTTTAATTAGACATGGATAAAAAGTTGTCTTTTTTCCCTGTTAGCAAAAATGCTGAGATACTTAGGCTATGCTTTCCACTTAAACACTGGGAAAGCAGCAGGGTTTGTATCTTACCCAGCCATTGCTATGTTGGGTTTTTTAATGGAAAACGATCAGGAATCTTGGTGTACTTCAACAGTGACGAGGGAAATCTGTTTTGCCATGTGATTTGTGATGGCCGCTAGTGAAATAAAAGTTGATGTTGTGATTTCCAGGGGTCACTTGTGTTTGCTGATGCTGCATTTTGCAACGTGCACTGGAAGCCAGTGTTGCAGTAGTTTGCTAATGTTTACTTCTCAGTTACAAAGACACATGCTTATGGTAGTTCTCTGGATCCACAGGTTAACTTCTGGTGCTACGGTGTCACTAAAACCAACTAGCACTCTTTTAAAAGGACTCTTATGGCCATGTTAACATGTAAAATAATTTAGTTTTTGTGAAAGCTTTGGTTGCATGTCTGCTTTTGGTTCCAAGCTGAAATTTACCACTACTCAGGAGTTTGGGATGAGGCCAGTATCTGCTTGAGGCCTCAAAATATCCTTTATTTAGAACATAAATGGTGTATTGGACCTGTACCAGCCATGTTCTCAGTGGTGAAGTTCACCTTGGAAGAATAAAGCTTGCCTCTGTGTATAGAGTAGCCATCATCTCTTTTTCTCCCACCCCAAAAAAGTTCTAGGGCACCAACTTATCCAAAGAGCTGTCTCTGCAGTCAGGCTGACCTTTGACTGTGCCTTGCATATATGGTAGCATTAAAGAAAACCCAGAACAGCAGAGGTGGTAGGTTCTTAATGTGCTGTCTTTCTAACTGAATGTAGTCACAGCACATTTGTAGCATGACCATATTCATAATTAGGTCTTAGAGCACAGTTGTGCTTGGGTATTGACAATGGTACAGGTGCATTAATGTATCACAATGTCTGATTACCTGGGCAAAGCAGTGTGTAGTCCACAGGATCATACCCTTGTTCTCTGGAGGTGCTGAACTTGGCTCTAAATCTGCCATGCTTGGGGATCTGCAGTTCATAGGAGTTAGCTCTTTGAATGTCAATATGTTATATAAAACCCCCAAACAAAGAGACTTCTTTGCATATTGAGAGAAGAATTAGTTCAGTGTTTGAAGCAGTCTGGATCTTGTACTCTGGAGGCAGTGGTCAGGTGTAAGTTCTCTTTCATGGCAGAGTGCTTTATTGCAAGACCTGGAGGAAACTAGACCACTGCCTGGATAACAATGTTTCTCTTACTGGAGACACTGAGGGAGCATATGTATTTTGCTGGTTTGGATTGTCACTTTTGCTGCACAGTTAGAGGTGAAACAACTTTAATTTTGGAATTGTCAGAGGGGGAAAAGCTTGGTGCAAGTAAATTTTTTATGGAAGCCCTAGATGTTTGTTGATATTTCCTTTGTTATTAGAACTTGCAAGCACAAAGACAAGGCAACTTACTTTAAGTAATGCCGAGGTCAGCTGTTGTCCTTATTAATGTGTAACCTGTATATACAAAAATGGTTTTATGCAGGTACAGCAAAGCATGTACTGATAAGTATTCAGCTTTATCTTACCTTTTTTTTGGGAAACAGTGAAATACTGGAAAATTTTTTTCTAATGTTCTGAAGAGTATCTTGCATGTGTAGAAGATGAGTTACCTAAATATAGAGAAATCAAAGAATGGTGAAGTTTGGGATTAGTTTTTACAGGGTTAAATGTAATTAGTTTGTATATACAGAAAATATTTTCATCCTGACCATTAAAATACGTACAGGGAAAGACATAATGAGGGATACAGTGGAAAAATAAGGATTAAAACTGGATGTATACTTAAAATTGCCTTCTTTCAGCCCTGTTTTGAGAATCGAAGAATCATGATGTGGAAGTATCATGGTTTAATAAATGGCTTAGCATTTACTCATCTTTGTTTAAGTTAGTTTTCTTAATCTAGTTATGTAGTATTCTTTTAGCTGGATAGGGATGCACAGTTTTCCTTTGGAGGTGATGGAAATTTGATAAAGAAGTTGGAAGGCCTAAAATAGATCTGAAACTTTCCTGTGTTAATATTGTATTCTTTCATTTTGCAAGGCTCCATGATCAGCAGAAGAATGTACTTTGTAGAAGAAGTGCTTATCTCTTGTATTTTGTCCTGGGCTGATCTCCCAATGTTAGTGGGAGAGTTCATTTGGTTATTTGCCAGGTAATGTGGCCAGCTCTGCCATGAGTACAGTTCAAATGCTTCTTTAATTTGCTTCACAAAAATCAGATAAATATAGCTCAGACTATTTAAACTGCATCACATAAGTAGTTTTGCCCCAAATAAAATAGCTGGCCCATGAAAGCCTATTTTCAGTTAGTCTGGGGCAGAAATGATTCTTTTGCCTCTTTTTCTGAAGGGTGGGACAGGTGGTTCTATATACCATAAAGCAAGAAGGCATTAAGACTGCAAATTTTATTTTGCTGCTTCTAAACCACAAATGTCCTTCAGCAAATACTTGAGAAAGTCCTTGCTAAAATAAATTGCAGAAGCCTAACAGCTGTTGATAGTTAAGTTTCTTAAACAACCATAGGTTCCACTATTTGCATGCAGCAGTTTAAATAATGCACTTAGAAGCCAGTCTCTATGTTAAAAAGTTGCTTTTTTTCTGAATAATGTTTGTATTTGAGCTTGCAAACTGTTCCTGGTTTTTTTATGAATTTGTATATATTGTCTGAAGAATTCCCGTTTTTGTTTCTACTTGTAGCAGGCTATCTGATGAACAAAAATGGAATATATGTTCCTTTGAGATTACCTGGGTAATTTTTACTGCACTTGATGTTCTAGTGTGTCTCTCACAGATACACTTTTTCCTGAGAGGATAAAATTGTAGCAGAAAGGGGAGACTGACTGAATGACAATAAAATGTAAAAACCAGTCAGTTCCCCTGCTAGTGGAAAAGACACTTTTTTTTTTTTCCTCTCCTGTTGTATTAACTTCCCCCCCTTCCCTCTTGAGGACTGTGCCACCCAAATAAGTATGCATCAAGTATTCATAAAGTCTTTCAAAATGTCTTCTTTTAATAGTCACACTTCTTTTTTTTCCCAGATTGGCTTTCTACGACAAATTACTGAGAAACACTTGCTTTCTATATGCCTACCAAAAAGTTGGTTTGTCTATTTTTAAATGTTTTCTTTTCAGTAATGGAAAAAGCACAGGATCCCTTTCTTGAAAAAGAACATAAACCAGTATTTATCAGGAAAGGTGCTTTATCTCTTGGAAAGTGCCATGCCAAATTTTATTGTGCAAGAGCTCTCAGTAAGAATCTTTTTTTCTGGCTTCATTACATTTATAAGTGTATGGGCCAAATTTATTTGTAGCATAATTCTACTGAATTAATTTTTTTTGAGACTTTCACAGTGGTATTCTACCTCTAAACAAGAATTTGAGAAGAAAAGAACAATTGGGTATTGATTTGTCTTTCTATTTCTTGCTGTTTTCTGTGTAGAATGGTGGGTGGTTAAATTGCTACAGTTCATATATTTTCTATAAGTGTTTACATTTTGGATTTATTGTTTCTTAAGTATTTTGTTTGTATTGCTGAGTTTTGAATTTTAAATAAATGATTTGTACATTTATTGAAAATTTTAAGGTGTACCTTATATTGACTCTTATGGCTATAGTCATACTCTTACAATTGGAGAGCTCTTCTGGACATGGGAAGCTCAGGAATAGAAAGCAAGAGGTGACAAGATAAGCACTGGCATTCTTTACTTGGCACAGCTGAGACATCTGATGGCCACTGCTGCAGTGCCTAGGACAGTAAGAGTGTAGTAGGGTACATGAAATGAGTTCACCAACGACTCTCAAATTGGTCTTAGTGATCCGCACCCCCTTGTTTCTGTTGCTGGCCCTCTTTTGTGTTCTTTACTACCTGCTGTGTTTAAATTAAAAGATGTGGCAGTATTCTGTACAGAGTTTTCCAGAGAGAGAATTAAGACTTAAGGGTTTATCAAGAGAAACACTATTGCAATGTGAGGTGTTGCCTCTCTTGGTTCGGTCAGATATCTGCTCTCTTCTTAAACAAACAAAGACTAATTAAACATCTTTAGGCTTCAAGAACAATAAACTGGTGGGGAGTTCAGACATAGATGAAAGTCATGTTTTACTGCAACACAGTTCTCTGAGAGGTAAAAAAAAATACTACAATAACAAAACTGAAACAACAAAGCTAACTTTGTTTTCACTCAACTTGTAACACATGGAGGTTAGTGGACATTTTTAACTCTTTACTATGTGTTTCTGCTTCACTACACCAAAGAAAAGATTTTTTTTTAAGTGGGACTCTTCTTGCTCTTATGTGAAGGTGTTTACTGTTAGGGTGGTGAGGCACTGGAACAGGTTGCCCAGAGAAATGGATACCCCACCCCTGGAAGTGTTCAAGGCCAGGTTGGATGGGGCATTGAGCAATCTGGTCTGGTTTCTGCCATGGGCAGGAATGCCCCTGCCCATGGAAGGGAGTTGGAACTAGGTGATCTTTAAGCTCCCTTCCACCTCATTCTAGGACTCTATTTAAAAATCAAAATTAGGCATAGCTAAAGTAACTCCACTTCAGGTCTGAAAAGAGAAGAGCAGTGCCCTTTTCTTTTAAAGGCCTTAAAGCTGTACTAGTAAGTTTAAATGCTGTGTGTTGTAGGGATAGTAACCATAGCACTTCAGGGACTCAGGTTGAAGTTCACTCTTGTCCCTAGCTTTTATTCATATTTGTAATAAGATGAGACCTTAAAACCTTTGGCTAGATTTGGAAAATAAAGGGATGGCTAGGATGGGCCCATTTTGTTCAAATTGAAATAGTTACTTTTAATTTTATGGGCTGAAATCCTTACCTGTGCTAGGACTTATTGTGGACCCCAGCCCACTCAGTGGTGGGGTGGTATGAAAAGCAGGAAAGCCCTTGGCCCTGTAAGCACTGCTCAGCAGTAGCTAAAACAGCCCTGTGTTATCACACTGTTCCCAACACAAATCAAATAGACCTACCATAGCCACTGTGAAGAAAATTACCTCTATTCCATCCACAACCACTATAGCTGCTCTTTCTGGTATGTGCAATATGATATTCACCAAGGGAAGGAATATCAGAAAATTGTGCTCAGGATGCCTAAATCAAACAAGTTGTCTCTGACTTCTAAGATGCTTTAAATTGTGAAAATTGAGAAGCCCATGATCATAAAGAATGCTCTGGAAAATGTAAAATCTGACACATTGTGTTTAAAGTGTTCATGTGTTGGACTGAAAGCCATAAACCATTAGAAAAGCCTAAACAATTCTCAATGTACTGCTGTGAGGAGCAACAGTCTAGCAGTCAGGGATGTTTGCTTAGCATTGTGCTAAACTGCATTCAGGTAGCAGCCTTTGGGAAATCTCTTCCTATCCGTTGCTACACCAGCTGAAGTATCCAGTTCCTTGAGCATTAGCAGCATGTTTTCTGGTGTGGGAAGTGCATGGAAGATGTGCTGAGCAGCTTACTACTGCTTATGCCTTAGAGTCTGTGGGACCTGGGGAGAACCAGGAGACACTGGGAAACTCTACAACCAGGATTTACTTTTCTTCTTTCCATCAGTAGTTCCTACAGCCCCTTCAACATGAAGTTTTGGGCAAATGCACGTGGTATTAGAGCCCATGTTTTCAAGACTGGCTCTCCAGCTGTCTTTTACTGTTGAGCTCTCCAGATGCACCCGTCCTCTCCTCATTGCTGCTTGCTCATTCCCAGGCTCAGTAGCTTTACAGCAGATTGGCTTTCCTGTTGGTCTCTGATTCTGTGGTTTTACTTCACAGATATGAAAATTTTTAAGCACGTGAACTAGGTATTTTACTAGTAGGACAGGTAAGCTACCTTTATCTCACCTCATAGTCTCATATTCCTAGCTGCTGGATGCTTTTCTTCCTTTGGTGTAGCAGTGTCAGTGTTAAACTGGCAGGATCTACTCTGGGAAGCCTATGGCTGAGATGGCTGTGGCCATGTCCATTGTCTGGTGGAGAAATAGAAAGGGAGACCAGGAAGAGTTTCTCATAGTTTCAAAGGTAAGCAGATCCACCTGGAAGAAATGGAAACCTGTGTTCCTTCCTGCCTGTCCCTGGAGTGGGAATGCAGCACAGCTGCTTGAGGCAGATTCATGGAAAGGCTGATGGTGCCTACAGGAAAGCTTCTCTGTAACCTTTTGGGAAAGGACTTGAAGAAGCTGCAAGAGGATTCTTCTAGCAGAAGTGTTATCCCTTTAAAGCATTAGATGATGTGAAAACATCTGGATGGCACCAGGTCAGCAAAAGAGTTTTTCCAACAGTTAATAGACCTTTTTGTTGCTATGCCTGAAACCAGGGGACGTGCTGAACTTGTGTGCAAGATGAGAGTGAAACTTGCTGTTCTAAGGACTGCAAAAGTACAAGACCGGGATGGTTGTGGAAGTGAAAAAAGATTGGAGAAGTGATACAAGGATAATGTAGCAAAAGGAGACAGATCAAAGGTGTCTGTAGAAAGGGAACAGTGTGGGTTGTGCTCTTTGCAGACTGTCCAATGCATTGTTGGTTAAATCTCACCATACTTCAGCACAAAAGCATGTTTTGGTTTGCCTCAGAGAGCAAACCAAAACATTCCTCAACACTTGCCTATAGTCAAGACTGGGTTCAGTAGTCTCATATATATTGTAAAATATACTGTGCTTTATTGATTATTCTTTGCAGGTAAGGGAGAGAAGGGCAACGGGGCCAAGGGCCCAGCATAACTTCATCTTACTGCATATAATTCTGGAAAAAAAAATAAGGAAAGACTGATTCTTTTTCATTATGCAGCTTTCTGTACTCATCTCAAAATAATTGGCAAGTGCTTCTGGTGGGATAAACAAGGAGTGATGTAAGGTGAGTGACAGCTGCTGAAGCTGTACTTCTTTTGGCACTAATGACATTTAGATGTTGCATGGTGATGAGGTGGAACAGACCTCACTAATGCCATTGACTCTCAAATAACCCAAACAGCCATTTACATGGGGCTTTCTGTAGAGCATGGGGACAATCACAGAGTAATTGGTTTCTGGCCTCTGTGCAAAAAATGTTACCATGTTAGAGATTAGAAAGGCATATTTGATTCATTATTAGGCCTTCATCAAGACTAACTATAATGATAACTGAAGAATTTATGGAGAGAAGTGGTGTGGGGATCTCTTCCCATCTCTGAGGGGAAGTGAAATGTAAAATGTGGCAAAAGATAGCATAGCAGTACCTATTTCCTTAGAAGTGACAGGTTTTCTCCCTTTTGTCACCTTCCATACCTTCACCTCCAACATCACTTTAGATATATTAAGAGATGGGATAATGCTTGGCATTTGGCACACAAGTTTTGCCTTAGGTTGCACTTTGAGCTGCAGAGTTTGTATGGGAATTTGATGCACTGCATGGCTCATGAAGGAAGAGTGAAGAGAAATGAGGCTGCTATAGAACTGATAGACTTTGTATATCGAGAGGGGGAAAAATCAGCACCAATTATATTTCAAAATACTGTCTTTTTAATGTGTTCTGCTTGTACAGCCAGATGGCTTTCAATTCTTGACCTACAGTGTATAATAGAAATAAAAGCTGGTGCCTGTTGAGATTTTGCTTTCTATCTCTACCAGGTAACCACTGTTGTAAGATGCAGAAAGGAAAAAAATAGAGGTAAGATCACTTCTTCAAAATAGCTATGGCTGATGGAGGTGGGGGCAGAAGACAAAAGCAGGCAATTCCTAATGGCTAAAATACTGTGCTCACAAGAATATTTCAGCTGCTCTGTCTTGTTTCTGGATTTAAGCAACCCACATATTCCTTAGTAAAAATAAGCTCAAGCCTTTAAGCTGTACTCGTGCAAAGAACTTCTGTCAGGTGAGTGTTTTGGCATTCCCTAAGTTATGCACAGTTTACAAAACTAATTGCAGATGTCCTGCAGATTGAAAGTGCCGCCCGGCTCTGGTGCAGGGTGCAAAGCCCAACACTGACTGTGTGCATGTCCTCATCGAGCGTCTCGAAGTCCTGCCCTCAATGCAGCTGCGTTTGCCCAGTTCTGCTGTGCTGGGCCGTGCCTGGATCCCCCGCGCAGCCCCTGCAGCTGCTCTGGGGCCAGACTCTCCTTTCGCAACCTTCTCTCTGTCCAAGAGGCCGCCTCTGCTGCTCCCTGCTCCGTTCGCCTTCAGGCTCGGCAGCGTTTGAGCTGCGATGTTCGTGTCAGAGCCTTCTCCCGTGGCTGGAGCTGCGGCTGCAGCCATAGCGCTCGGCTCCGCGCCACCCTCCCCACATCCTGCTTCACAGGCTTCACCCGCGGTGGCTCAAAAATTACAGGCACGGTGGTGTCGTTTTTGTTGGGGTTTGTGTCTATTTCCCTTTTCACTGCCCCTTCTCGGCACAGAGGCTGCGGCAGCGGGGACAGAGTCGGTATCGGGGCGGGGCGGGAGGAGGCGCGGCCGCCGCCGCCGTGTGAGGGGCGGGCAGGGGGAGGGGCGGCGGGAGCCGGGCTTNGGGGCGGGAGGAGGGTGCGGGGTCCCGGGGTTGGCGGGTGCCCTGCTCGGATCGCCCGTCCCCACGGCCGGGTCCGCCCGCCCGCAGGGCCGCGCTGCCCGCGCCGCTCGGGGTTCAGCGAGGCGGCGGCTGAAGCCGCTTCCTGCCGGTCCAGGGGCTACCTTGTGCCGCTCCCCGGGGATGCCCATCCCGCTCACCTTAAAAAGTACCTTTGAAGCAATGAAACAGAGCTGTGCGGATTGCACTGCCGGCAGCGGTGCTTGCTGCTCGCTGCCCCCGTCCCTGGCTCGTGGGTGCGTGTCCGGTGCCGTGTTCCGCGGCCGGGAGCGCCGCGGGGGCTGCGGCGCTGCCCCCGGAATGTCAGCGGGCTGGGGGGCTGCCCGCTCCCCGCGCCCTGGGGACCGGGGCAGAATCTGCGAAAAACAGCAGCAAATCTGATTGTCCGTGCTGGCAGCCACGCGAGCATCAAGCCCCTGTGCCCCAGTGACATGATTTGGGCATCGCCGGAGGTAGCGGCTCCTCTGTGCCTTTGAGATTTGCATGACAGAATTTGGAGAGCGATACCTGCCTTTGTAACGCTGTTGGCTTAGAGAGCTGTGGGGATAGAGAGCTGACAGTAATTGACAACTTGTAAAAAAACCCAAAGCAACAATCCTTTAATGGAGCATGCGGCATAATTTAATGACGTATTCATTGAAATGTCATTAAATCCGTTTTTGTTTTTAACATTGGGTAAAATGGGGCTTGTGGTATCATGGAACAAAGCTGAGAGAAGTAATACTTAGCATTAAATAGCGGAAAATTCAAGAGCACAGCACTGAAGTTTAAAAGAATAAAATACTTCAACAAAATCCTTGGGTCATTGTAGAAACTGAAGTGATTTTACAGGTAAAAAGTCATAACTGCCATTTTATTTTGTGCCACTGTAAGCAAACCACCAATTTTTTAAAAGAAATATTTGTGTGTGTTTCTATAGATATATTTATTTTTTAATGTATTGTTAGGTTATCTGGCCTTTTGTGTGGATGGCTTCAGAGAACGTTTCAGGGATAGGGTAAGTCCTAAGGCTTTTTGGTGTACTTATGGGCTTCCTATACACAAAAAATTAATGGGATCAATTGTTCACTAATTGTGATGAAACTGGCAGTATAGTAAGCCTTTAGCATAAAAAAAGCTCTAAAACTGTACATTTAAATGTTTTAGGGCGTGTGACATCTATATATATATATAGAATACAGAAAACTTTGAATAAAAATATATGGAACAGAATTTGTGGTATTTTTAGGCATCTGAAATTACCTTATATTTTCAATGTCTTGTGCTTTTCAGTGATGTGGAAAGAATTGTCAGCAACAGAATTGAAAATTCTGGTTTTGTCTAATGTATTTGTTTTTCTTCCTCAAATGGGCATAAATGTCCTTAAATTAGCATTTTCAGGTACTCTAGGTATATTTAGTATCAATTTATGACCCAAGCTGCTTTTTTATGAAAATTTCATATTAGTGCAGAACTGTTCCAACAAAGCTGCATTTTTGTGGCATTTTGATACTTTCACTTTAATGGATGTCTTGCTCTTTCAATGCTAGTTCATTGGTCAGAAATACAATCTCTGTAATTCTCAGCAAAGCATTTGAAGTTATAATCCCTATAATCCTTGTAAAGCAATTTGATGTGTGGTCTATTTTGAGGCTGTCCTTACATTATACCAGTAATGTATTTCAGTTTTCTAGCCTGTGTTCATTTGATAAATAATTTTTTATCTTGATATTTAATGTATCATTTAGTTTCATTTAAATTTACACAGCGTTTTTCATACAGTCTTAAAACTATAGGTACTATGTATTATATTATCTTAATTGTATAAATTTTCAGTTATACTATTTATAGAAAGTTATACAAAGTTTATATAATCATTTCATTATGTTGTTGCACTTGGTGCATGGTTGTATGAGTAATGCTGCTTTGAGGATATTGGGTTTGAAGAGATTGATGTCTTTTGAGTGTCTCTCCTTGCCATCTGTTTTCTGTTTCCAAGTTTAGAGCTTCTACAAGAACAGTACCCTTTTTGCTTGCAAAAAGACTGCATCAAAATTGTCCTTCTCAGAAAGTGAGGAAGGTTTGAGAGTCATTCTGAGCAAGCATTGAGAACTTTATCAGTGGCTGTTGTGTCTGTGATTTTATAGCAGATCAGTTATCAAGCAGCCTTAAAGGAACAATATTGTATGAAACTTAAAGTTTATGAAAGACAGTAATATTATTAGATGTAAAGAACCAGAAACACCGAATCCCAACACATTGGAATTATTGTTTTATTTTTTAGACCTGCATATGAGTAACTGAGATAAAAGGAATGATAAAAAAGCAAAACAGGGAAGATGTAATGTAATGTTATAGATGATGCATGAAGTTAAATTTTAGTGTTTTCAACTCTCTTAGGTGTCTCCTCTTTAATGCTACAATTGATTTATTTTTCCCTTCTTCCCAAGCAGAAAACTGGAGGAAGTAAGTTTTACCTTGCTTATCCAAATTTGTTTCAGACACCAGTGTTTAATAACAACTTATTGGAATGTGTAAAAAGGTAAATGAGAGATGTCTAAGCCCAAAAGTTTCTGCTATGAAGGTTAATGTGAGATGTCCACATCCACACATTTCTGCTATAAGAGTTAATGGGAGATGTCTAAACCCACAAATTTCTGTTTCAGTCTGGTACTGTCTGGACGGTGGGGGTGTGGCCTAACAGATAAATAGAGTGGTGGTTATTTGTTTTGGTCTTTTTGATTGCCAGAATGAAATTTTGCACTCTTCTTTTGCCTTTTGTTTTTTTTATCCACTACAGGTAAGACCAGTTTTATGATAAGGGTTTGTTTGCTTTGTCAGATCCAAGAGAATTATGTAACATGATAGATAATGCTGTTCAGATGAGTTTCACGAAAAGAATCTGTGTTGACTGGTCTATTGTGCTAGTTATTGCCTCACCATTTGTAAGCTTTCAGTGCAAAACTTGACTTTAGTCATGGTAACATTTTGAGACTTAATGCAGTTTTTGTAAATGCACTTGCAGGAGTGAAGTGGAAGTCAACTGAATTCTCTCTTGCTCTGCTGAGACGAAATGACATTCATGTTTGCAGTGAATGGAAGTCATGGCAGTGTGTAACATGGGAGGGAAAGGCACGAATGGACCATGTGGCGTGACTCGTGCAGACTGCAGCTCTTCTGCCTGCTCATGGCAGTGCTGGCTGTTGTGGTGCTGGTCCATAACTTTTTTCAGTTAGAGGTAAGTGGAACCTGTTTCTTTTCCAAGATGGCTTGAGCAACATTATTGGCTTTTGAGTGTAAGGTTAGAATTGTCTGACTGACAGCATTTAGCTATAAATTGGAATCACAGAAAATTCGTAGTTGAAGGCATGTCTGGAGGCATTTAATCCAGCACCCTCCTCAAAAGGCTGGCATCAGAGTTACCTTGGATTGCAACAGGGTATTTTGATTTTTGACCATATTCAAGGACATTCATATTTCACAACCTACCTAGGCAGCCTGTTGCAATGCTGCATCCCTCTTAGAGGGAAGAATGTTTGCCTTATGTGCAACAGGAAGTTGCCTCTTTTCCTGTTAGAGTGTACTTTAACTCTGTTTCCTCTGTGGTAGTGAAAGACTGCAGTTAGGTTCCCTTTTGGTCTTCTCCAGAATTAAAAAAAAGATGTTTTGGTTTCCTTAGCGTCATTACAGCACCCTAATCATCTCAAGGGTTCTTAGCTGGTCTTGCCAGCTTTATTCTGGCATGGGTTGTCCAAAAACCGGACACAGTGTTCTAGGTATGACTTCACCATAGTCAAGTTGAAGAGAACTATAACTTTGCTCAATCACCTGGTTGTTAATTCCTTGCCACAATGCTGTGCTGCTGACACATGGTGAGTTTGCTGTCTCCTGGAATCCCTAGGTCTTTTTCTGCAGAGCTGTTACTAGCTTGTTCATTTCTGGCCTGTACTGATGCAATTTTTATTTGCTTTTCCCTTTTACCCTCTGCTGTGTCTGTCTTGCATATTTCTTCATTTTACTTCTCACTTCAGTGCAGAGGTACTTTCAAACTGCTTAGTCAGTAACCCCAGTAAAGTCAAGAAGGATGAGGATCTGTCTGTGGGAGCCCTGAGGCTGACCCTGCCCACTGGCTGCCTGCCTGGCCAGGCCTTCCAGTGCTGCATTTGGTGGATGAGCTTTGCAATGCTCAGCCTAACACCTTGTAAATTATAGCTGTCCTTTGTGCGTGTCAGCCAGACAGTAAGTGCTTTTTGCTTTTAAGTTGTGTATATGCTGCTTGCAGAATCTTCCTTCCTCCTGGCTAGTGATGCCCAAATGAAATGATCCAAAAGAGGGGCTGTAAAACCCCCTCACAAAATACAGTTGAATAGGAAGAGGATCACGTGAGGGTCAGGAAGATGTTCGGGAATTCTAAAACCACAAGTGACTCAGGATCAATAAGTGAAGAATGAGTGTTTGTTACATATTCCAGTACTAGTGGACACATTAAATAAAAACTGCAGATGCTCATTTTAAAGGAAGCAAGGATATTTTATATAGATTGCAGCAAAGCTGCAGAAGCCTTTGCAGTAGGTCTTTGTAGTTACTAAATGCATATATTCAAAAAATCTGGATGAATGCACAGAAGAAAAATCCATTAGGGGGTACTAGATCTTAAGGATGTTTACCCTAGTGTATAAGAAATCTAAACCATAAAGTGCTAGAAAGTGTGTTAAGTCTCCAGGAGGAGATGGCACAGCATGTTTGGTCTGTTTTCTTTTCCCACATACCTGCTGTTGGAAACTATTGGCAATCAAAATATTGTGTTTGATGGACTTCTGGTTCAAGTTAGCATGATCCATTTTGTTCATAGGAGGTAGCTTTTGTTTTGTCTTTCTGTGGTTTTATTTTGCTTTGGGTTTTGACCTAGGATGTTGCCTGAGGAGTGTTGATATTTAGAATCTTAAACTGTTTTCTTTCCATTTTAAAATTACATTTCTTAGAGAAAAGGGCTCTGGCAGTTCTTTGAGAGTGAAATGGAAAATGCAGATGGGGTGTTTGTTCTGTGCTTTTTCTGGCCACTGTCCATGATAAGTGTCTTTGTGGCTTTGTTGCCCTTTACATATCTGCTATTCTAACCTCAGTTAAGCATTGTGTTGCTGGTAAATCTTTACACTATAACATGCAACTCTAACCCCTTCTGTTGTCATGACTTTTCTGAATGGACCTGCTCCTGCATTTGTCTTGGTTCAGTTTTCCAGGCATTCTATTATAGGCACTTATGTTGACTCTTTTCAGTCAGAGATCAAAGCCAGAAAAAATCTTATAAAGCTATCACAGAATATCTGTAACCAAATCTGTTCAGCCTCTGGAAGGAGAGCTTATTGTTAGTTGCTGTTGAGAATGTGTTTGTAAATGCATTAGACATACTTCTCAACCCCAAATCATCCAACCTAGGTGGCTAAAGCTCAAGATCTAAGGCAATTGTCAGCTATTGTCTCTTCTTTTTTTGCTTTAGGATTTTATATCTTTTGAATTCAACATGTTGAATGTTTCCTCTTAATTTCTAAAACTATTAATGACACCCTCCCAGTCATACCCATGTCAGAATTTTACTTTGCTTATCTTGTGTTTAAAAAACCCCAAAAAAAACTTCAACAAACTGTCCACAAAAAGTTTGGTACCCAGCTTATTATTTACTTTGCTTTCTATTATGGAATAACTATTCCCTTGAGGTCACATAGTTGATCATATACTACCAGAAGAAATGTGGCTTTATTTTATTAGATTTTTTTTTCTGTGAATATAGCCAGAAAGATAAAATGTACAGTAATTTTTTGTGAAGTATCAGGATGTTGCCCAAACATCATGCTCTGAGGATGCAGGAAGGTTTGTGTATTTGTATCAGTGACCTTTAGAGTGACAGAACCACTATGGGATTAGTTGTGAATGCTATTTTATATAAAAGCACCTAGAAGAGAGAGTGTATGGGGAGAAGGGAAATTTCTTGCCAGGACAGATTCAGATAGCTGAAACTGAACAAAAGAACTATGTAACAGAGATTTAAATTCTTGCTTCTAAACTGCAGATGCCTACAAAAGATAACTTTATCTTATTCCAATTATTTCTGGAACATTTGACTGTCAGGTGATGGCTTTTGAGGACTGGCTTTGATACTTAGAGTAGTTTAGCAGCCACTCAGTGCTGTGAGATGGTAATGATAGAGAACTGATTTCATATCTGTCAAATAAACAAAGTACCTGGAGTGTAAAATTACTGAATGTAAGATGACTGACCTTTCAGGAATTTGTATTTGCTCAGATTCAGATGATGTCTCCTAGAACTTTTATTTCCCCACTGTGCCTGTTGCCTGGGAATCTCCTGTGTTGTCTCCTGCTCTAGTGACAGTGACAGTGCATGTCTGCAGCAGCTGTTCAGGATGTACCAGGCCAAGGCAGGAGTTAACAGCTGCTGGAAGACACTGAGCTTTGAGATGGAGTTCCCCTTTTTCAGCAGCAATGGAAATACTCAACGTTTTCATCAGCCACCTCCACTGTGGTGTTTAACTGAGGACAGGTGTTCATTGCAGATCTTCCCAAGTACTCTTGTGACCCATCTAGAATATCTTTGAGAGCATTATTGCCTGGGTTAATCTATATGTTGTATCTAATTTTTGCTTAGTTGGTGGTGAGAATGCCAAAGGCTGAGGAGATGAGCTGAAACTTCCATTAGTTCTCATGAAAATACAGCTTCCTTTTTTCCTTTTTATGATATCTCTAATGCAGGAACTGCTAGTGGATTAATTTGTGCTTAACTGACATGTAATCTCTTCTGTCCTGCCTATGTTACTTGGCAGATAGCCATTAAATTACTTTGTGGTCACATTTGGGTTCTGGTTAGCTTCAAAATGCAGTAAATGAAAAAAATATAATGATAGAAAAAACCTCAAATTTTTAGAAAAAAACGAAACAAACTCCTTCCACACAAACAAAAAACCCTCAAACCCAACAAACAAACAAACAACACCCCTTGGGAATTGCACTTAAAACACATGACACCTTGAATGGAGTATACATGGAAATAAGCAAAGCAGGTGTTATCCAACATGGAGCCTGTAATGAACACTAAAAGAATCTGTGTCATAAAGGAAGAGCGCTCTTGAGAAATCCTCTTTATCTGTTTTTCATAAAGGAATTTTGTTTAGTTTAGCTGCTAACTACAGTGAAAGGCCCTCCATTCTGCACAGTCTAAGTATGACAACAGAGAGGAGCCAGAGAGATTTGGAAATGCCAAGAGGGAGTAGGAAATGGAGTGGGGACAAACTAAGCTAATTATTTACCTCAGAGCAGGCCTTGTGTATCCGTAGGGGCAGGAGGACTTAAGTACTTGTTTGGAGCTGAGCCTGGAAAACACTTAAGGAAGGAAGATGGTTTGGAAAGCTTTTATATTCTAGTCAGGGAATATAAACCATCTTTGGTGTATTAATTGACTCTGAAGCTTTTCCTGCCTTTACTGGCAAAGAGAATCTCTGCAATAGCTTCTCCTGTGAATAGCATACATGGTCTAGCTTATTTTCACACATAAGCTTATAATTCTGCAACAATACAGGGGCCTGGTTGGGCTTGAAAGAGGGCTGTAAAGATGAACAAAGATGCTGGAGAAACAATGGTCCTTCAGGATGTTGAAGAATGCTCTGCTTTTGCCTTCATAGAGCTTTCCCCTCAGTCCCTTTGAAGATAGACTGAGGAAATATTTGTGGTATGATCTATTCTGCTTAGTGGAACATAACTTGGAGATGTTGAAGTGCCAGTGCTTGTCCTTGTTCTCAGCTGCATACAAGTGAAGAGCTTTGGCCTTATGCTCTGCTAAAAATCTGTGTAGGTGGACTGATTTGGAGACATCAAACCATATTTTGTTTTCTGAATGAGTTTGTTGGCTTGGTGTTCTCTGAACCCTTTCCCACTGAAAGATATAGGTATGCCTCTGGAAAGACTTCAAAAAGCTTAGCTAGGCCAGAAATGGCATCCCTACATCTCTGACAGAAAGACTGGCTTAAAAACCCTGAGGAAATTTATAGAAGATTAAAAATAGGGATACATCCATTTTTAAGCTGTCTTAGATAACCATCTCTTCTTAATTTGAAAGGATTTGTTTTTCCCATGTCCACCAACCCAAAGTACCAGCCATTGAAGAATCAACTGAAAACCAGAAGCTTTCTCTTGGGAGTTTACACTGAAAACAGCAATTAATTGTAACACATATTCTCCCTTTCCATTCCTCTTTAGGAAAATGCATAAATATTTTTACTGAGACATTGTTACTGGCTTATTGGATGTATCAAAATATATAGCTAACTTTTAAAAATATTTCCATGCAGCATTTTCTGTGAGATACGTATATATATATTTATGCATGAGCAAGTGAAGGGAAGAAGTTGTGAAGGTATCCAAAAATAGAAACTTGGCTTAATTCAAGAATGCATGTAGGCAAGATTTAAAGTAGAACTGTGCCTGAGATTCAGTTTCAGCTTTGGCTGAAATTTACTGGACTAATAAAAGTAATGTGCAACATACATCTGCAGCTTGGCTTGCTGCAGCTTGGCTTGCTGCGATGGAAAACAAAAACAATTATGAATTATGGCCTTCAGGGAAAATTTATTAAATCCTGGGTGGGAATATAAAACAGAAGTAAAAGCTTCTGTTGTGATGTTAACATCTGGTGTATAGATGGGTATATGTCAATTTATGTTTTAGAGCTACAGTGTAGCAATGTACAGTTTCAAGTTTTATAGTTAACTTGGATATCAAACAAAGAAGATTTTGTGTATCCATCCTACATCCTCATGTGCTCATCCTCTTACTCTAAAGCTGATCAAAACCAATTTATGTCACAGACTTCAAAAGCCTATGTGTTTCTATTGCTTGTTAGGCTTACCTTTCTTTTAAATAAGTATGTTGAATCTCAGTGTGGTTCAAATTATTTTAAGACTGATATTTCCATGGCCTAAGAAAGGTTTATAACAATGAATAAGGCTTTAGTATGAGTGTTGTGACTTTTAGTACTTTACTGAGCAGTTAGTTAAGGAGGAAGTAAATGGAAAACACTGGGCTATTGGTAAGTACAATGTTATTTTTAAAGATTTCAAATAGTGTAGTTGGGATTTTTTAGCAATCTTTAAAATCTAAACGAGCATATCAACTGATGCTATGTGAATGGTGCACTGTATAATTTTAATCTTTGCTTGAAAAACTATTTTCCTTCTTTATGAAATAGAACTATGAATAAGTTCCACTATATATACCTGGTAATTAATTGCTCATTAACTGATGATTTTGTGTGTATTTGAAGGGGTTTTCTTAATTTGCTGATTAGAAGTCTCATGGGTACCTCTGGAGTCTTAGACTGTGCTATTTTTAAAATTTTCCTAAACCTGCAAAATTATGTGATGTCATAAAGAAGATGATATCTGCAGTCATTTGCATGCAAATACAGTTTTGGACACTGATATTTTTGCACAAAATACAGTTTTTTCAAGTTGCAGCAGAAGTCCCCTCTCTTAGTCTAGTTTTGTATTTAATTTTATTTTTTAAATTCTTGTGTGATTAGGGGATGCTTTGCTTGCTGTTTCATTTGGTGCTAGAAACAGCTGTATATAGATTTTAAAGTCTTATAAATAAACAAGCAGGCTCTTTGCCTGTTTAGTCCTAGCTTATCCTGCACTATTCTACTTGCCAACTGGAATTGAATTCATTGTCCCAGGAGGATCTGGGCTTTTGTTTTCTTATTTCTTTTAATGTGTACATTACAGGGAAACATGCATTTCAGATAATTAGCCAAGATGTGATGTGAGTTTGACCAGATAAATGACTGCAGCTGCTACATGCAGCAAACCTCTCTGGAAGGCATGTGCAGGGGGTGCATCAGCTTAACCTGCAGTGCAACATCTCAAAGAAACCCTTTTTCCTTGCGTTACATGGGGCAGCTATTAGAACTCATGGTGCTCCAAGACTAAAACGTTACTGCAGAAAAAAAGCAAACATGTGTTATAACTTAATCATCCAACCTTCTGTCATTTTTTTTTTCATACTGCTGATATTTAGAGAGTGTACTGGCAGCTGAAACACTGCCATACACTGGATGTGATTTCTTTAAACGCTTGTTTGCCAAAGCAGGATAACTACAGGTTGCCACCTGTTTCCCTAGGAATCCCATGGTCAAAGTAATAGATTTGGGTCTTCTGGTGAAGTTGCTTCATTTGGTCAGCTTCAAAGTTCTGTAAAGCAAAGCCCAGTTCTTGGGATCATTTCCTGACAAAGCATCCATTATTCCCAGGGTTTCATTTCATAGCACAGCTTCAGGTGATCTTTTTCTCCCCAGCACCTGGATGATGATACAGTTTCAGGATCGAATTGGATTACAGAAAACAATGTCCAGCATTCTCCGTCACAGACAACCAAAACCACCAGGAAGCCTTACTGTGGGTACACGCAGCAGACCTTGTCCAGGAGGGAACAAGCAGAGCAGGAATCGTTGCTTGCTGCAATACAGTGGCCAAAGCCCCCCGAAGGCAAAATCGCCTTTGCACAAAGCACTGATCCCACACACAGCGACTTTGTGATTGTGAAACCCAGCGGGTTCTTCAAGGTGGGTGATCAGTTAGAGGTACTCGTTCGTATGAAAGATTTCCAGGGAAAACCCAAGCAGTATGGTGGAGACTATTTACAGGCACGAATTCACTCTCCTGGGCTGAAAGCTGGAGCAGCAGGAAGGATTGTAGATTGCCATAATGGCCTTTACAAAGTCTTCTTTACCTTGCTTTGGCCAGGAGAGGTCAAAGTTTCTGTGTCACTTGTCCATCCGAGCGAAGCAATCCAAGTCCTCCTGCGCCTACGAGAGGAAAGGCCGGACAGAGTCTATTTCAAGAGCTCATTCAAGTCTGGCAGGTATTCAGAGACTACAGAGTGCAATGTTTGCTTGCCTGGAGGTCTCCCAGTCTGTAACTTCACAGATCTCTACACGGGTGAGCCATGGTTCTGTTACAAGCCTCGAAAACTGTCCTGTGCCAGCCGAATCAGCCATGCCAAAGGTGGATATCTGAAAGGTCTTCTGACACAAGAGGAAAGCCTCTTTTTCCAAAGGTTTGTATGTTGTTGAATTTATATATATTCAGTCAAATTGTTTTGTTTGTTTTTTATTTTTATGCAGACGTTAGCCTGTTGCTTAAATAAGACACATTGCCTTAGAGGAGGAGTGTATCTGCAGGACCAAGTGTTTGGTGTTAGTTGTTGAATTGTCTGTTCCCCTCCATTCAGCTGTGCGAGAATCTTAGACAGCAATTTTAAAGAAACGTGGCATGTAGTTCTCTTTCTGTGCTTTGAATTCAACCCTACTGAATTTTACAAGAGCATGCTGTCTAAATCTGGTGGTGATTTGGAGGGGGGGACTGTTTCCTTCTTTTCTGTTTCCACACCTACACTTGCAATATTAATAACAATGCTTTGAGAAGTATTTTTGTCCAAGTCTAAACTACCCAAAAAGGGTCCAGATTTTAGGCTCATTTTTACAGAAATTACAAATTGTTTTTGTCCTCATCAAAAATTATCTTAAATGTGTAACTTGTTGCTCAATATGATTTTCAAATCTTAGAAACAGCTTTCATAAAGAAAAACACCTGATAGAACAAATTGCTGAGCAATACCCATGCAAATAGAAATGATCTGTGCATGTTATTTCAAGTGTCAAACTAAATTAGTTTCACAGTCATAGTTTATTTCTGCATTCAGCATTAAAAAAAAAAACAAACCCAAACCATCTCTTAGTGCCTGGGTACATGTGACAGAACTGCTTCTGTATGAAATCACACAGCTGAATTTTGATAAAGTTAGTTACTGTGTAGTGTCAGATTTGCAGTTGTAGGCTAATGCCTTGCTCTCCAACAAAGATGTAGGAAAGTCTTTTGGCACTATGTTCACTTGAGGTCTAAATTGGGAAAGATTTTAGAGTAGCAGCTCCAAATAGTTTAATTTAAGAAAGTATGTGTGCATGTTCATAACTAAGACCAGAAATAAAAAGTAAGCATCAGTGGAAATTTTTTTTTGGCTCTTCCATATCAAGTTTTTAAGTGGGGCTTTTGACTTTCTGTGTCTCTGCCAGTCCACCTGTAAAATATAGCTTATATTTATTGGTGATGCTTCCATATGGGAATGGGAAAGGTGTTTTTCTTGACTTAGTTTTGAGTGTTTGTTTAATTCGGCTCTGAGATCCTTGACTGAAGTGGCTTAAAGAAATTCCAAATAATTTATTTCATAAATGGAGGAAAAAAAAAAAGACAAGGATTCTCTTCAAAACAGTAGCAAAAGACAGAACAAGACCTTAGTATTAGTCAGCTGGGAGCTGTGCTGTGGCCCTGTACCCTTGCAGTGGTTTGTCCCCACAGGTTCTGCAAGCTAGGGACATCTTTGGGGTAAATCCCCAAAAGCTTCCTGCAGACCTCTGACAGCTTTGTTGCTTTATTGAGATTTGTGTCAGTACAAGTGTGCACAAGATTTGTGTCAGTGCCATGAAATTTTGAATTTGTATTGAGAATAGTGATCTCAAAGTAAATGCAGAATGAATTCAGCTATAGGAAGTAGAGTAAACTTAGAGTAAAAAAATTGTAGTACTGTGTGCTTATTTGAAGTGGAGTAAGAAAACAATGAGATTAATATTTCCTTCAAGTTTCACAGTAACTTTTACAAATACTGCTGTGTTCATTTTTTGTTCAAGTGATGTGAATATCAAAAGGCCGATACTCTCCAGTGGACCTGATTCAGTCATTGTAAAGCCCAGGGCA
This sequence comes from Urocynchramus pylzowi, assembly GCA_013397555.1. Classification (NCBI taxonomy): domain Eukaryota; kingdom Metazoa; phylum Chordata; class Aves; order Passeriformes; family Fringillidae; genus Urocynchramus; species Urocynchramus pylzowi. Next base: position 586,896 of record VZRH01000063.1, on the reverse strand, counting down.
TTTACAGGTAAGGTGAACTGCATAAGATTCTTGTTTGTAATTCATAACTAAATTTATAAAAAGAACAACAGGCATAAAATAATTTGTTTGTTTTTTTAGCTTGGCAAAAAGATCAGTATCAGATTTCTGTTGAGATGATGAAAGCTTTTGGGTGTTAACTGTAATACAAGTTCAGAAATAATGATTTTTTTTTTCTAAATTACATGCATAAATGGGATTTTTAGCAAAAAAAAGAAATCAAAAGAAGAGAGAAGTTTGTTCTCTTGCCAAAAATGTCTTTTATTTCCCCTAGCATTTACTTACAGTGTAAAATGTCTTAGAGTAGCTGCTTACCAAACTTTCAATCTAATGAAATCAGCTGTGTGGTGTTTCTTAATTTCCTTCTTTGTTAAGAATGTTGTCTAACAGATTTTGATAACTTGCATTTAACTATTACTATAATTTGTATTACCACAGGATGTCAGAATCTACAGTTCTGGACCAGAATCTAATTGTTCTGTGCCCTTTCTAAGAACAGAACAGTCTGTACTAAAATGAACTAGGAGGTTTTATCCCATTCATATCCAAAAGCAAGCTTTTTATGCTTCTATAAAGTCTGCATAAAATGTGATACACAGAGAATTATTTCTTAAATGAAAACTTTTCTTCTTTTTTTTTTCATAAGGTTTCAAGAGACTTTTAGGGTAGAGTTACTAACCTGAGCAATAAAGTCTGAGCAGAAGGCAACTTACAGCATTCCTTTTAGTTTTGCTGTTCATTAAAAAAATACAGTTCTGCTACTAGGCTTGCAGCATTTTACCCTCCACCTCTTTTCTTTGTCCAGATCCTTTAGCTGATGTGTTTTTGTTGCATTGTTTATCCTATATGTTTCCTGACAGAAACTGCTGCAAATTCAAAATTTGATTGTCACCCTTCTTCTAGGAATTATGAATGATCAAAGCCTGCCTACAATGTTCTGACAATTAATGCTGGGTTAAAAAGGGTTGATAGGTGTAGCACATTTCCTCAGGGAAATTCCTTCCAAGTACAGCAGTCTCTGAATAAATAAACTGGTATAATGCTCGTGAATGTGTGGATTTGTTAGGACTGATGATACACACAAAGTCATTGCTCTGCTGTTGTTCTTTTTGTACATGTTTTTCTGTGGGGTGGTAAATGTAGATCAAGTTTTCTAAAACCTTTCTTTTTCTGAAATACAAGTTTTTATTTCTATGTTTGGTTTTTAACTTCAGATTGGAGCTTTTATTCTCTTTTATAAAATCTCAAAGTAAGGGCTAATTCTGAATTCTGGGCCAAAACTGGTATGATACTATACACAGACTTGAAATGCTGATTTACTGTAGGGCACCAAAAAGTTGTTCTGGTACCACTGTTATATATATGTAAGAATCCATCTAAAAGGTAAAAAAAATTGAGTTGCTTTTGCATCAAAACTTAGAATCAAACAAACTCAAGTTATGAATTCACATTATGAATTAGTCTTTCACTGCATGACCATGTGAAGGCGCTTTTTTTTTTCCTTTCTCTTGTTTATAAATATTTGATGAATCCTCATTGTTAGCTGGTTTTTTTTTTTTCCTTCTTCCTTGTTCCTGCTGTCAGATTTAAAGAATTATCCAGGGATAGAATTTTCTGATGGTAATTGTGATTATATTATTTGTGTTATACAAACATAATAGTAGTTTGCTTTTTATTGTTCCTGTGAGGTCTAAGGAGATTAACATCCTCTAACCTCTAAGATTAATATCTACTAATACAACATGCAGAGGATATTGAATAGAAAAAGAGCACTTATTAGGAAAGAAGGTTATGGTTGCCTCTATTTGTGTTATAATGAAGCAGCTATCAGAGGATGCTTTTGGGCCCTGGAATTCCAGTACTTTTACATAATTTGAACAGTCCCAGGCATGATTTTGGCCATGGCAAGGTGTGCTTTACCAAACAGCTGTAAGTTATGACAGGGCATGGACTGTTCTTAGCAGTGTCCACACCAAGGTGAGCAGAAGTGCTTAAACAGCTGGAAGGGTCTGCTCCATGCAGCTGGTGTTTGTGCTGGGGAAGATCTCCATGCTTGTTCAGCTGAGGTATTTGAATACACAAATGGCAAAGGCGGAACCTGGAACACCCTTAGGGAACTTTGATGTACCAATATCACCCTGGTTACTAAGAGAAATATGGCAATATTTGGCTGATATAGCCATGAGATTGAAGTTTCTCTTCCTGTAATCTCTTGTAATCCTGATACCTTTGCTTGCCAAGGTATTGCTCAACTTCTGCACGTTAAAAAGGCATCCTATGGAACAGAGCTTCCCTGATGTGTAGCTGCTCCTTAGGGGGCTGCCTGTCCCAGGCAATAAATGGGGAGGGGGCTAGATAGCAGAGAGAAAGTACGAAATCCTTGGAATTAGAGACTCTTGTAATCATCATATTCAAATGGCACATACAACATTTTTGGTCATAGCTTCAATTCTGGCATTTTCTGGGTTTGGAGGCCTTATGATTCAGACTTGACTCTTCTAGAGTGCCGGGGTATGTGTTATTCTGTAGGAGTAGTTTTTTTGGCGTTTGTTTTGGTTTGTTTGGGGGTTTTGGTGGGTTTGTTTTGGGTTTTTCGGACGTTCCCTGAGTGTTACCGGCTGTCCCCGCCGAGCAGCGCTGCCGTGCGCAGGCCGGCCGCTGGAGGGCAGCAGTGCGCCGCGGCAGGGCGGCCGCCGCGCTGGGCTCCGCAGCGGCGGAGATGGGGGAAGATGCTCCGCCGGTCTCCCTGCCTCCGCTCCTGTCTGCCGGGCAAACACCCGCCACTGAGCACTTCCAGCGCAGGGAGGAAGGTGGCAGACACGTTTTTACATTAGCGGTAGAGATACCGTTTAATTTAAACCAAGTTGAGCTATAATCGGCCACCCAGCTCTTGTCAGCAAGTCACTGAGTAGGTATCGGTGAAGATTATGGAGGTTGCTTTGGTTGCATGTTAATTTCAAAGGATTTTTCTCTTCCAGATTCAAGCAGTATGGGCAGAGCTGAAGATCCCACAGCTTCCCCTTCTGGTTATTATTATGAAGACCAGTGGAGGTCCAGAACACATTGGATCCATAATTTTAACAAATCAGATGATATAACTGAGTGCTTACAAGGAAAAGTAATCCACTTGTTTGGAGACTCTACAATAAGGCAGTGGTTTGAATATTTGACAGCATTTGTTCCAGGTAATTTTTTTGTTATTTAGCTTTGTCCTTAAGGACCCTTACAAAAGCCTTATTTCTCACGTCTCAGACACAGAGTTGGTTTTGCTGAGTGACAGTGACAAAACAAAGGAAGAGGAAAGACAAAACCTCATCAGAAGCCCTGGCAAACAGTCAGATGTTTGAGCACACACTGAAAACATGTAGGCCTTGTAAATGGGGCCACCAGGTATCTGCAAAGTTGTGCTTGTAACAGGACCGCTGCTGTGGTCGTGAGTTAAGGTGGCCCCCCTGGGAGGCATGGCAGCAAGTCGCTTGGGTTGCCTCTGTGAGGCCTTGCAGCATCCCAGTCACAGGAGAGATTTTGGAATGAAGTAGCAAATTACCTCCATTGCTGTTTATAGGTTTTGGGGCCCTTCTCCTTATTTGTCGGGGTCTTCTCTGCTCTCTGAGATGACCCCAGGTGTTGGTGGAAGCCGCTTTTCCCAACCCAGCTGTCCAAGAAGGAGTCAGGAGTCTTCTGCTCGTGTTCTCAGTGATGTTTATTGTCTCTTATCTGAAATATTTTCTGTCTGACCCACCGAGCTCTGGCCAGCAGGTCAGTCCAAGGCGCACTGCCTCCCACGGGGCTGGTGCTGTCTTTTATACCATGAACTACGTATTAGATATTTACAATTGTGTACCAATCCCTAACACCTATGTTAGACAGTGTCTACTCTAAACCAATCTAAAAATGCCAGCATTTTTAGATCCATCTAAAAGATGGATGTCAGGAAGAAGAAGGAAGAAGGACAGGGCACGCCCCAATCCCTCCATCTTAGGGTTTTAGACCCCCCTGTACCAAATCCCAAATTTTCTCCTTTCACCCTCTAACTACTGCTACTGTGTTGTCTAAACTTTTGTGACTTGTGATTCCTCATATAAGGTTGGTAATTTGTCCCATGGGCTGAAATCAAAGCCCCAAGTGTTTTTGGCTCCCTGCCAGGGCCGCCCAGACCCCTGTCCGGAGTTTGGGGCATGGAGAGGAATGTCTTGGATTCCAACACTTATTCAAGTTACTTAAGTAGAAGAATTTCAGTAGACAACTAAATATTCCTGTCTCCCTCATCCCTTTCCCTTGAACCGCTTCGGTTGTGTTGGAATACAGTCTTTGAGCTGCCTTAATTCCTACAGCTTGAAGTAATCTTTAAATTTAATGGAGTCCTAAATTGCTAGAAGGGTTCTTGGGAACCCTGGATTCAGAGAGTAACAATGACTATCTGAAAAATTTATTTTTCAATAACAAGAGAGAAGGAAATAGTTTGGGAAACTTGGAAAGGCATTGACAGCCTTATGAAATCCAAATGTGCTGTCCTGCAGATTTCAACACCCATAAACTCTGCTCTGAAAAATGATGCTCACCTTCCATTTAATTCTTTGAAATATGTTCAGATTTCCTTATCTACTCCTGCTTTCTCTGTGGGCCAAGCATCTTGTTGACAGTTCGAAGTTCTTGTGCCTTCTTTCACTAACGCTTGCCCCTGGGCTTTCAGATCTAGTGGAGTTTAACCTGGGCAGCCCTAAGAACGTGGGCCCTTTCATGTCGGTGGACCTGAAGCACAACATCCTGCTCAAGTTCCGCTGCCACGGGCCGCCCATCCGCTTCTCCACGGTGTTCAGCAGCGAGCTGCGCTACATCGCCAACGAGCTCAACAGCATCGTGGGCGGCAGGAACACCGTCATAGCCATAACCATATGGTCCCACTTCAGCACCTTCCCTGTGGAAGTGTACATCCGGCGGCTCAGGAACATCCGCAGAGCCGTGCTCCAGCTGCTGGACCGCAGCCCCAAGACTTCAATCGTCATCAGAACCGCGAACGTTCAGGAGCTTGGGCCAGAAGTGAGCCTTTTCAACAGTGACTGGTATTCCTTTCAGCTTGATTCTGTCATGAGGAAAATGTTCTCAGGAATTGCTGTGCACTTTGTGGATGCTTGGGAGATGTCTGTGGCCCATTACTTGCCACATAACCTGCACCCTAATGAAATAATTGTTAAGAATCAAATAGATGCATTTTTATCTTATGTGTGTCCTCTGCAAACTTAGCACAAATGGGTATCCCTATGTCATCTTTTGCTATAGCCCAAGTACAGTTGCTCTTTTGAGCTGTGGAATGAGGCTGGATGATATGGAGGAACTCTGGGTACTGTACTCTCATGCAGGATAAGTAGGGTGGCCTTAAAGTCTGGGTAGCTGTGAAGAGTGGTAAAGAGGATTTGACTCTTCAGGCCATATCTTCCTGCAAGGTTGATTCCTTCAAGCTTATCATTCATACCTGAGATTATTGGAGAGCACCTTAAATTAAATTGGCAGGATTCAATAAGAGACTATTTGGGTTATTAGCTTTACTAGTTGTCTGCACTGTACGCCTAATTTAATCTGTGCGACACTGATTCTGTTGCCAGGGTCTTGTTGCTCAGAACAGTGTGTGAAACCTGGGAAGGATTTTAGGAATGGTCTTTCAGCATTCCAGAACTTAAGGGATGTCTCCTCCAGTTTTGTGTCAGAGAAGCACAGTGTCTGTTCTTGTCTCAAAGTCCTAATTAGAAATGTGAAGGGAGTGTACCAAAGTCACCAATAAAGAAGCACAATCACAATATCTGTAGAATTAAGTCATGAAGAATTTGCTGAAATTTATTTGAGCACCCTAGCTAGGTACCTTTGTTTACAGATGGCTGCTAAATAGTGCAAATAGCCGGTATTTTAGTTTGGTTTCTTGTACTACTGAATTTATTTTGAGCTTTGATACACTGTCTATCTTGATTTATCATTAGTGAGGATATGTGTGTTTTATGACCTCAGTGAAAACACTGTCTCAACCAGTTTCTGCAATTCAAATTGCAGGCTTGCCTACTTGAAGTTTAAAGTATTTGTCAGTAAAAGTGTTTCATTTACCAGTGAAAATGTTTCATTTGCCATTTCAAGTGTTTCCATTCCCTGCGAGCTGCAGCTGTTCCCTTATGCACCTGCGAAGCCAGGCTGCCGGCAGTGGCTCTGCTGTGTCCCTCATATGCCGAAGCTGGGTGGGAAGGCCAAGTGACCCGAGGGCCTTGGTGTGCTTTGGCAGTGGTGGTCAAGGCCATGCAATGATTCCTCTTCAGGGTCTGGCAGTTCTGTCATTTCTGCTGCCAGTATAAAAGGTGGAACACCCTGCACCCAAAAGCCAAGTGCGCCCAGGGTTGCCTTCATATATCTGCTTAGACCCAGGTTTGCTGGGCTGACAGCTGGTGGCTCTCCAGCCTCCTGGCCTGGCATTTACTGCTGCTTATTTGACTGAGCCTGTCTACAGTTTTAACTAGAAGCACTTTGAAAATAGTTTTTATTAAACTCAACTCCCAAATTAAATAGCTGAGAAGTGTTCCATGCTGTCTTATCTTTGGTCCCACTCAGGCCAAAGCCAGTCTTCACTGGCTTGTGTCAAAACCAAGTTGAGTCTATGTGAGCAAACTGAGAAGATTAATAAGGCAAATTGGCAGGTTGCACAGAGTGAAATTATCAAAATGTCTCTATGCTAGAAAAGTATTTCAGCCCTTGTTAGATTTGCTGCTCTCCTAAGGAAGTTTGCGCTCTTACTGCCAGAGCCGTAAGAGAGCCAATGCTGCCAGCTACAGCAACAGTGTTTCTTATTGTGTTCATTTTAAAGGGCAACTGAGAAGTAGTTTAAAAACAGAGATAAATGATTTTAGCATGTAAAAGGCCTCAGTACTATCCATCTATAAACGAAGCAATTTAAAAATGTTTAAACATGTCTGGAGGAATTGTGTACACCGAAATAACACCTATTCTTAGCTTTTCAAATCAGCAGTTAAGAGGTCCAATTTGCTGGTTCCTACTGACAACTGCCTCACACAGCATCTGCCCATACATTAGCATTAGGTAACTATTGCTTACTTTAATATGGTAATGGCAATTTATCCTCTGCTAAAAAAAGACCACACCAGTTCAGGTCTGGGAAACTAAACTGCCACAATGAAAAATGAACTTTCATCTTTTCCAGTTGTGATTTTTATAATAGGTAAAGGCTTTCATCCTGAATAACAACTCTATCCTAATAATACTCATGGAAATAGGACTTCAGACTTCTTTGAAGGAAACTACAGAATTTGTGGACTGACCATTAGGTTTAACTCATAAAGCCATATTGTGTGTGAAAATGTTGTGGCTGCATGTTTCTTCTCTGGGTGTTGTAGTGCTTGTTACTGCTTCTCAACAGCAGCTTTATATCACTGTTAGCTACCAAGCAGAGAGAGAGAAGAAAATATTCTTTTGAATGCTTTGACAGTTGAGGGAAAGAGAACGGAACTGCTATTAGAAAAGGTGTCTAATTGCCTTCTGGTAGAACCTCATCCTTTAGATTAATTAGATTAATTTTTTAATAACAGATGAATTAACTTATCAGTAATGAACTTCAGGGAAATTGCCAGTTGATTTAGAATGAGGGTTAAGATATTATTTTTTGGGCCCTGAAATAGACAGGGAAGAGAAATGAAGAATCTGAGGATTTACCCCTGTTTGGGGACACTGTGCTTTTAGATGTCATTCAGGTGATCTATGAATGATTTTTCATTTCTCTTCACATCTTGTTACCATCTATCTCATCATGTTACCAGTTGTGTATATATGAGATATGCAAACACAGAAGCAATAAAATATTTTAAAATCAGTTTCTTTAAACTTCTAAATGGATTTTAATAGGGACTTAGGTTAAGATGTTGGTTATTTTTGAAGTTACTTAATGTAAAACAGGACTGGAAAGGAATTTCTCAGCATCTCTTAAGTATCTTTCTTAGCACATAAAAAATTAATTCACAAGGTTTTCAAAGCCCTGTCTTCCTTTTCTTTGCATTTTCTTCCTTTGAAAGGAAGAATTCATATTATTTTTGATATTTTCATTCTTGTACTGATAATTTTGATTATTAATCTTTCATTAGATATTTTTTATTTTTTTAATTTCTTCATTCAAAATTCAGCTCTCTCAAATTCCAGTGAAACTACTTTTATTGTTTTTATTATAAGATTTCAGAGTAATTTATTCATAAAGTAAGTAAACTCCATTTTATATATGTTAGTGTTGCACTGCAATATTTTGAGAGTCTTGTTTCTCATGTATATCTTCTTAGGCTGATTTCTTCCTTCTAGAAATTTAGTAAAAATGTTAGTTGAATTGTTGATGAGAAGGGAGGATAAAAAGCAAAAGCTTCCCTTTTTTTCAAGTTTTCAGTTGCTTCTAATTTCATCTGCAAATGTAGCACTGCTTAATGACATTTAAATTACCATTTTTCATTGCTTTACTGGTTATAGGTAAGCAATTAAAAATGGAAACTTTGTTTACCACAAGTGTCTGTACAACTTTTTATGTACTGCAGGTGACAATTTCATGGATACATGACAAAGACGAAGGTTTGGAGTTGCCTTCTAGAGGGGTGGAAGATACTGGGGTTTTGTTTTGGTTTTGTTGCAGAAGCGTGGGTTAGAACATTCTTCCATTCATGACAGTTTAAGTAACAGCAAAAAACTTCAGTCACAAACGTGTTTTTCATTTATAAAGCACTTACTCCTTAAGTCCAGATAATTTCATATATATTTAGACTGTTTGGAAGGCTCTTACTCTCTGTTGGGAGCAGTGAAGAACTCTGTATGTTAGAGAAAAAACTTGTTTTCAAATAACTTGTTTTCTTCTAATATATGTATGTTATTATAATACTTATAATATACAGAAGGCTCTACTGTCTTGTTTCCTGATGTGTTCACAAAAGCAATTTAAATAGCAAAAAAGCTCAGAGAATGGGAAGTTCCTAATAAAGAGGGCAAGTTTACTTGAACCATTTAATCTGATTTAGTGTCAGTTTATCTTGTTTGCTGTAACCACGTCCTTTATACTTTTATAGCTGCATAGTAATTCCCTTAGTTTGACCTATTATATTTTGTGCTGTGTGTTGGGTAGGAGTTTCACACTATGGTTTATAGATTAAATCCACTTTAAGTAATTTTTTTTTAGGTGATTTTTATTTGGAGAGGGGTGATCTGTACCTGACATGAGACCTAGCACTGAAGCACCCTGATGTTTCTCTCTGTTGGTGTGTCAGGCCTGACACATAATAAAAGCTTGTACATAATCTAGGCTTCCTTCTTTGAGAGCTTTTGTAGCCTGACTGACCCACAGGACATCCTTAAGCCACTTCATTTAAAAAAAGGGTGAAGAGCAGATGCAGCATGGTCATTGCTTCTCTATCTTATGAACAGTTTTTACTTAAATAATGGAAGAAAAATTGAGGAGAGATGTGTCCTGTGAGTTAGTTGGAGTGTTCAAGGGCTGTAGGGCATCCTACGCTGGCAGCTGTGTGTCTACTGCCCTGTGAGCCCAAGGGCTGTGTTTGCAGGGTCACGGGGAGAGGGAGAGACTGGCTACCTGGCAGAGACTGGGGAGTCTCTGGGATGGCCTAAGGGTGGAGGATTTGGGGGATGTCCATTGGCTTGCCTTGGAGTTAGCTTGCAGGCCTGGGTTTGCAGCTGGGAAAGTAGCAAGCAGGGAAAGTAGCAATGCCCTTTGTGCTGATTCCTGACGTAAATACCCAAAAATAGCCTATTTGACCAGGCTAGAAATCCCTGAATGACAAAGTCTTGACAGCTAAGAGAGAGTGCTGAGGCAGTATTGCCAAGTATTTGTTCCGTTTTTCTGTTCCCCCTCATTCCGTGCTGACTGCTGAAGGGGGCAGGGTTGGGGCAAGGGCCAGGGCTGTGATCTGGGTGCTGCTCTCACATTCCTCCCGAGCACAGAGCTGGGGCACGGCCCAGCCTGCTCTCGCCAGTCCAAACAGCCCCGAGGGGATAGGACAAAGGCAAAGCAGCTTCTTCCAGCATTTGGCTCTGGAAACTGTATGGAAGCATGCTGCCATCATGTCCAACCTACATCAGCCTTCAGTCAGCCAAAAATGAATGAGAGAGAGAGGCTGCAAAGTATGAACTGCTTTTCAGTGTGGTGTTAGGTCAGGCCCCAGGCCTCTTCAGAAGGGAAGTGAGAGTGATGAGTAGGACAGAGAGGGGAAGTAAAAAAGTAGGATGTAGTTAAGGAAAAACACGCAAAGGTCTTGCTCTGTGACACCAGTGAGAGGAAGAAGGTTGGGGATTTGGTCACATGGAGATTGGTTTCCAAAGGCAGTACCAATTGTGTGGGACAGACTCACTCCTCTGAGAATGCACATAGATGTATTGCTCCACATGTTTTAAAAAAGGAACAGTTCTTCCCACCCAGGCTTCTCACCCACTTCTTCCTCTATGCCCTCCTGACAGTGATGACACAGCAATCATGTTAGGTACAGTTCCAAACTCTGCTTGCAGTTTGAAGCCATGTGTATTGTGTTCTCACATGACTGTAGATGTGACAGATATCATAGCTGGGGAACTTTTTAAAAGAAACCCAAAGCATTTGTAATCAAGCTAAGGAGGAGTGCACAGGCAGGTTTTCATCATATGCCAAGTGCTCCTCAGAGGCTATGGTGACTCAGAGGAGGCATGTAACTTGCCTGAGATGGCATAGGCTACCTGGCAAGGGCAGGGGCTTGAGACTCATCCATCAGACACAGGGACAGGAGGCTCTCCAGGGCTGGAAAAAAGCCCAAACGACATGGTTTCTGATCTGGTTGGAATGGGGCTTCTTCTGTTCATCCCGTGGTTTACCCTGCATTCCTAGTTAGCAGAGTATAAGGTAACTTCTAACATTAGCTGTCCTATTTATGGTGCAAGATCGATGTATTTGAAACCAGGGAAATGTTTTATATCATTGAATCTGGATTTTTGAGTCTTCTTAAATTGTTAATTCATCACAGTGCTTGTCACCCAGATCTGAACTCTCATCTAAGGGAACCCAGCTTGTCATCCTAAAATCCTGTCCCAGTTACTGTGTTCTCCTTCACTGTTGGTGTTACTAGCCTCTTGTGGGCATATTCAATAGCCTTCTGGGATGATGCAAGCTGATCTGCTCTGTGAGTCTGTCATGGTGATTTATACAGGAGCTTCTCTGCTTTGAAGGGGAAAGAGGGATTTTGTGGGGGAATGCTAGAGAATTGAGTGTGTGAGTTACTTTCTGTGAGCCCAGATGCGAAGTGAGCGCGTCACTAAAGCTAAGTGAAAGTGCAACGTGCCCTCCCCCACATCCCAACTCTGTCACCTTGGGCTTAATAGATTAATCCCTTAATGAATGTGGCCAGAAGAGGGCTTTGAGGCACTGAAAAAGAGTCTGGGATGACTCTCAAATGAAAAACACAAGCCACAACACATTTGTCTTAGTGGTGGTTTGTTTTCTAACTCCTGTGTAGTTTGTGTTTTGAAAACAAATGTCACAAATACCAGTGAGGCTCTTTGACTTGAAGTTTGTGAGTGAAATCAGTTGATGACATAGATCTGATAACTCTTAGATTGAAGACTATGTTTCAGAGGATGATTATTTTCCTCCCAAAATATTCTTTTAAATCTGATTTTTTTTTTTTATCCTAAGCCACAAAAGGATTGAGAGGAGTAAACTTCACCAGGCTAGAATAGTATATCTCAAGTTACTTCTTTCTGCAACATAGAAAATTAGGCAGTGCCTGTATTCTGAGAGCAAGACATGCTGTGGCAGTCAGTGTTCTCTGGGTCAGCCATCCATTAAACATTTTGTCCTCTCCAATTTTTACTCTCTCCTTCCCTGGTCAGTTCTGAAAATGAACAAGTGCTTTTCACCCTTTACCTTGTGCTCTCTGAAGGCACTTGTTGTTTTTTGGTTCAGTTTGGTACAGAGCTGTCCTTTTTCCCTCTAAATCTCTGCTGCAGGTTGTTTGCAACGACCAGGAATATTTATATGACAAGGACTATTCCTCTGCTGTGGGGGGGCAGCTCCCTCTGAAGGACCTCACAGAAGAGCTTCCAGGTGGGACATGCCTGTGGGAGAGACATGGCACAAAGAGGACCTGCAGTGAAAGAACCATGACAAATTACAGGGTTTTTCCCCTCTTGCCATCCTGCAGTCAGTTCTTTCCACTCCTTCCTACCCTTTCGTTTTCCCTGAGCTGGGTGAGTCATGCTTTCCAGTCCTGCCTGAGTCAGCTTCTCTCAGGGAATTGTTGCTTGCTCTTGGCATGGCAGCTATTTCTGTCTCTAGCTGTTTCTTCCTTCTAATGGTTTCATATCTTTCTGCTCCACATTTGTATTTTCCCCTGTGTATTATTATTATTATTAATATTTGCTTTTGCTGTGCCTTGCTTTTGCCCTTGCTTTAATAAGTAAAATTAGAAAAAGAAAGTTACTTTACTGAAAAAAAGTCCTGAATTAAAAATACAATAAAAAATATCAGGTTCTCCAGTAACAAGCTGATTATAATTACGTTACATTGTCGTAAAATGTGTTCAATATATATGTATCTTCCAATCCCAGAAGTTTCATATCTGCTGGTTGAAATGTAGGTTCCCTCTGTTAACACATTTCCTCCTGATGTCCTGTTGCCCGTATTCTTGTGTGCAACAAACATTGTTACAAGTAGATATTTTCATTTGTGGCTGGAGTCATGACTTTTCATCCTGCCCTGCCACACATTAGGCATGGCATTTTTACTCTTCCTGTCTTTCATTGCTTGTCAGACTTGGATTTTCCTTTTCTTTGCAGCAGGTACTCACCTCTTTGCACAGGTGAGTGGTGCCCAGGAGGTGGCTGACCTCCATCACATATTCAGCAGATAAAAAATGTCCCCCGTGTTTTTTAGAGTCAAAGCACCTGAGCTGCCCTAACTCCAAAGGCAGTGACACCTGGGAGAATGGATTAGCTGAGTGGTGCTCCAGGTGCTGCTCTTACTGCCTGTGGTGTTGGGCCATCTGTGCCTCCTTGGGGCTGCAGCCTCCCCTCTTTGCAAAGAGAGATCTCTCTTCCTTGTGGAGGCACTCAGAAGCCCCTCAGGTCCCCCAAGGCAGCAGGTTCTGCTTCACAGGTGCTGCAGGAGAGAGCAGGGCAAGGGTCCACATGAGGCCCCGCCCTGACACGTGTCAGACAAGACTGAGGGCACCATGGGCTTCAGTGAGCAAACAAATACCAGCCCCAGCTGGAACAAACCTTCCTGATTTCAAAGAGAAGTATCGAGCCCACCAGGATTATCAGTTGAACATGTTCCAGTGATATAATACATCTGGAACAGGAAGATGGAGCCCACGCGTTTCCTGCCTGCAGGGGCAAGGTTTCGAATTTATCACCTTTGGGATGGAGATGTTCTCTCCTACCTCCCTCCTGCAGCTTGCTGGGACATGGCAAGGGTGGGGATAAAATCTGAGGATGTTCTGTTTGTTTGTAACATCTGTGTTCCACTGCACAATGGGCAGGGGGACCAGTGGCTTTTGCCTTGTTGGTGCCAGCTGCTGGAAATTGTATCAGTTAGCTGCATTGGGTAAGGGGCAACACAAAGCACTGAGAGTGTGTGCCCTGAAAAGACTTGGGTGTCCTGTCCTTGCTCACCATGTTTGATATGCATGGTGAATCCTGGCCCCTGCCACTGCTGAAAGAAGAAAAGAAAAGGGATTATGATTAAGATGGATCTACTCACATTTTAGGAAAATCCAGGACACTTTTTTTAACTAAAAGTTGTTTTTATCTACTGGAGCAGGTGACTATTTCACACCTGATACATCTGTGAAAAATGAGACTATTTTTTCCCTTTCTATTTTTTTTTTTTAACCACATATCCCCCTTCCCATTTTAACCAGGCTCCTGGCTATATGGAGCTTTCACACTGACACCCTGTGAAACTCATTCCGACCTTTCTGAGGGCAAAGTCCTGCTGAAAGCCAGACACTTGCCAAGGAGAGGTGTTTGTCCTCCACCACCTCCCAAAGGCTGGAGCTATTTTTTTTTTCCTGTGGGACACTGGATTTCTCTTGCTTTCTATGTGAATGCTATGCAGGCACCTGCTTATCCAGTTTACCCAAGTAGTGCCAAGACAGAAAAGAGATAGTGACATACAGCTCAATGCCTGTGGCCACACAGGCAGCTCTGCAGGCAAGGAGAAGCTGACCCTGGCAGGCAGGAAACCCCACTGGGTTGTACCCACAAGTTTCTCTTCACCCCATTGTTGCACAGCACTTTTTCATGATTCTTATCTCATATCAGTGTTTTCTAGACCCTTTTTTGGCAGTGTTGCACCAGCCTGGGATTTCCTGCCAGCCTCTTTGACACGGGAATGTCCTCAACCAGGGCTTACCCCACCTGGGAAATTCCACCATGCAGAAAAAGTCCAGGGAGCCATGCTCACGCCACTGTCCTCCTCCACCCTGCTTCCTCTCACATGTCACAACATCCCCGTTTCCTGTTAACCAGAGCCAAAAGATAAGTGGTGTGCAAGCCACTGCACTAAAGGTGCCCTGTGGGTGTTCAGCCAGGAGCTGAAAGAAACTTGTGGGGTGTTGTTTAGGGTTCTGAGGTGGTTGTTGTTTTTTTTNGCCAAAGTAAGCAGGACTTTTGTGAGGGAGGGGAAGAAAAATTTCCTTACCACTGCTTCTCTGTTTCACACCTTTAAACCTCAGAGGAACTTCTCAGTCATTCACACAGGCATGGCCATAAGGAATGATCAGTTGCCACTGGGGTGCAAAGAACTGGCTTGTTTTCCATAGAACTATTTCTAACTTCACTCCTCCAACATGAAGGTATGCTGGTATAATTTTATTTGATTTATTGCTTAGAAAACCTACTTGATTGAAACAATATTGGCTTCTAATAAGTTTTTCTATTTGTAATAGCCTCGCAAGTGGCTTGTGCTGCAATAATCTGTGTGTGTTTTGGGGTTGAGTATGGAAGAATGGTTGGCTTTTGGGAAGGTAATGGGTAACAGCCAAGAGGAAAGAAACCACAAAGAATGGTGTGATTTTTGAAAACCCCCAGGGAATCTGGAGGCAAAATACTCCTGCATAGCTTAGCTGTTCTGGGTGACTCTCTGAAACAATCTGCATTTTTAGGGGAGGGTGTAATAGCTTTCTAGAGGATGGATGGATGGATGGAAAGCTAAGCTTTGAGAGTACTGAATGGAAGAAGCATTGTTAGTGAAAAAAGGTGTTTTGTATAATCTTGATTACAATTCTTTCTTGGCAGCTCATCAGTAGTTTTGGAATAGCAGAGCACCATCAGCATATGAGCCTGCCAGCTTCAACAGGACAGGAGTAAACTGTCATGGTGCAGTGTGAGACAGCACAGGGAAGCATATAAAAATAGGGATCTACGCCTACTTTCTTGTAATTAAAAAAAATCGGTGGGAATGAAAAGAATTAAGTTTAATGAGCTTAAAATTCACTTTAAATTTTGTTATGCTAAGGGGTTTATTAAAGCAAACCATAAATTTCTTTTCATCACCTGGCGAGGGTTTCCCTGGCTTACCACATGAGGCTGATTATGCAGCACCCCAGTTCATTAACTGTGCCCATCTCTGGGAGGCAAGGAGGGCAGCTCAGCAGGAAGAGTCTTGCAGAGCATAAAATGGGGTCTGGTTTTCCGACCCCAAATGTTTGGGGGCATGTGTGTGCCATGATGACATTGGAGACGTGTGTGTGACCGGGGGTGGGTAGCTCGCACGTACTTCAGATGGAAGCCAGGGATTTCAGCTGAGATGTGGAGGTTTGCTGGAGGCACACAGAGGGCAGGGAAAGGGAGACACCCCAGGTTCTGCCTCAGCCAAACTGGGTGACCAACAGTCAGGGACAAAGGTCACCTAGGGGCCATATTTCTGCTCCAAACAAAACTCCAGTATCAGCTCGGTGATCACGTTCCAGCAAGTGATTTTTTATTTTTGCTCGTTAGACTTCTATTTACTTTCTTTGCAGCAAGCCACACTTCCTGTCACATTTGGTGGCAGTGGGTGGGAGCAGGGTGTGTGCAGGGAGGAAATGGCCTCTGTCACAGGGGGCCAAGCCAAGCCCTGGGCTGCTTGGGGCAGCCTTGCAGCCTGCCACCCTGGAGGTCGTGGTAGGGATATCATCATCATTGTTGTCGTCATCATTATCATCATCAGTTGCTGGAAACAGGTCTGCAGCAGCAGTCCTGGGCATTGGGGAGCTTCCTTTCCCATCCCTGGGCTGCACAGAGCAGCAGGGTGGCAGGAACAATCCCATCCCTTTGCTTCCTGCTGCAGCCCCGGTGTTCTGACCTGGCTTTGCTTCTCACCTGGACTTTCAAGAGCAGCAAAACTCAGTCCTGATGGTGCTGCTAAGAAACCCTGATAAGAAACCCCTGTGTGACTTTATATGTTCCCAGACACAAACTCCTGAGACAAAATGTGCAAGGCAGAAACAAGAGCTGCCTTTACTTTTGCTTTCTTCTTAAGAAATTGGCAGGAAATTAAAAGGAAACTTAAACATCCATGGGCTGGCTTCTGTGGAGAGCAGCGTCCTGTCAGACAGGATGTGTCTGGCTTTGGAAGGTGTCTTTTCCCAGCTGGGAACTGGAGGAGGGAGCCAATGCCTGGGAACAGAGCTCTGCACAGTGCCCCACCAAATCAAAGAGTTTATTTCCAACTTTCTTGATGTTTTATGCTAACTCGTGCACAATTTACATATTACTGTGAAGTTGCCATTACTGTCATGGATTTCCTTCTAAACCTGTAGCAGGTGGCTGCTAAGTCAATAGAAAGAACAGAGTATTTGGATCTTTTCTGTGATATTTGTATCTCCTACGCAGACATCTGTGATTGAGACTTGTGTGACGGCAAATTCTGACCCGTAGGTGAAGAGGCATTGTCCCAGCCTGTTCCAGTGCACATTTAACTGAAGATAAAACCTGCCTTAGTAGATGCAGTTCATCCTAAGCACCAGGAAAATTTTTGTATCACTGTTTGGAAGTGACCTAACATTTTCCCCACTATAATAAAATTTTGTCTGCCTTGATGTAGGTGCTTTTTTAAATGAGAAAAGTTCCTGTTTATTGAGTTTTTGTCTGACTAAAGGAGGACAGCTCTGTAGCTGAGTTTCAGGACTTCCCCAATGGTCAGACGGACGTGTATTTTGAAAGCTGAGATTTCTCTAGTGAATGGAAGTCTGAACTGAAGGCATTTAACCTCTGTCAGCTGGAAAACACAGTGAAATAAGCTCAAGACATTAGATGAGGGCATTCCCTTCAATGAACTCTACAGTGTCAACATGCTACAAGTACTTTTTACTGGTTGTCTTGCTTCTGCCTGGACTTTCCTGCTCGTTAATCTGCACCCTTGAGCTGATGGTATGCACACAGGATGTGTAGGATTGTGCAAATCAGTGCTGAGGCTTCCTGCAGGTGTTGATCCTGCCACACAAGTGCTGCACAGGTGGGCTGTATAAATACTGACATTGTGCCTGGGGTTTCTGGACTGGTCAGCTGTTAGACCTGCTGTCTGGTAGATGTGACTGGTTTGTCATGTCCAAGACAAGCCCAAATTTTCAAAATCTGCCTAGACAATGTTTTTGAGTGGAAAAATGCATGTTTGAGAAACCTGGATGTATGGCAACCTTAAACTTAGATAGGTTACCTGCTACTACACACAAACTGAGTCTAGAAATGCAAGTATCTGGGTAGAAAACAGTTAAAAATACCATGTTTTTCTAGATTCAAATCTCACTTTGAGAATTTTTCCTCCCATTCCTGTACTGAAGTGTTGAGTGGCAATGTGCATCGGGACAGCTCTGCAGTCCCTGTTAGAAAGTGGTTTTGTTTTACAGGTGGTTGAAGTGGTCCTTGTTTGTTGAAGGAAGGAACATTGAAATCAAAGTACACCAGAGCCTAACTCACCTACTGTGCTTGCAACACATGCTCCTGCATCTGACAGAACATTAAATTAATGTGAGCTATGAATGTCAGGTTTTGGCCCAGGTTGATCATCTGGATTAGGACGAAAAATGTCTTCAGCATGAGCAACAAGGAAAACTGATGCTGACCCCTCCAAATCTACACTGAGTCTCCCTAACCGCACTGAGAAACTGTGCCAACTCCCTTTCTAAACGGGAATACCACAACAAGCCACGTACTTTGAGGCAAGAACGTGCACTCTCTACCTCATCTCTGTACACAGAGTATCCTTTAGGATAGGCAACATATGACGTTGCCGTTTGCTATGGGGAAATGGCCTCCTGCTCCCTGTTTACATGCTGTGACATCAGTGGAGTGTGTATTTCTTCCCTACTGCAAGGCACTAATGAACTAATGAGATAGGTAAGCTGCTGAGAAAACATGACTAACCAGGGTAGTGAGTATGTTGGGAGGAATGTCCCCAAACACAAGGTATATATACAAGGAAACTGTTTTCACAGAACTCAGGTCGTCTCTGCCAGCTTTGCAACACTTGCTGGGTTTAGGGTTTCTTTTTTTCTGTACTGATTTCAGCTGTTTTATATACACAATGTTGAAGGATCTACTTAGGAACAACCCACTTTTTTTAAAAATTTAGTTTTTGTTTTTCATTTTTTTTTAAATATCAGATGGCTTGAGAGAAAAAAAGCAGAATTGAGGGTTTTCTCTGGATCAAAGGAGTAAGGCCCAAAAGAAATATGTTAAATAAGAAGTTAAGTTTTTCTTTAATATGAAGAATTATACATGCCCCCTTTTGATGTTCAGGTTAATCCCAGAATGTCAGTCTTGGAGACCAAAGTCTAGGAAAAATGTAGCAATACAAGTATAGCAAAGAGGGAAAAAACACTAACTCCTCCGTACCAGCTTTTAGAGTAAAACTGTGTCATGGACCATTTCCAACCTGCTGACAAGGGCTCTCCAGAACCATTAAAGCAGGTACAGACCCCGAATGCTCTCTAGGAGTGGAATAGTTCCTGAGATTTTACCTCTGTTTTTCTCAATGCCAGTCTAGAAGCAAAGTGACTGTTGTGCTGCATGGTTTGGGAGGTGTGTGCTGTCAGAAACGCTGCTGGGGTCCAGAGGTGTGGCAGTGGTGCTTGCACACCTCAGCCCACAGTCTGCAGCAGGAGCCTCAATTACACCCAGTGGAGAATAAGGCACGTTTGACATCAACACAGCAAATATTCACTTGCATTAAGCAACTGGATTGTAAACTACCATTTTTATGTCCAGTTTAAGAAAGACCACAAAGGTCATGCTGCTCCAGAAACATGTTGCAAAACCAAGTTCTTGTTACTAGCAGTTTGTGCTCTGACACTTCACCTAGAGGCTGTCCCTTATTCCATGCTGCTGCTTAGGAGACAGACTGAGGGGAGAGATTTATTCTGCTCCCATACCTGCTGAACCATGGGCTGCTCTGAGAGCTGGCATGCTCCTCACTCACAGAGGGAGGTTATATGCTGTGCCTGGCAGAGTGACTACGTGCTGCTCTACAGGGAAGACAAAGCTCCACTTACTGGGTTTGCTTTATCCATTCATTTATTTATTTAAAGCCTACATTCCCTATAGCGTTCACCCCAGTACGTGCCCCAGGGACCAAGCAGTGCAGGCACACTGCATCTTTTCTCTGTGCTTGTTCTGATTAGGATGGCAAAGGGGATAAACATGACCTTGGTTAGCCTAGATGTTTAGCAGGTGGTTAAAGTCTAAGGCGTTGGTATTCAGCCTCTTTGCTTTCTGTAATAAGACCCCTACCCAGCAAGCACAAGCTTCAAGACAACTGGATTTTGGTTTTGCTCTTAAAAAAAGTTTTTCTGGATCCCATGAAGTAGCTCATGGGTGTGCACAAGTCACACTCTCAAAAGTTATTTCATTAATCAAGTATATTGGATTAACCTAAACCAAGACTGATTGCTTTTAATGCTACAATACTGGGCTGTGCTCTGAAGAAAGGGAAGAAATAGAGTTTTCAGAAACAAGCTCATTCTGTTTCCTTTTTTTTTTGTTATTTGAGATACCAAGATAGGCTTATCTCACTTTTTGCAGGTGTATAGAAAAGTGGTTTCAGGACAAATGCTGCTGCTAACGGCCACTAGTTGGCATTATTGATACATCCCAGTAGGGAGATGGTGCAATTAAAGCATGGGCAGACAGCACATCGGGGAGCTGAGGTGCCTTCTGCTCACCTCTCAGCCTTCTCCAGATCTGAGGTTGGTGAGTTACACTGAATTACAGCTCGGCCAAAGAAGGCTGAAACCAGCTGGATGCCTTCCCAAGGAGAAGAGGTGACAAGTACTTTTTTCTTTGGTCACCACCCTGCCTAAGAGGAACTTACTTTGGTTGAAGATGCCTCACAGGGTTTTGGTCACCACAGAAGTTACGTAGTGTTTGGGCCAAAACCCAAAACTCATTAATGCTCAAGGTCTGCAGCATTAATAATTACAGTTTGTGGATGTAGCAATAATTTACCAGTAACTCTCATAGAAGCACTTTGAGAACACAGGGCTGCTGTGAGCCAGCACATCTTATGCAACCAATGGGTGTGTGTATATTTTTGAAAGAGCCTTTTGTTATGGAGCTTGGTGGAATTAGACTTGCCTTAATCTGCTTTGACTGGGAGTAGATTTATGCCAGGAGACCTGATAAATAAGATGTCACTGATGAAACAAGTACAAGCTGAGGTATCAGAGTGTTGCCTGAAATGGATTTTGCTTGGTAAAAGGAAAGCAAGTCACCAATTCAACCTTCAGGAGAGTAGAGATTTTGGAATAGAAAAGAAAAAGAAATTCCATGCCCTCTTTATGGAAAAAACCAAATACAAGCTCATTAAATTGTTTTACAGAACAGTTTTCATTCATATGTACAGACTAATCTCCAATTAAATCCATTCCAAAATTTAATTTGAATAGCAAGGATAAAGGTGCTGCTTGTCCCTGCCTGCATGTGGTTCAGGGACCTTCTACAACACAGAAGAACTACAATGAGACAAAGCCACTTTTGGTTTGAAATCGCTTTTACTCTCAACATTTTAAAGGGAATGGCAGGCAACTGTGATGACAAATCTACTTTTCTGGATTATCAACTTCTCAGATCTGCATTACCATCCGCTTGTTGAAAGACATGATGCATTTTGCAGTAGTTGTAGACCCTCCTATGGGATTAAAATGAGTGGCTTTCTGGGCTCCCTGGCAGGGATGAGAACACAAAGGTCCATCAGTTGGATCCACATTGGAAAGCTGCGTTGTGGGTCCTCCTCACAGCCACCGAATGCACAAAGAGCATTCATGGGCTCCAGGATCTCTGAGCACCAAGTGCTTTTCAGTGAGGAGATACTTAAAAGCATCTGCCTAAGGTTAAGGCTTTGTAACTGAGGTCTAAGGCTTGAAGAACAGAGAACCATCTCCTTGCCCGCTTAAAACACATGGCCTGTTTTCATAAATCCTCACTTGCGGAAAGTGATTTGTTAAATGAGGGAGAAGGTGGGCTTGGGGGTGAGTTTCTGCTCAGGGAGCAAGGGAATTTTTACCTTTATTGGGGCATTTCTGCCACTACTTGGTATCTGATTTTGTTTCATGGGTTCTACTTGCAATTTTCACTCTGGCTGCATAGATTCAGTCTACGGTGTAAAACAACAGTCTTTGGAGTAGAAATCTGCCTAGACAGTTCTCAGCAAAACTCCTCCTTCACTTGACGGTGGGAGAAATATTTGAATAATATAAAGCAATTCCCTCCTGCCTACTCATGGGCTGATTAATATAATTTCATATTGCACCTGACCCCTACTATTCAATACAATTAAAACATATAAATTATAGACCTCCAATTTGTATAACATACTTTAGAAAGACCGTGTAAGACCATGTTGTTTTACTACATATTTACTGGAGCAGCCACAGTGCTAAAAACATCCTAATCTCAACCTCGTGGGCAAAATTGCTCACTTGTATTTTAGAAGATGGTGACTTCAGTGGAAATGGGAAATCAGAAATATTTGTTTGAAAAGTAGAAACCTGAGAAGTCTTCCTGTGAACATTGGTAATACTCAGTGATGTTAACAGTAATCGCACAGTTTCGCCCACTTTTTGTTTTGGCATCGTGCGGCTTTCCCGCTTCTCCCCAAGAAGAAGGTCGAGGTGGCCTCGACTAAGAGGCTCTTGCTACCTCAGTATGGTGCAAGCTACAACCAAAATCACTCCTTGTCTGCCCCTGCCTACTCCACGCCAGCTAAGAGGAACACATATGACTCATCTCAATTGTAACTGCTCACGTTCCCCTTCTCGCTGGATGCTGCTCATGGGATGCACATGACCAAAAAGTCTCTGTTCTTCCACGCCTCTGTCCTAGAGCCAAGGACTGGCAGGATTGGGGCGAAGTGTGATGGATGACTGCCCATGGGGACATGAGGAGGCATCAGCAGCTGTGGGAGGCTGAGGGAGATTCTGCTCGTTCCCACCTCTGCGGCGCCGTAAGAGGGTGGCAATGAGCGGTTGCGGCGCTGTGAGCGAGGGCTGGCAAGGCTGCACCTGGACAGCGCTCTCAGGCTCACGTGCGGCTCTTGGGGTGCCCTGGGCAGGGCCAGCAATTGGACTCGATGGTCCTGGGGGGGCCTTTCCAATTCAGGACATTCTGTTATCCCGCGAAGCCCACGGGGGCAGGCTTGGAGGACAAGGTGTGAGGCGGCACCCCGACCACGATCCCCACCCGGGATCTCCCGGGCAGCCGCAGCGGGCCCTCACGCCCCGGCTCCTCCCGCCGCCTTACGGGAAGCGCGGCCCCG
>VZRH01000063.1:525511-563836 GCA_013397555.1 Urocynchramus pylzowi | reverse complement strand
GAGAGCGCGGAGCCGCGGGTCCCGCTCCGTGCCCTCGGGGGCAAAGCCGGCCGCCGATCCTCCTGCGTGTGGAAGCGGCCGAAGCGCTGAAAAGCGGAGGCGTTTGGCCGGCGCTTCGTGCCCGGTGCCGGGGTGTTCCTATCCCTGGAGCGGCAGGGCGGTCCCCGGAGGAGCCGCGCGCCCGTGGGATGGCGAAGGGGTACGCGGGGCAGCTCCCTGGCTCCTCTCTGCTAAACCAGGGTGTAGGTGCCTTTCCACGAGAGTTTCTAGTTTGTTTGGGGTTTTTTCTTTAATTGTTATTCGTTAGACGTAAACGAAATGGGTGGCTTAAGTTAGCGTTGTGTTTTCGTGTCTCCACAGTTGAACAACACATGGGGGGGGGAAAGCAGCACAGAGGACCTTTCCAGGGGGTCCGTGTGAAGAACTCCGTGAAGGAGCTCCTGCTGCACTTCAGGAGCAGCAAGCAGATGTCCTCGGGTCCTGCCACCGAGGAAAGCAAGGTAACCGGCAGCTTTCTGCACTGACAGGTTTGATTTTAATGGTTACTGAAGCTGGCAAGAAACCACTTTGTGGTAATGCTAGAAATGAATTTCTGCTTCATCTGCTGTGGATGGAATCAGTGTTTTTCCTTTTCAACACATAATGGAAAAATACAGCTGGGAAGAAATCAGAAAGAAGGTTTTCAATGAGAGAAGGAGGCACTTAAAAATATTCTTACTACTCTTTACTTTCTAAAGGGAGTCTGGATAAAGATACATTTGTGTTGCGAAACCACAGAAATTCTGTGTTGGCTGGAATGAGATCATTCATTGGAAGGGTTAGGGATTTTTCTCAGAATTGTTTGTTGTGCTATTGCGCCTCTATGTGCAAAGCATGCAGTGTAAAGGTAGGCCCTTTCAGTCTGAAAAGACAAAAATTACAGGAAATTCTGAGACGATTAAAGGGTGTTTTTGATTTGATTAGATTCTTTTTCTGAGTGTGTGTTTCAAAGCTTCCTAGATAAGTGTTTTCAGAGGAAGATTTTTGCATAGGAAAGTTCACGGCACTTAAGAAGTGTGAAATTGACTGGGTTATTTATGCTTCAAAAAAATTATCTGGTCTCTGGGAGGAATAATGTCCTTTTCTAGATTTTCTGGAGTTTTGTGGTATTATAACAAATGGCTTGAAAAGCCTAAAGAAAAATAGTGGGTTTTATTTAAGTTTCATTAAAGTATTTCCATTTTCTAACCTTAATTAAAAGCAATTAAGTTAGGGTTAGACAACCACATACTAGAATTATTCTAAGGTATATTCTGTGTTTATAGAAGGAAGTAATGGCTGCTTTCTTGTTGTTATTGGGGTTTTTATTTTTGGGTGGATTGTTTTTTGTGTTTATTTGTTTTTGTTTGTTTTCCCCCAGAGATACATTATAATAACACAAAAATTTGGATTTTTCTTAACAGGCACAAGGAGGATTGGTGAACTACGAACCATACACAGGTAGACCATTTTTTAATACATGCCTTGCAGTAACATTTTAAATCAATTGTAAGAGTAACCTCCAAATGGATTCTAAATGTATTTTCTTTTCTTCAGAACTGAAGAGCATACTGGGCCACAGTGGCAAAAGAAAGGCTCCTGAACTCCTTTCTGATGGACCTTCTTTCAAACGCCAAGCGAATGTTCACCCACATCTCCTGGTAAGTTTGTAGTAATTATTTCCGTGTCATTATTTTTCAGTTTGCTTTTTATGATCAGAAACTACCAGATACAGCTATCCCTCTAATTTTCTGGGGCTTGTTTTGATTTGCCTTTGTTTTTTTTTTTCCCCCCGTCAGACCCCACCCCAGACACCAACTTCAATGGATAGTATGGAGGAGGCACATAAAACTGACCCAAAGCACGACAGCAGTTCTGATCTGCTTCAGAACATTATAAACATCAAGAACGAGTCGAGCCCCATTTCCCTGAACACGGTGCAGGTGAGCTGGTTGCACTCAGTCTCCAGCCACAGCTCACCTGCTGAGCAGTACCAGGACAGCCCGGGAACACAGGCTTTCTCCCCGTCACAGAAGTACCAAGCATTCCAAGACCACACCAGCCAGCATATGCTTGATCCACCGCAGCATTACCAGTTCCCTGCATCCCAGAACCAAGATTTGTCACAGAGTTTTCCTTCAGACGCCTCCCTGGACTACAGGCCGTTTGTTGCCAGTGACCAGTCTCCTGCCTACCAGCAGAACACCTTTGAGAGCCATGAGCTGCCGTACTGCCCGTCACAGAGCTTCTCTTCCCTCTTGAACGACTCGGAAGGCTCGGACAGCGTCTCCGGCCCGCTCCAGCCGCTGAGCAGTGCCCACGCGCAGGCCGAGGCTGCCCCTCACGCCCCGAACTTCAGCTTGCTCTCCAGCAGCCTCTGTGGTAGTCTGGAGCGCAGCATCTCCTTGGCTGCTCTGAACGTCTCGCTGCCTGACCAAAACGTTGCCAGAAGCACGACGCAGCTGGGCAAGTCATTTTTTCAATGGCAAGTGGAACAGGAGGAGAGCAAACTGGCTAACATCTCTCAAGATCAGTTCCTTGCAAAAGACGCTGATGGAGACACGTGAGTGCCGTTGATCTTGGTGTTTCTTCTGTGGGAGGTTGGGGAATGTTTCTGTTTGGGTTTTGGCAGAGTGTGGGTTAGAGTGAGGCAGTTCAATAGCAGTGTTTGTGTCACAAGTGCAGCGGTTTGGCTAATCAAGAGAAAGGTGTGGTGTTGCTGAGGGCTGCCATGCAGAGCTCCAGCACGCTTGAGGTATTTTCCAATTTCAGGTGCTTATTGTTAGACTTGGCTAAATGGGAAGGAAAACATTCTAGTTTAGAGGCTTTAGATTGCCCTGGTAAGAAAATACCCATGTTCCTGTCTTAGTTACAAAGAGGATGTCTGAAGCTGGCAGCATAAAACCCCTTCTATACATTTGGTTCTCTGCTGTCTTGAGCCCTGGTTTGTGTCTGGTGGTGTAACTCTGTTGCCCCTCTTTCCTGCAGCTTCCTCCACATTGCTGTGGCCCAGGGCCGTCGAGCACTCTCCTATGTTCTTGCAAGGAAGATGGCTGCCCTGCACATGCTGGATATTAAAGAGCACAATGGCCAGGTGAGGTTCTGAAAAAAATGTTTGCACCTGCTTTGTGCACCTGAGTGCTTCTGCATGTCTGAACCCTGGGAAAGATGTGGTGAAATGCTTATTTAATATTAACCCCAAGATTTAGTCTGCATACTAATATTAACCTTGAGCTATTAATACTTCTTGGGATCACCTTGAGCTGGTAAAACTATGTGCTCTGCTTCATTTGTCCTGGCTTCCTAGTATTCATAATCACTGCTTAAATAATACCAAGTAGCTAGGGTTTTTATTTGTTTTAGTTGCTCTTTCCTGTTAGAGATCAGATGACTAATAGCTTAAATTTTCTTCTTGATGTTTGCAGAGTGCTTTCCAGGTTGCTGTGGCTGCCAATCAGCATCTCATTGTGCAGGACTTGGTTAGCTTGGGGGCTCAAGTGAACACCACAGACTGCTGGGGTAGGACGCCGCTGCATGTCTGCGCTGAGAAGGGGCATGCCCAGGTCCTCCAGGTGAGAGCCAGGCAGGCACAGCTCTGCCCCGGCCGTTGACTCTTACCCTTGCTGTTAGCTGTGTTGGGAAACTCTGGAAACACCACTCCTTCCTTTTTCTTTCTCTCTGGGTAGCCTTGAGAGTATGCCTACACACAGACCTTAAAGTGGGACTGAATTTCTCATTAAGGTTCTTATCAGCATTTTTGAGTAATTTTGGGGGAATCCTCTAGTTTACCAAACCAAAACAGTAAGTCTCCTCTTAATCATGGGATCATCAAATGGCTTGGGTTGGAAAATACTTCAAAGATTTTCTAGTTCCAATGCTCCTGCTGAGCTTAGCGACACCTTTCACTAGACCAGGTTGCTCAGAGGCCCATTCAGGCTGGCCTTGAACACTTCCAGGGATGCTGTTATTTATTGCAACTTTATTACAGCTATTGCACTAAGACAATAAACCAATTTGAAGCAGTATGTGGTTTGGATAAGACCTAAATGTGTACCTGTTCCCACTTTTGTAGGCAATCCAAAAGGGAGCTATGGGAAGCAATCAGTATGTGGACCTTGAGGCAACAAACTATGATGGTGAGTAGTTAAGAGTTTATAATTTACAGAGTTACTGGATAGTACAGTGTTTTATAGCTGCTGATGGGAATGTAATAAAAGGCAATATTTCCTTTCCAGATGGAAATTTACAGGTGCAATTGACATATCTGTCAGATGAAGACGTGGTTAGTCTGTGTCTGTCAGGAGCTCTTTCCTCTTAGATGTGATTACTGTGTTTGGTGTGGAGAGCATAGGTTGCAACTGGCCATTGTTAAAACATTGGAGTGCCAGCATTGTGTCAGTGGGTACAGAAGTCTGCATCTGGCAGCAGACAGCTGTTCTATTTGGACCCCTTTTCCATGAAACAGCTCTTTCTAACATATAGTTTGTACAATAATATGTTAGAAATTGATCCTTTCACCATACACTGGCTGAGAGCTCACAGTCGGCTGCTACTTCACTGTTCTGTTGATGGATGGTCTAGATCTCTAGCTGCTTGGGACCAGTCATTGTCACCTACAAATATGGAGCCATCCCTGGGCTTCATGGGGTTAGAAGCTCCCTTATCCAACCTCTGAAACAAGCAGCCAGTCAATACTTCTGTATTGCAATTGTTCATTCACAATGATGTTTATGTTTTTTTTTTGATGTTCAGGTTTGACAGCATTGCACTGTGCGGTTCTGGCCCATAACGCTGTGCTGCATGAACTGCAGAACTGTCAGCCACCTCACTCCCCTGAGGTCCAGGAGCTTCTGCTGAGAAACAAGAGCCTGGTAGAAACCATCAAGATCCTGATACAAATGGGAGCCTCTGTTGAAGCTAAAGTAAGTAAAATGCCTTAGTCTGAAGTGCCAGATCCAGAGAAAATTTGGAAGCAGACTATGTCCCTTTCTCCCATGCTGCATTTATTACAAGGGAAGTAGACTAATTTGAGAGCTTCTCTGCAGCTTAATTTACCCAGATGGGATGAGAATGCTGCATTTATTCAGAGCAAGCATCAATGCAAACGAACCCTGGGGAAAGAGGGAGGTGACAGTCTAATCTCTAGACTAAGAATGATGCTACGCTGGCTGCAGTGAGTAGTGTTGTAAAAGTAAGAATATGTTTGGAGCACTCTGAGGTCCCCATAGTAGTAGGGTGCTGATGACACCTTGTTCTTGAGCTGCAAATTTTAATTAAAAACTGCTTACCTGTGTAGTTCAGGTCTGTACTGTGCCAGACCATTACTTAGCCAAAATATCAAATACTACATTATGTAAGCTTACCTGCAGATGAGATCAGGTTCCATTGTTCATTAGATGTTGATATTAAAATATATGTATTCAGATTCACTTTTGATGAATTGTAGTGCAAGTATGTTTGCTCAACACTCTGCAGTTACTTTGCTTTCTGTTTTTGTCTGCATGTTTCCCCTGGATAGGTGAAGCACCTGCAGGGAAGACTAAACATTTTCTTTTTTTGATAGGATCGCAAAAGTGGTCGCTCCGCTTTGCATTTGGCAGCAGAAGAAGCAAACCTGGAACTCATCCGTCTCTTTTTGGAGCTGCCCAACTATCTCTCTTTTGTTAATGCAAAGGTATGGTGATTTTTCCATAATACAGATAGAGAAAGAGAGGCTCATGCCCCCACTTTGCCTTCACGGAGTTGCTTTGTGGTCCCCAGGCTTACAACGGCAACACAGCCCTGCACGTGGCTGCCAGCCTGCAGTACCGCGTGAGCCAGCTGGATGCTGTGCGCCTGCTCATGCGCAAGGGAGCCGATCCCAGTGCCAGGAACTTGGAGAATGAGCAGCCAGTTCATCTGGTTCCTGACGGCCTTGTAGGGGAGCAGGTATAAAATTCATAACAGCCCTCTCCTTCCAGCTGTCCCTGTCTGCACAAAAGCTGTGTTCTGCTCCAGAAGTTTCTTTGGGGTTTTGAGTTGTAGCTTTCAAGGATAAGATTTAGCAAATACCATTTTATTCTTTAGATCTTTAGCTTCAACTCCAAGATCAGGCAGAATATACAGACCTGAAATTTTGGGTTTTACATGCAGATTTTATTTTTTCCATCTCAAAAGCTTTTACCTGTCAAGATAGGCTTTGTTTCTGTAACCCTGCAACGTACTGGAGGCAATAGTCTTCTTGCTTATCTCAGTATGGCCTGAGTTCATGCTTTTATTGCTCTTGTCAGAATTAGTAATGATAGTTCTTAGGCCTGAATAACAGATGAAGAAAATCCCTTTTTCCTTCTTGGTGAAAAAACTGACTCTTGGTCTAAGACTAGTAACTTAAGCGCAGCTGAGTTGCTGACTGTTGCCTTTCATTGTTCAAATTCTGTAAAGTGGGATCACTTCTGGTGTAACTGAAGTCAGGACCTAGGCTTGGATAAATAAATGCAAAACTGGATATAGGGTGGTGTTTTTTCAGGACTCACTTCATGGTGATAAATACTGATGTTTTTGTTTTTTTCTCTTCTCCAGATAAGACGTATCCTCAAGGGGAAGGCGATTCAGCAGAGAGTGTCGCCGTTTTAGGCTCCATGTTTCTTGGAGTTCAGCAACTTACACTCACTGTCAGTCAGGCAGTCCTAATCTATCTGTAAATAGAGCATTTGCCTAGTGTGGGCAAATGTTAGTTGTTTCTATGAAACAAAAGTATTTTGTTCACTATTATATAGTGGGTTACGCAAGACTAAAAAAGCCCCAAACCCAGCAATCAAATTCCTCCAACCAAAAGGGAATGCTTCATTCCCAAGTATGTGGAACATTTTCCTGGCTACCTGTATTTTCTGTATTTCATAGCTATGGTGAGACTGATTTTATTTAAACAGCCATACAGATAAGTTTTAGACAAGGGCAATTCTTGGGATTTTTTTTTTTTCAAATTTTACAGAGGGCTGATGCAAGGTCAAAATTGAAGAGATTGTTGTTGTTGTGTTTTCAGTAACACTTAAATGCAAGAGAAATTAAATATTTTTGAAGTTGAACATTTATTTATGTAACTTTGTGGCTTTGTTCCAGTATCTTGTGCAGGATTGTATATAGACACTGACATTATTGTACAGCTGTATAGTTCTAAGAATCTATTGATCACTTGGGGAAGGATCTGAAGAAACAAGTTCCTTGTTCTTGAAATTGCAAATTGCATACTGGTACAAATTGGGTAAATTCTGTTGTTCTGAAAGACTGAGGTTGGAAAGTAGAGTTAAGATAGATTGTCCCTGGCACTGATTTATGCATACTTTTGGAGTTGTGTAATAAAACATTAAAAGCTGTGCTTCTTCAGGGGACTGTGTCAGTTTTTCTTGTACCCAGTAGCATTTTTTCTTGTGATAGAATGATAGATTGAGAGAGGAGGATCATGATTTTTATAGTATGTATGTAACTTGTACTTTAAAGGATATGATCCTGATTCAGTGCAAGTGTTTGGCCTGCACTTCACTGTTGATGCATGCTAAAATCTCTCAATGTTAATTATAATACTTCAACATGTGTAAGCCTTACTAGTGTTGGTGGGGCTTAAGCACATGCATAAGTAGCTTGCTGAATTGGGCTCTGGTTAATTCTAGAGACTTAATGTTTTCCACCTCCTAATCAGAGTTAGTCCATTTATGGTTTTACCTTATAGGTATAGTGGCTAGCAAAGTAATATTTGAAGTTAACAGGTTTTCTATTTTTTAATAATTATTAAAAATGTATACTAATGATGCTGTATACTTGTTTTCTGTTGGATAAAACTACTTCCTGTCGTTTTCTGAATGATCCACGCTGGGCTGTAATCCAGTAATATGTTCTCTGTATGGTCTTTGTTCTTAAACTGTTTTTTTCATCACATGCAGTTCTCTGTTGTAACCATTTAATTAGTCTGATTATGCTGTTTTGGCAAAGTATGTCTTGTAGACAAGCTAAATGAAAAAATCTGATATGCAAAGGCTTAGTTGCAATGTATTTCTTGAAGGGTTATGTGTAACTTGTGTTTGAATAAACATGCTCATTCAGTTCTGGTGGTTACTGTGTGTGATACAAATAATGATGAAGTCAAGCTTGAGGTAAAACTGATTTAGCATGGTAATGGCTGAAAAGCCATTTGCTAAAATGAAATGAATTCTTACCATCCTGCTGGTTATTCTTTTTCTTGCTTGATGCTGGTGTTCTGGGTCATGCACTGGGCAGTTGTGTTGTCTTAGTGAGCTTAGTAGGTGTGTCCCAAATCGAGTCAATAGTCACCAGGTTGGAACCTGAACGCTTGTCCCTGCATACTGGAAAGAATGATAGCAGTTCTGACATTGTTATGTTCTCCCCATGACTTCCCTGCCTAGGTCCTCAGTTCTGGCAGCTCAGGCACAAGTGACAGTCTTTGTTAGGAAATAGGGCTGTACACATGGGGATGAGCTGTCTGCCTCACAGGTGGTGATAAGATGGTTCTGAGCTGCTGGTGATCCTTCAGGGGAAAGAGCTGTCATCACAGCCTGTCCCAGCTGAGGATAGAGCTGGAGAGATGGCAATAGTTGAGATAAAAGTGGATGCAGCATTAGGATCTGTAGGAAAGGAAGAAAACCAAGAGGGCTTCCATGTAACTGTGTGAACTTACTGTCCAGCCTGCCCTACTGCTGCTTGTGAGGGTGAAAGTGTGGGAATTGGAAGAGTCCCAGAGGTTTGGAGAAGCCTCCTTGCAAGGAGCAGCAGAGTGAATGAGGACAGTCCTGCAGAGCCGTGACAGGGCAGAGAACCTGAGTGGGGATGAACTTGCTCTCCCTTCCAGCATGAGAGCTGGAAGCTATTGATGAGGGTACCATGCACACAACAGGCAGCAGGAAACAGAATTGAATTTCTTATTAGGATATGCAAAGATAAAATGGCACCTCTTTATGTGAACAGCTAATTGTTGAAGATGTTGTCATCTGCACCTCTTACTGCAAGTGACCCAGCCTTGGGTATACATGTTTTATTTGTGCAAGGAACCTGATAGTACTGTTTCCAGTTAATGTTCATTTTCTTCATAAGAGATGATTACACAGGAAAAAGAGTTGCTGATGAGATATTCTGGCCCTGCAGATCAGCCTAATCTGACTGCCTGGCACTCCTTTCTGGGTGGCAATGACTGAGTCATCTCACCTAGGGATTAAATACCCTGGGCTTCTAAGGTTGGCACGTGTTCAGCCAGTGCTTGAGCATGAAGTAGGTGAGAGGCATTTAGCAAGCAGTGTGGTGCTTTCTGTGGCACTTGTGCCCTTCTGTTAGGAGCACTCCAAGTTAGAAAATTCCTAGGGGGAGGCTCTAGTGTGTGAAGCTTCATTTGCCTGGAGCATAATTTCATTGTTTGGAGGGTTTAGTAGGTAATTTCACAAGAATCTGGACATCCATTAACATCTGCTCTAACTGACTCATTTTTCTCCTATGACCTTGGGAAGGTCTGGCATATCTGACCCAATTTAACTAGCTAGTCGAAGCAATTCCTTTTTACTGAATACCAAGTGACACTAAGTATTTAGCAGGCTAATAGTGTTTCCCTGCTGACTTATGATTCTCGGAACTGTTGAATAGCTTTTATTAATGTGGATGTAGGCTCAGCATTTGTTTCACTGGTTGCAGTACAGACAGAAGCGACTCTGGCTTGGTTCTGAGTAGGAATATTAAGACACATGGTGCTTTGTTCCCAGGATGTTTCTGATTTGTTTGTCTGAGTGAGCCAAACCTCAGTAAAGGGCTGCTTTTTAGTTTTTGTGGGCTACTCATCTGGCTGGAGTTTTGGAAGGTAGAAATCCATGATTTACAAGAAATGTGTTCTGCTTCTGAAGATGGAAAATGCTCATTTTATATTTTTTTCAGAAAACAAAAACACAGCCAGGAAGTATGTTCTTAGAGAGGTTGGGTGTGGTGGAACTGATTGTGAAGATACAATGTGAACTGCTTGTTCTTCTTACCTGACAGTTTGCTTGTTTGGTTGCTTTTCTTTTAAAAATATATATGCTCTCCTGTGTAAGGGAAGAGCTGAGGCTGGTTAAAGTGCAGTGAACATAGATAAAGAACAGGTTCTGGCAATTAAGTATCTGCCAAAAATTGGCCTGGTATTTCAATTCATTCAAATCTTTCTATTGGTATCTGTTACTTTTCTGGAGTGTTTGGTCTTATTCTTGGCCTGAGATACTGATGACTTGGGAGGAAATGCTCATCTGTACACAAAGCCTATATGGTCAGCTCTTTTCCTGGTAAAGTTTCCTGACAGTTCTTGGCAGTATTTCTTTAGATCTGCTTCCTGATAACAAAAAATCTCAAGGCAGCCCTAATGAAATTGGGAACAACATTAGTGCAGATGTCCTACACCTGATGTTGTCCCTCTTGCAATAGTGGAATTTAGATGCTGGTTTCTTCTCCCAGTACCTATCTCAGTCTTGCTGGAGAAGAGTAAAATATCTTGGGCTGTATTTTCCTAGTGTCTGTTTTCAGCTTTTGTGATTGAGGCTGTCTTAATAGACCTTTGTTTTACTTGATATTCCCTACTCTTAACTCTGAAAATGTGATCTAGGCTGTTTTGAGAAAGTGATTGCTGTACTAACCAACCTGTACTTCACACATGCTTTTCCCCTTAGTTTCTGGTGAAATTTTTCCTTTCCCTTTGCTGGTCAGAAGGCCTGAGGGAAAGATGGTGCTTTAGATTTAGAAGGGGGAGCAGGAACTTGAAAGAAGTTGCACATTGCTTCTGTAGATGTGTCTGGGCTGCAAGGCAGACTGAAGAGTCTGAGTGAAATGTCTTGTGGATGCAGTGCAGAGATGCTTTTGCATGTGCTTGATGAAAGCTTGTAGTTCTGTTCAGATGATCTGGGCCACACAGGTGACCTGCTGGCACCACAGTGGGTACCATCTTTTTCTAAGGTAGGCCATGGTATCAAATGCTGTGTGTTGGCCCCAAATAACAGATTTCTTCAGCAGTGCTGAGGACTTTCCATTGACTCAACCTGGGAGAGAGATAAAACTTGAGTCATTTCAGTCCATGGCTCCTTAGGACAGCCTTCAGTCTATCTTGAGGCTTTTGTGGGAAGGCCCAGAGCTGCCCCATAATCTTCCGAGCCAGGCTTGCCATAAAAAAGAGCAGGGACTCCGTAAACACTGCTATTCATGGCTGGCCAATAAACCCTAAAGAGCTGAGCATGTACATCTTGTTGTTTATCCACAGAAAGAACACAGGTCCTTCCCCAAGGACTTTCACTCCACTAAAAACATCCCAGTAAGTGATGCCAATAAATTTGGCATTTCTATGAGAAGAGTTGGAAGTTTGAGGTCACAGTGATGAAAAATCCCGAGAGACGCTTACGGTGTCCCTTGTACTGTGCTGCAGTTGGATGTACGGTGTAGGAGTGAGAACTGGGTCACCAGGGACAGCCCATGTTCATTTTGAGGGGAAGTATTTTAGGAGAAGTTTGAGAAAAACCATCAAGATAGTAGCATGCTATTACCGTTATTCACCAGTAGATTTCCAGGTGGCTTCAAAAGTCAGTAGTAATCACTAGTCCCATGGCTAGATAAGAAACTCAAAGCAGGGAGAAGGAAAGAAGTGCATCTGAAGAGACTCAAAGAACCTCAGGAGCTCCATCCAAAGGCTGTGCAGGCTTGCAATTATCCTTCTAGATGCCTGCTCTTTCTAAATTTGCCAAATAACACAGTGAATAATGACTGACCTATTGGTCATTCATGATCCTTCTGTAGGTCATTCGTGTTGGGTTCATGTGTTTTGTGTGCTCAGTTTGGAGACCCTGCCTGTGATACTGCTTTTGCTTACTGCTAGGATTACCGGGCTGTTTGGAGGAGCCATTGGACAATGCCTCAAAAATGAGCTTTTTCACCTGAAAAATTTAGTATTTCTAAACCCTGATTTCTGGAACAGGAAGAGAAAAAGCAGACCCAGACTAGGAAAAAATGCACCAGAGCAAATTGAGCATGCTACAATGGCAGGGAACTCTGAGTTAGACCCATGACTCTAGACTCACTGTGTTTTGTGAACACTTGAGGCAAAACTAGGGAAACCTTTTTTAAGTGAGGCAAAATCATATAAAGACATTTTGAAAAACTCGTCATGAGACATTGTTGGTCATTAATGGATTTCTTAAATAAAAAGGGGGAGATAAGTCAAACTGAGGAATAAACATTTTGCTTAGTGGTTTGAGGTTGTAATGGTGCTTAAGACATCACCATGAATGCTCTGATGGAGCTATATGAAACAAGTCTTCCTATTGGGATAGAGGAGTGGAGATTGAGCTCAAGACATGGATGACTCATCAGGAAGTAACTGTGCCACTGGCTCACCTGCTCTGGTGCTTGGGATAGATGGACCTCTCTTAATAAAAATAAACATGGGAGGGGAAAAAGAAAGTATTTAAAAATTAGCAGATAGGACAGGATGCTTTTTTTTTTTTTTTAATTTTTATTTTTATTTTTACACAGCTTTTCTCCGTTTCTGTTCTAGCCCCAGGCTCTAGTCTCAGGCTGGTATGGTTATTCATTTTCTCAAACTTTCTCACACATGTCTGTGAATAAAATACATGCATATGTAGAGTAAGTTTATAATATGGATCAATTTATTTTTGTATTCTGTAGGACAATTGTATGTATATATATGCATGCAAAATGTAAGTATGTAAAATGTATTGTGTGGGAGTACATAAGGCGGCAAAACTCTTTCAAGAAGATGAATCTTTTTATCCAGGAGTAATTCATTACTTTAGAAGTTTTTACCTTCTTTTGTTAAAAATAGAAACTTTTCCCATGCTATTCTCTTGAATTTGCAAATTGAATGCACTAGTGAAAACCAAAGCATGGTGTTCTGTCCTGAGAAAGACTGCCAATGTAGACTCTCTCATGCCTAATGAGTATGAAGCACATTCCTTGGCTCTTGGTGAGGACTCTAATGTTTTCCCTCTTTCTTGATAAATCCATAAATCTTGATATCTGTGTGAAAGAGTAAGTCTTGCCATCTTTGCTCTCTTTTTCCATAAGGAGAAGGACCCCAGGAAAGGTGTTTTGCATGTACTTTGTGTCACAGAGTGTTGAGTTAACACAGCAAAGGGTTGATCTGCCACCTGGAAACCAACATACAATGCACCAGCAAGTTCTAGTCCTCACCCAGGGCTGAAACCTGTCTGTGCAACCAGTAGTGCAAAGGCAGGTACCTTTGTACTTTATTATAGACACAGCAAACAAAGAATTTTTGTTTCTTCTTCCCTAGCTGTCATAATGAAATTTTATTATTGCAGTGGTTTTATCTGCCTTCTGATGAACATGAATGTCGTTAGCCTCTTTCCCACGCTCTCTGCATCCATGTCTCAAGGTGCGTCTCTCGATTCCACGGCAGCCCTTCCTTTCCATGCCTCGCATCCCCAGCTGGCAGAGCAGGCTGGGCTGCGGTGGCTGTGGCTGAGCCTGGGGACAGCTGATGGGAGGGAGAGCTGGAGCAGACCTGGCTGGATGTGGTGGCTGTGGCTGAGCCTGGGGACAGCCGATGGGAGGGAGAGCTGGAGCAGACCTGGCCGCTGACGTGCGGTCGCTGGTCCCTGAGGAGCAGTCTGGGCTCAGGACTGGGATTTGCTTGGATGTGGAGAGCAGTGGGATGGGTGTGCACTTCTGTCTGTCTGGCTTTGGACACTGGGCATGAGTGAGTGAGAGGTATCCTTGCTGCAGGGACGGTAGCAGTCATCTCCTGTCTGAGTGGGACAGAGCAGGAGGACCAGGAACATGGCTAATAAGCTTCATGTGCTTTCTAGGAAGGTGCTGTAAAGATGCAGCAAGAGCTGTGGGGAAGGTAGCTTGCTCCTCCTGCCTTCCTGCTCCCAGGTTGATGCCTGGACTCCTGTTTCCCTGTTCCCATGGGAGGATGGTCCTTTGCTCCCCAGGCAGGAGCTCGGCTGTCACTCCATAGCTGGGGCTTCAGACCTCTTGCCCTCCCTCATGCTGCCTGTGTTCTGCAAGCCCAACAATGTCACTTTCCTTCAGGGATCTACTGGTGGCTGCTGCCCTCCTCCAACCTTGTGTCCTTTCCCACCCTGTCCACCCCATATGTGGTATGGATCTTGTGAAAACCTCTGCCTCAAGAGCTCTTGTTTAAGATGCTGGGTGCAGGGACGAGTGCAACAGGGGCCCTACTTCAAAAAGATGCATCTTCCCTGATCACTGGCTTGATATCTTCCCAAAGGCCTCCTGGCGCAGATGGGTGTTCAGGGGAGATTTGAATAAGGAGAGGGAGGAGGCCTGACAGCTCCATCTGGGACTCCATCAGCCTCTCACCATTTGTGTACAGGCTTTATGCTCTGCTGTGGCATTGTCCTTGTTATCATGCTGGTGGCTCTGGTTCTTGCTCTGCCTGTTTATTTTTACTCCATTGTTGAATTTACTGCTCCTGAACTCTTTATTCTTGTTGGCTCCTGATAAATTACTCTCTCTTATTAGACTTAAATTACTTCCTCTTAACAACCTTTAATTATTTGCTGCCATCATATCTTGGTGCCACATCCTCTTAATTAGGGTTGCCATACTAGTAGAGACTCTTCTTTGTCTTTGTTAAATCCTTTAGCTTTGCTTCTGGCTTGTCTTGGCCATTCTTTCATCTTTTCCTACTCCTGCAAGCCCATCCACTTTTATCTTCCGTTGATTCTATGGACCATCCTTCCTGTCCTTTCCTGATAGCCTTTATGGTCCTACTGCAAGCCTCTGGCCACCAGGTGCTTCATGCCTTGTTCTTTCACAACCTGCATCCTACCTGCCTTTTTTGGGCACTGGAGAGTGTTGATCAATTTATTTTATTTTTTTCTTTCTCTTCTCTGTTTGCTTTTATGCATTCTTTGATCTGTCTGTCCAGCTTCCCCCATCCCTCTTATTTCTTGCTTTGAGAGTGGTTTTGGTTTCTTTTCTCTTCTGGTGTCCCTGTTCCTTTGGTGGGATACTTTGCAACTTTCTCCTCCCCTTTCCTAACAAATTTCATTTTGAGAACTGTTTTTTTTTTCAAGACAAGTTCCAATAACTCTTTGTGACCCTTTTCTTGAGCAGCTCCCAGAAGCCTCTATCTTATTGTATTCAGTCCACCACATCTAGCTCTGGTACTTCTTTACCATAGAATTATGGAATGCTTTGGGTTGGAAGGGACTTTAAAGATTATCTAGTTCCAGCCCCTGTGCCATAGGCAAGAACAACTTCCACTAGACCAAGTTGCTCAAAGCCCTATCCAGCCTGGCCTTTTCCCCATTTTCTGCTCAGGCTCCTCCTTGGAGCACTGTTTCTGTGCTTGGGCAGTCAGATCCTGCCTCTCCTGGTGCCTTTGAGTGTTCCACCTCTATGGAGCTTAGGCTTATCAATTTGCTACAGCATTCAGTGTCCATCACCACTCTGCATTGTGCTCTGTGTTGCTGTTCCCAGAACTGAATCAATTTCCAGCATCACCACTGTATCCATCTTGTCTCCTGACTGCTTGCTAACTTCTGCAAGTCCTACCAGCTTTCCTTTGTAGCACCACCAGCGCATTTCCTTTTGTGTTGGCTACTGCTGAAACATTGGCTGTGGAAAAAGCAAATTGAAACTTAGGAAACTAGAACAGAAAGGAAAAGTGGTCAAACCTAGAAACAGATAAACCTTGTTCATGAGCCTAGAATTAATCTATTCTCCCACCTTAGTCTCTTTTTCAAATTCCTCTGGTCGTAACCCATTGCTGAAATGTTGAGTGCCTGCTTCTCTCCCTCATGTGCCGGTCCCAGCAGTCCTGCAGCCCCTGTGCCTCTCTGTTCACCCACACTGAAAGCTGGCACAGCCTACAGCTCACCCTCCTGCCCACCCTGCACATGGGGCTTTGTCTAGAGCAGCCATCCTGCCTTACAGCACAGGGGCCAGCAATTCCCATAGTGCTGCCCTTTCTTCCCCAAAACTGGAGCATGAAGATTTCCAGCTGCTGACTGTGTTTACCCAGAAGAGTTTTCCTTGCTGTGCCATGTCTTGGTGGCCTAGGCCATGTGCCTCCTGGATGCAGTTGGCAGAGGCCGGTGAGGCCAGGGTGTTTTGCTGGTACTGGGGAGCCATCTGCAAAGCAACCTTTGTTCAAGAGCCTCATTCCCCCCGCCAGGGCTGTCAGTTCTCAGGACCTGTCTGCTTGCTCCAAGCATTCGGCAAGATTACGGGAATGATTCTGTCTGTGTAAGTCATTAGTTTAACTAATATTGTATATCTTTATTGTAAAAATGTTCTTTGAGGTTAATTAATGAGGAGTGGGAGGAGATAAAATGAACTCTGGTTTTGCAGGTGAAACACCATTCCTTTAAAACAAAATTCTTGTAATGTTAAAAAAAAAAACAAACCCACTTAAAAGAAACCTCTACTTCTTCCTGTGGGGAGACTGTTTCCCACAGAAAGTTGTACCTTATCCCCCTCCTTCCTTTTTTTTTTAAAGCAAGATATTCCTTGCATGTCCATATCTGCCTATCTTCGGTCTTTCTCTTAACAAAGTGATAACATCTTGGATCACCAGGATGTATGCCAGTGGCTTGTCCCTTCAAAACACATCAGGTGCATAACATAAGGTATGGAAATGCTGTGATATCTCAGATGGGGGACACAGCTTTCTGACTTCCCTTCCATAGTGCAGTGGCAGCTGCCAGCTCCTGCCACATCTCACAGGGCCTCTTGCACAATGTGCTCTGCCTCAACAATAAATCTCAGCAGACTCTCAAGATGTCCGTGTGAAAATTTCTCTGTGAAGAAATGTGCCTAAGAGTGAGTGTGGTGCCCAGCTCTCCCTGTGGTGCCCCAGCTGTACCCCAGGGGATGGGAAGTTGCTATTGCCAGAGACATCCCAGTGTTCTGCTGTGGAGGGGATGGCACAGCCTATCTCTGCCCAAAACCACCATCTTCTGCCAAGGCTGGCAGAGACCTTGCAGACTGCAACAAGCCTGGGAAGAGCTTCCTTAGGTGTGGTTCCTGACTGTCATGTCCTTATCAGAAAGCCGTGGGGAAGTTTGTGTTCGGCCTATTCTCTTGCTAAACAGAAGTTCAGCTTCCAAGTCAGTCACCCCAGCTGGAAACTTCATTCCAAGTGGGAGTGCCTTAGGGAAAAAGCAACGTAGAGAGACCCTGCAGATCTTGTAGCCTTCCTTGTACCCCGTTTCTAATACCACCAGCCTCTTTTGGTGCATAGCTCAATAGCACCTTGGCAGGACCTGTGGTGGTGGGGGAGGAATTCCTGCTTGGCTCTTATAGAGGTCACAAATGCAGCGCTCTCACAGTGCATTCAGTGTTCTCCAGTTGTGTTTAAGACAGCTTTTTACTTTTTCTCCACGAGACACATGCTAACCAGAAAATAATGCCCTACTAAACAGATTTGGAAATACCTCGTCATTTTGATTGTATGATACACAATGGCCTTGAAAGCAATCCTGGAGCATCAGTGTAGGGTGCCCTTTTCCACAGGTGCCTCGTGCTGGTTGGGGTGAGGATGGGCTGTGAGGCTGATCATTTAACTGCAGAAGTGGAGACTGGGCTGCTGAGCCGAAGACGGATGAATTTGCTCAAAAAAATGCGTGTTTGGCTGCAGCCCAGTGCCTGTGTGCCTTGGCATGCTGTGTGCTGGGATGGGCGAGGAGCAGGAGGGGCAGGCGTGGGGGGATAGGCCCTGGCACCACCGCGGCACAGCGAGCGGCACGCCTGCTCCGAAGGAAGCGGGTGGGAGGTGATGGGAACCTGGGAGCTCTTGGTGGCATGGCTCGGCTTGCTCTCTTCTGCCCTGCCAGGCCGGGGCCCTGGCACTCCCTGCTGCTGTGCTCCTCTTCCACATTTTCCTTGTTGCTTTTCTTTGCTTTCTGGTGAGCCAAACCTTGTTTTGGAGGGGGAGAGAGAGTGGTGCAAGTGAAAGAGATCTTCATCGGTGGGGAAAGCAGAGACTCGGTCTTAAAACCTTCTCTTGCCTTTGCCTTTCCTACTCTCAAAGGAGCAGCAAAACACTTCCTGTGTCTGTGCAGGAGCTTGCCTGGGATGCTGGCTCCAGGAGGATGCTCTCAGACCCCAAGGTGCTCTCTTGCAAAGCTGTCCATGGAAATGTGTGAATGAGTGCACTGGGAGGGCCAAATTGCAAAAACATCCTGTTAGTTCTGCAAGGGAAAGCTCATCATCACACACATTCCACTGGAGCTGTGTGCAGTTCCTGAGGCAGGCACAGGGACTGAGGTCTGCATGGTGGGAATTGAGTTTGGTGGTAATCATCACAACATCACAGTAGACTCCCAGTGTCTCTAGTGTAGGGATTTTGGAAGAGTGACTCTCTGGGTGCTATCAGAAGGCATGTAAATGCATGTAGAGCCAGCTCATGCACCCAGCAGGGAACAAGCCCTCCCTTCAGGAGGGAGTGGGTGGGCCTTGCTAGTTGTCTGGGCCTGAGAGGTAGGAAACACCCCAACATCAGTCCTGGCTCCAGAAGCAGGCAACAAAACTGTGCTGGTAATTGCAAGCCATGTGGGGATTTTTGATGGCCCTACCCCACACTGGTTCATTCCTGTCTGGAAGGAAAGAGATGTTTTTCTGCAGTGGGCAAAGGGGAGCTGTGATCTCCTCTTCATTTTAGTCACATCCATTTTACAGCATTAGGAGTGGCACTGGCACAGCCATCCTGGGGGGGATGAGAGGTCTTAAATGCTTTCTTGACATTTCTTTAGACATTAGCTGTCACCTTTGTGGCATGGATGTAGTAAGGGAGTCTTCTCCCAGGAGAAGTCATAGACAGCAGGGGTGGCTGAGTGTTGGGCAGAGTGGGGGATGCAGAGGCTCTGCCATATCCCCTCTCCCTCTCTGGGAAAGGCTGCTGAGGTGCTGGGTGCCAGCAGCACCCTCTCTCTTGGGTGCTGGATGCTTGGGCTTGTCTGCTTCCTTTGGCAGCAGTCCAGGTGACTGCTCCAGTGCTGTCCCCGTGTCCGTCATACACAGCTTCTTGTGGCTGCTGGTGTTGGGGTGGTTGTTCAATAATGTGTTGTTTTGGGGAGGGACATGGTGGCAAGGTGCCAGCACGTGGCACCCTGCCGTGGTTGGGGAAAAGATCCTGTTTTCCTGAAGACTGTTTCTCTGAACAGAGTGCCCAGCCCCTAGTGAAAGACCTGTCCTCAGCAAGGGGGCTTGACACTGGTCCCTCCAAGGTTTCCAAACACTGGTGCCAGCTTTTGCAGGACAGAGGACATCAGAAAGTGATGGGAATGGACCTCAGCTCTGACTCCTCCAGGGATAAAGGTTGAGACACGAGGTTTGCCCCATCCTTCCTCATACCCACTCCCACTGATCTCCACCTCCTTGGCTTTGCCAGGTGTTGAGTGGCCTCAGTGACTCTTCCCATGCCCTTTCTTCTTAAGGGGTTATTTTTAACCTGGACCCCTTCAATGTCTGCTCACAGGTTTGATCCCATGGACAACTTTGGGGTCCCATTAAGAGACACAAACCCTGCAACTTGGGGATGGAAGAGCAGCAGCATAGAGAGGAAGGTGATGGTAAAAGAAGCTGGCTGCTGTGCTGCAGTCACCTTCTCCCAGATTGCATGGTGAGGGGGTTGTGCTGGAGATTGTTTGGCCCATCAAGGCAAAGTGATGCTGGCTCAAGGAGCACTGAAACCTGCTGGATCTGGGTGGTGGTTTGAGATCTGATATGGTGAAATCCTGAGAGCCTTGTGGGGATGGGAAGGGAGGTGAGGGTTTTTGACTGGCTGTAGAAGGGTGTGGAGGGCCTTCCTTGTGTTTCTGAGAGGTTATAGCAGGTGCAGAGGGTGAACAAAACTAGTCAGTTGGTAAGACAAGGCTATAATTAAAGCCTTTCAACTGCCTTGTCTGACCTAATTTTTCTTAAATCGAATCTTACCTACTTTTAAACTTTGCCTTACCCAAGGATAAATGCAAAGTAATGCAATTAGGTTCAATGAAAAATCAAATGGTAGAAAACTGATCAGTGATAAAAATCTGATTTGATCTCCTATAAAGTGGTGGTCTTCCTGCGGCTTCCTTGC
The DNA here is from genome assembly GCA_013397555.1 of Urocynchramus pylzowi. Taxonomy (NCBI): domain Eukaryota; kingdom Metazoa; phylum Chordata; class Aves; order Passeriformes; family Fringillidae; genus Urocynchramus; species Urocynchramus pylzowi. Next base: position 543,738 of record VZRH01000063.1, on the reverse strand, counting down.
CCTAACAAAACCTAAGTTGCCAAGGGGCCCTTTGCCTCATCTATCACTCAAAAATATATTTTCCCTTTACTTTTAACACCCAAAACCTCCAGCAAAGCAAATAATTAGTATGCATAAAGGTTGCACCAAACAAACAGGACAATTTCCCCACCATTGCAATTAACTTCCAACACTGTTCCTCACTCTCAAATAGCTTAGATATACTTACAAGGTGACTGTGGCTCACCAGAGCCTACAGAGCTGCTCTGGCCACTTTTTCCTACAGCAAATCTTTTTTTTTCTTCCCCAGGAAAGTATTCTATTTTAGAAGTGAGCACATCTCCCTGAGTAGCAAGGGTGCACCTCCACCTGTGAGAGTGGGGATGGAACTGGCTCTCCTTGGTGCCCATGTGCTGGAGGCACAACAGCATAAGGTGTGGGATATCCCTTTGCTGAGTTGGAGTCAGATGGCCTGGCTGTGTCCCCTCCCAGCTCCTGATACACCCCTGGCCCACTCATGGGCAGGGCAGGCTGAGGAGCAGAAAAGCCCCTGCTGCTGTATAAACACTGCTCAGCTGTAGCTAAAACATTAGTGTGCTCTCAACTCTGTTTTGATCACAAATCTGAAACACAGCCCTGTAGGAGCTGCTATGAAGCAAATATCCCAGTCAAAACCTGTGCACTTCTTATTTCCTGTGAGGAGGCTAAGTCAGAGCTTTTACCTTGGTATTTTGTCACAAAATGACAGAAGATGGATGAGATTTGTAGATAAAGCTGTAATATTTCATTAAACCAACAGTTATAATTGCACAAAAAATAAGACATTCTTTTTGGAATAGGGTAATTCTTCGGATTTGGGCTGTAGGCATGACAAGTAAGGGTTTTTTCCATCTATATCAATTAGCTCAATAAAGGACAGGTTTGCAATCATGCACTCAGAGCAGGCAACTGCCTCTGTACTACTGAGGCTACAACGAGGTAAGAAGTATAAAAGCAACACCTGAAGAGGAGGAGACCTGCAAGTATACAGTGAGTGTATAAATCAGGTCAAAGAAATGAACAAATTAACTTGTCAAATTCAATAACTCAACATGGCATGTAATCCAAAGTTCAGCTTTGTATAGGTTTTTATGGCTTCCTCAGGATCAACTGCTCCAGTACCCTGCTGTTGTTTGTGTTTCTTTTGAGTGTGTTAGTGCTTTTATTTCAAAGAAGTAATAAAACTTCAAGAACTGGACTTTGGGTTTACACTGTTTGTGCTTGGGAATTGAAATTTTTTAATGGAATTTGTCTTTATCACCTAGAGAGAGTGTGTGTGAGAGAGAACAAGCAAGAGGCAGAGTTTTACATATCTACATCATCATGAATTTCAAAGGGCTTTACAAATCCTACTCTTCCAAAATCTACTAAAATGCTGTGCTTTGCATATGATTATATGAAGCTCATTAGTAAGAGTACTAATGAGCCTCTACACACCCGAGGCAGATAAATGAGGTTCCAGAGTAAAATGATTTGCTTAAGGTCAGACTCCTGAAAGTTGACAGCAGAGCTGGAAATAGAAACTATTGTTTTCCAGTCCCTTGTACCATATTCCCACGGATGGAATGTGAGGTGTTTTTTTTTTGTTTTTTTTTTTAAGATGAAAACACTGCTGTTTGTTCATGCTGTTTCATTTCTTGTGCGCTCTGTGTAATCTTCACAAATGCAAATGTCCTGACCTAGAGCTATATAAGGCCTTCATTAAAGCCTCTCCACAATACCAGCCTTCATGCAATTGTATAAAGCAGAGGGGGTAGCCCAATTTAACAATTCCCACGCCTCATAAAATGATTGGCCTAGTTTCTTTAAAGTGGGTTTAAGCCATAGCCCCCAACATGATTGAACACGGAAGCCACACTATTAATTGTCTATCTTCTGCCATTAAGGCAGTGAGTTACTGGGGAGTGAGGCAAACAGTGTTTGTCTTTCATGCACTAATAGACAATTTTGCATGTTTTTTTATCTTTATTTTCAGTTTGCAATGGAGCACACTGACCTTCCTCCTCCCTTCTCCTTTGAGGTGCTTTAACTGGGATGGGGATGAGTGCAGGGAGGTGTAGAACTGGTGCTGCACAAGAGAAGTTCCAGTGTTGGCATCATGGCTCTGTCCTGGACATGGGCAGCCACTGAAACACCCTGTGCCCACATTGCAGAGAGGAGCTGGGCATAGTGTTTCCACTCCTGGAATGAAAGCAGGCAGGCTAACAGAGGTGCCTAGAAACTCCTGGTTACCCCCTTCAGAGGGTACTGCACCTCTATAATGGTGTGCTTTATCTGTGAATGGTGAAAACTCCTCTATTCTCCTGTCCCTCTCTCCATGAATGCCTTTCCTTCCTTGCTGTACACACATGTCTTTTCCTCACTTCCCTGAACAGCTGTTGCTCTTGTCAACAATTTAGAGTAAGGCCAGTAAAAGGGGTTTTGACAATTCTAGGCTTGCAGGAAGACTTGTGGCTCAGAAAAAAAAAATAGATACACACACACATATATATATATATGTAGACATACATATATATGCATATATACATATACATGTGATAGAGAAAGCAAGAGACTGAGCCTGCCAGCAAGGCTCCCATGTGAATATGTGTGTGTACTTCTTGGCAGGGCACATGTGACTTTGTGCCTGCACATTTTATACCATTGCTACACACTCCTCTTAACCTGAGCCCATTTTAAACTTGGATATCTGTAAACCTGGAGACACAAAATCATTCCCTGGGATGGCAGTGCTGAGGAAGCCATTGGTGCCCATGGTCATGGTTTGCCAGCCTTTGTCGCACTCGTAACACAGATTATCCATCCCTGGGCAGATGTTTTCTCCACCAGCTCTCCAGCCAGCTCTGGTAATGCTGGCAAGAGGAGCAGAGTGCAGAAGTTTACTTGTTGTATAAACCAAACAGATAAGTATACATTCTCCTACTTATCTCAGCAGGGCTGGATCAAATGATGGCCATGAAGTTCAAATACCTCAGGTTGATTAAAATTGGGTTTTTTTGGTAGGTTATCTGAAAACAGATATTTCAATGCACTGAGACAATAGCAATGAAAGCTGTAAAACTGTGTTCTTGTTTTGGCACTAGCCCATTGTAAACAGTGAGCTACTGAGCTTAATGAGGCAATTCTGTACCATCGCTTTTAATAACTGAATGTTTGTCTCCCGGCTATTCAGGTGGGCTATTACTGGTATTTAATATTACTGGCAATGTTGTTGTATATTTCGTGCCAGTGCTGGCAAAGAACAAGGTGATTCTTCCAGATAACAGCCCTGCAATAGTACTTTTCTGATTTTAACTGAGCAAAAGGCCAGGCAAAGCCACCGCACACTTGTATTCAGCTTTGCCTCTTCCATACAGACTTTATTTCAGACACTGAAAGAGTTAATAATTATTATATATAATAATAATTACAGGCATAAGCATGTTGATTCTAGCTTCTGTTATGGCAAACACAAAAATGTATTGACCTAAAAGGTAAATGTTGATTGAAGCAGAAAACTGACGTCAGTATGAACTCCAAAGTATTTTGTATCTTGATGTTTGGCACATGAACACCACAGTGTATATATAGTGTGAAATACTTAGGTTTGTTTTAATTAGATGTATGATAAACTGGTGATTGTGGTTCTCATTTCAAGTGTAACAATTTACAGCATGACTAATTCTGCTGAAAAACCCAAAATTGTCAGCAACAATTTGGAGGGCTGAGCAAACTGTCAAATGGCATTGATGGGGTTTTCAGAGAAAAAGATTCATATACTCTGCTTAGTCTGCCCAAATTTTCAGGGTGATTTTTTTCCTGACCAGCATGTTTTATACCAATACTTCGTCCTCACTCAGAAATGTGCTTGATGAAGATCATTTTGGGGTGGAAGATATAGATACTTGGTTTCAGCATCATGATTCCCTCCCCTGTAGATGTGCTGGTGCTAGTTTGGGATTCTCCCCATTCTCTTGCCTCCCACAGCCCAGACTGGGCCCCTTGCAAGGGGTACCCCACCATTGTCAGCCTTTCTTTGTGTCAACCAGTAGGTCTGAGCTCATGTTTTTCTCTGTCTGCAGTTCTGTACGGCACTGAACTATTTCCTGAGAGTTTGGCAGCTCTGGGAACATTGGTCTGCTGAGGACAGGGTGGCAGCAAGGCTGAGTCCTGTTGAAGCATTGTGGGTGGCTCAGAGAAGTCCATCAGTGTGCTTACTGGTGGGTTCAACAACACTTCCACCATGTACAAAACGAGGGCAAATTTTATCTTACCTTTCCACTAGATCGCCACTTGCAGAGGGCAGAGATGGGTCACGGCTGGTGGCAAAGGGGGTGTGTGGGCAGCTCCTGACTCCTAAAAGTGAGGGATGGGGCTGGGTCCCAGACAGTGGAGGCGTTTACAGGCGCTGGGTTGGAGCCTGGGGATGCGGGTGTACTGGGACAAGAGATGGCCGGGAACTGGGATGGTTGCCTGAGGCATGTGAAGATGGAGCATGAGGGGGTGGTGTGCCTGCAGCTCTGCTAGCAGCCATGCTTGAGTAAACTACACTTAGAATTAGACTTGTAAATGTCCTGAGAAGTCCTTGGGAAAGTGCCTGTTCTGATTCACAGGGCTTCCCCCTGTCTGCATGGCACTGTGTGCAAGCCCTGGCCAAAGCCCTCGCTGCCCCTCCAGCAGGGATGTTCCTCCAGCCTTGAGATCTGCATGTTCAGCAGCCGTGTCTGGCACTGCCACAGAGCCTGCTGATGAATCTTTGTGGATTAAAGCCCTCAAGCATGGGCTTAGGCTTCCCTCTGCATCTGTGAATTGACTAAAGCTTGCATTTATTTTTGTGAGCTTCCAGTGGGGGTCACAAGCATGGATAATGTAAATGTGTGTGCTCCAGAGCAGCATCCAACAAAAGAAAGGCAAGATGGAAGACATAAAAAGGAAAAAAAAAAACAGCTCTTGGTTTCTTAAGAAGATCTGACCTCATACATAGGCTTGTGTTTTTTCCCATTTCATTTTCCTCACCCTGACATATAAATGGAGAGTGAATGGTTTATAGAGAGTGCTTCTCTTGCTAGCTCCATATTAACCCAGGGTTAGCTTGAATCTGGGTTTAGGAGAATGACTTGGTTTGAAGGTAATTTGGAGCAGTGCTTTTTTCCCCTCTGTTTTTAGAGTATCCCCATATCCCACTTTCAACCATTTCCTTTCCTTTCAGAAATTCTAAAGGAAAGTAACTTTAATTAAAATTTAAAAATTCAATATAAAAGAACACATTCTCAAGATGCAGCCTGATTGTGGTAGTTTATGTCTTAAGAAAGAGTTTACTGACTTGAGACCTGTAGTGTTCTCCTTATTCATAACTTGGCTACATTAAAAACACTTGTGTCAGTAGATTTCCTTGGAATATGTTCAGGAATTCAATGAAGAAATAAGTAATTGACTAGTTTTCCTTGAACCTTGATGGATAATCTGCAGGTTTTTCTTTTAAAGCAAGAATACATTTTTTCCAAGTATTTCAGGTATTTTTGCTATGCAGCAAAACAAGGTCTCCAACAAGCAGTCTTTTTCTGCTTTGCAAGTCTTTTTCTTCTGTTAGCTTGGCTACCTTCAGGGAAAAAAATATGGCAGACAAGACTGATGTTTAACAGCAAAAGCCAGCTGGGGAATCCCGCCACCTCTCCTTCTGGGGAAAAGTGAGAAAGACATCCAAGTCAAAAAACAAGCTAACTGGAGAACTTACATTTTCCTTCCTCTTCCAGATGGCTTTTAACAAAATTTCTTTTGGTAATAGTAATCTGCTGCTTCAGGCCACTGACCATGGATGTGGGTCTGGAGGGAACCAAAATCAGACACTTCAGAGGAAATTTTATAGTCCATGTTAACTCAGTTATGTGATGTGGCACACTCAGCGTGTTTCCATACCTGCTACAATCTCTCACTTGAGGACTGAACATCCAGCTTCCTAAGAAATCACGGTGACAAATTATTTTAATTTCCCAGAGTTGAGTGAAGCAGAAACTGAGTCTCCTGCATTTTAATGGTGTGCTGTTTGTGACTGCTTTTGTGATTAATGGCCTGAGGGAAAAAGCATCAGGACGCACCAGAAGGAGGTGCTTTAAATAGAATGATAGTCAAAAATGAAAGGCTGCTTCCATGAAGCATAGCTGTGCCACCTGGGTCATCAGGAAGGAGCCTGTCCCAGGGGCAGGTGGGTGGTCTTGCTCCACAGCTGTGCTGAGCTCTGAGCTCAGGATGCAGAGTGTGCTCAGCATGCTGCCTGTGTCGGGCCATGCAAACTTATCTCAGTCACCCAAGACATCTATTACACTCTGACTCATGCTGCAGAGACACAGCCTGAGGAGGGATGGTAATTTTTCAAGGCAGTTTCTTCAGAGTAAAACCCCACTTGAGGAAGCCAGTTCCTTCCCATCAATGAGCTCAGCAGCTCTGCACCAGCACTTCACATCACAAATGATGTTTGGGGGTGTTTGCCTGAACAGCATAGCCTGTTCAGAGATGAAGAAACCAGCCCACTTGTCACAATTTACCAATAAATCAAGGTTTCATGTAGCTTGTGAACTAGGTGATTCATCCTTCTCTTGGTAGGTGGGTGATGTTCTTGTTGCTAGATTGGGTATTTCCCTGCCTTCAATACTGATGCTGTGGCAAACTCATCTTTCTTAGGGCTCCTCTGCACGTGGAGGCTGAGTTTGGATGTCTCCAGGCACATCACTGCAGGCTGGGAAGGATGACAGGAAGCAGACTGGCAATGTGCTGGACATCCTATCTATCTGGCTTTGTAAAGGTTTAGAGATCTCCTGCTTCAGTTCTCAGATGGACTCCAGGTGCAGGATTCCTGCTTAATCAGCATGCCTTCCTCTTTGCTTTTCAGGAAAAACTCAGCAAATCTGCCATGTACAGGACAGTTTAAGGCTTCATAAAGCTGTGTCAGAAACCAGAGCTGCCTGACCAGTGCAATGGCAGGCCATTTTCTCATGTCACAGTGCTGGCTCTGCCACTGACTGCACACAACTGTTGTATTTGGTGGCCAGGATAATTTGATTGAAGATGAAATTCTGCATAGCTGGAGAGAATCATAAGCTGCAGGAGCTGTGCAGGCACCAGCCGTGTCTTGCAGAGTGAGCCTGTGTTTTGAACAACTCAGATGGTATCTTGCCCCAGGTTCTTTCCACACTGTCAAAATCAGTGCTGCTGGGTGATCATGATCAGAGAGTAGATGGTTTGACCTAATTGTTCTGGTTTAAAGCAAATCAATGCCTTTTATGAATTCTTATTAGATGTAAGTCGAGCTCATTTCTGCCCATTCAGAACAAATAAGTAGGAGATTTAGGAGTTTACTTGTTACACATTCATTTCCAAAACTGATATCCAGTGTCTGCATTTGCAAATGGGCAGCATGTGGGATCCAGCCAGGGGTAAAAAACTTGTTGTATGAATTATAAATAAGCCCTGTCTGTGCTGGATGCTTCTAACAGCTCTTAAGCTGAAATAACATGCAATCACATAAATATTTGGATTCTGCTTAACAGCTGGAATGGCAAAGAAACCAAGAGCAAGTAACATTATACAATCCAATATAATCCAAGCTACACCTGTACCTTGGCTAATGCAAGTGTTTATATACACTTACATGTATCTGTGTAACTATATTGTTAATTCTTGAGGTGGAGCTGCTACTGTGTGTGATATGCTGGCTTGATAAACTGTTTAGACTGAAGTGGAAGAAACTGATCTTTTATTTGCAAAATAAGAATGTAATTATTTAAACTTAATTCTTTGCATTTGCTGTCCTGAAGACATAGCATGCTATTTCTGGTTATCTTTTGTACTGATCTTTTGTTTGGTTGTTTCCTGTATTGATATGTTTTCTCCCATTTCAGCATATAAACTTCTGGATTGCTGGGCTTCTGGTTTTCTTGGGAAGCAAAGAGTGCTAGCAAATACACAACTTCAAATTCAGCAACAAGTCAGCCAACATCAGCAGAGAAAAGGTGGTGGTCAGCACTGCTTGGGGGGCAGAGCATGGCTTTGGCTGGACACCAGTGTGCAGCCTGGCCACGGGAGCCTCACCTGTGGCAGAGCTCAGGCTGGGGGCCATGGCCACACACAGGGAGGGTTTGGGTGGCTGGGGAGTGTTTCAGGTCTTGTCAAAGGAGCACTGGGTGGGCTCCCATTCCCAGTCCTGGGCACTGCACTGTTTTCTGTTTCTTACTGGCTACCTGGTGATGGATGCTGGGTGCAGGTGATGGGGACCTCTGGAGGTCTTTCCCCACTCTGCCTACCATTGTGGGAAACTGATAAGATTTTGCTGCCTGCCTTAACTCTCACCTCCTCCTCGAGGCCAGAAGCTATGAAAATGAAATTGATAAGAAACAATTTGATGGTCTATTCCTCTGGTGTCTGTAGGCAACCTTATCTAGTGGAAGAGGAGGCAGCAAATGCTCACTAGCACTCCAGTCAGTTTAAGCTAAGCAATTGACAACACACACTCTCACCTTTTTTTTTTTTTTTCTTTCTTTTTTTTTTTATTATGAGATATTTTCCTTTGAAAGTGACTTCCTTTTCCCAGCATTTCATCCACTTCATTTCCAGCAGGGCTTAATTCCCGATTAAAACATGGTTTGCTAACAGCTTATATAACCCCGTAACGGAAAAAAAGTTTCTTAGATGGAAAAATATTTACCCAGATAGAACTTAGCTCAAGGCTTAGAGCAAGCAGAGAAAGTATGTGAAAGCATTGTGAGTAAATGAAGGTCATCCTTCTCCCTTGATAGTTTGCTTGAATTGGTAAATAGGAATTTGTTCCTTATGGAAAATAGAGACATTGGATACTTGAAGAGGCAAAATGCACATACTGCTTCTTATGACACCAAACCAATCAATGCATAAAAAGACAAGATGTCAAGGATGTAGTCACTAGTAAAATCCAGACAGCTGAAAAGACCTGAAAATCTGTGGGGATATATACAAAATGAAAATAAAAATAGCTATGCTGGTTTGGAAATGCACAAGCAATGTCTGGTTTGTATTTCTTAATATGGGCTTACATTTGCATCAAATGAATTTCATTACTTGCTACTGAAGAGATCTTCCTAAGGGGCATGCATTTCCCCCTTATTGGCTCAGGTTAAGTCTTCCTGCTAAGTAGAGATTGCTCTATGCTTGGATAGGTATTCTCTGATTACTGTAAGTGCCTTGATTTGTGACTCCAGGCAGGTGCAGTGGTCTCCAGTATCAAGGCAGGGCTGCAATGGACTTCATTCTTACAGCCTGCTTTGTATTAGCTGTTATCCTGTTACTTTACTCCAGGGAGTCTGGGGGTTAGAGGTGATGTTTAGACACATGGAGTCTTGTGAGATTGGGCTTGCAGGTGAGTGCTACCATTAACCTGCAGAGAGATTTTCTTTTGATGGAAAAAATTGTCGATTTATATTCTGAGTTCCCCAAATATAGACTTTTGTGATGGGAAGAGAACAGCAGTGATACAAGGTCCTCTTGAGAAAGGCACTAATAGCTTAGTGCAACAGCTCACTATTCTCTTTTTTTCTCCTGCTCTCTCTAAAGCTTCCCTATGCAGTACAGAAATACTTTGTGAACCCTTACAACACACCCTCTCTATCTGCCAAATATGCTCTTACACCTGCACCCTATGGGCCAAGGAGCCTGGCTGGCACAGTTCTCCACCCAGGCAATTTGCTACAGTTTTGCTGCCTTTTAGAGCTGGGTCTGGGTGTTAGGACAGTGTAATTCAGCCATGACAAAGCAATAAAAACAAACAGTTTATCTTCATGTTCTGGCTCTTGGAAGACAGATATGCCTAACAGCAGGAAGTCATGGTTTACCTAAAAACAAGTGGAACCCAGAGCACAGTAGGTGAAAGAACCACTTGGCTCCAGACCATTACATCAGCAATGGACTTAATCCACAGAAAACATCTAAGCATTGTAAGTATGAGGGATCTGGAATTAGTATGTCCACATTATTAACAATTTTTTTTATTTGGAAATGATTACTGGAAAATAGTGGTGTTGCTAAGAAGTTGGTTTTCCTTCCAGCTCTGTAGTATTTGTATTCCTTTGCCTTGTTTAATATCTTATGAGCATTTTTTTTCCTGGTTTTGTATGTAAACAAGACAGCAGATGACAGGACCTAAAAGCAATTAGAGATGTAATCCAAAAACTGTGAAAGTCAGGATTATCTTGCCTATGAGATCAGATGACTAACAATCTAATAGGGATTATGATAAAACCTAAACCAGAGATTGAGTAACTCTTTCATGCTTTTACAGCAGTAATTCTGGCTATTCTTTTTATCCATATGGACTAGGTGATTGATCCATTGCTCCTTCTCTCCCACCAAAGCATCTCTGAATGCCAATGATATGTAATTTTTAATGGGAAACTGTGAATTTGGAGTGAAATAAACTTTACACAAATTGCAGTTAGTCACCAGTCAACATTTGGTGTTTTGTTATTGAGGGCAAAAAAAGCAATATCTGAAGAGTTCTGGTTTTTCAATTCTGCTGCATCCAGCCTGCTGAGAGCTGCTGTCCTTAGCCTGCCTCACCTGCTCCTGTGTCTCCTGTGTCCTTGATGCACAGTGATGCCTTTGCATCTGGTGTCGTAAGTCACTGCCACACCAAAAGTCTAAAATTCTCTGAATGTCTCCCCTAAACTTCCCCATGCCTAGATGGTGAGTTCTTATTTGGTCTATCCAAGTCTCTCCAAAGGGACATCTGATGGAAATGGCAGTAACAGTATCTTTTCCTGCCTTTTTTCTTTTTTCTTTCTTTTTTTTTTTTTTTAAGTTGTACAAAAGATTGCCTAGGTATATGACTTAAAAACACTTGCCTCTTTGGTGTGGCTAAAACTGGGGTCTGCAGGTTTCTTTGCCATGTTGGCAGCAGCAGATACAGGGATGGCTCCCTCAGAGCAAATGGTTTGGCAGGCTTTTTCTGGTTGTCTACCTGATGATGGAGAAACGAATAACTGACAGCTGCTGAGGCAGAGAGGCACGTCACATCTCAGTGATGCTATTTGAATTGGCTGACTTGCAACAAGTAATAGAAGTGTTTCCCTTTGGATCTAGGATGAATCATGAGAATGCCTCATTACAGAGAATGTCAAAGCATTTTCCATATTGGCTCTAAATTCTCTACATTATTGCTCTCCTCATTCCCAGAAATGGTGTATCAACAAGTTTGATTTGTGAAATGCTAAAAACTAAGCTGGCTAGAGGAGCAACTCCAGTGTTATGATTTCTGCTGGGCAAACTGATAATCAGCAAGCTGTGGACATTTGATCTGTGAATGGGATTGCCTGTCCTTATGAGCCTCTGACAGTGGAAATCCCCACCACAGCCTGACCTTTGCCCACTGGCGGGAAGCGAGTTGGCCCAGCATCTCCTTCCGTGCAGTCCCAAATCTGTCCTGCACTAGCCTGAGCAACTCTTTACCTTGGGAGGGTGTTTCTCTCCACCAGCCCGGCTGCTCTTACGTGCAGAGCTCACTGCAAAGCCTTGGTGTTGACATCAGGAATATGACTGTCCTTATCCGGCCACAGACGTTTTCAAAAGCGCTGGCTGCTGGCCCGAGTTGCCTGAAGCAGTTACTAATTGTTTGGTGATGACGCAAACGACTGGGTCCAATTTCAGCCCTGCTGCAGGCTCCCGGGCAGGAATGACCTGCTCGACCATTACTGCTCTCCATATCCTGGTGAAAGGCAGGCCTGTAAATTCCCCAGGTGCTGAGCTCCTGCCCTAGGTAGGTTATATTGAAAGGGGGGTTTCATTTCTTTTGGTGTGAAATACTCTTTGCTCTGGTTTTTTTGTCTGATTTAAACATGTGGATCATTTTCTGTCCCCCCAACATTTTAGGTAGAAATTGTTTCGGATGCCTGTCTAAGCATCATTTCACATGCTTTTGCTATTATCCAAAACTGTTTAAAATCATATTCAATGGCTTAAAGATTCTCCTTTTTGTCCAGGTTCCTGGCCTAACTCCTGTAGCAGGCACATCATAGAAGATTTTTTCACCAGGACTTGTGAGCTGCCCTCACTGAACTGGAGCTGTCCTCTGCACTACTGGCAACACCTGTGGAAAACTGCTTCAATATCAGCTCAGTATCACATCACTTCCTACGTTTTCATAAATGTTTTCACTTCTGATTTGGTCATTTATAGCAGATGCCATCTCATATCATTTGTGCACTGGCCAAAGCATAAGGGACATCCTGGGTTGTTTGTGGTGGGAAGCACCAGACCACAGCCTTTTCTTCCCTGCCCAGCCTGGCTCTGTGACATGGCTGTGCCTGCTCTCCCTATGTAAGATGGGATAGTAATGGGTGGAATAAAAAGCTATTGGAGTCTATCAGCTTGGCATCCCCTGCCATTCAATTCCCATGATTAATGAGAGAGAAGTGAGTCAGAAACATGGAGCAGAGGCTCTGGAGGTCCCCTGGAATCACACCAGATGCACCAGTGTTCTTCTGCTGCAGTTGGCTTGTGTGAGGTCAGTTCTGAGAGGCAGCAGGCAGGCAGCAGAGGGAAGGGCTCTTGCATGAGAGGCTGAGGCTGGGTGAAGTATCCAGAACAACTGTGGGAGGTATTTTCTGTGTACAACCCAGAGAATATTTTCTGTATGGCTTTGTCACCTATGTGTTAGTCAGTCCTGTCCAAGCTTTTTGCAAAAAAAGAAAAGTGAAGAGAAAAGAGGAAAATAGCTCCTTGTTTTTAATGGTAATGTTTAAAAATAATAAAACCCTCCTCAGTGGCCAAACCACAGAAATTGCCATGCAGATCCAAGAGCAGGTGTGCCTCCTGGAGCTACTGGAACAGCATCAGAAACCTGCTAGATCTCCAGTAAAAAGTGTCCTCTTAATTCTGGGTCAAATTCTGCTCCAAATGTGGTTGAGAGTAAAACTCTATTTACTTTAATGCTTGCTGCCTTTTATCTGTTGTTTTTGGAATAAACTGGGATCTGAGAAGTGCACACAACTAGTGTCTGTTAGGGCAGAAGGAAGCCAGTGATGCTGGGAGAGGTTTGGGAATGAACTGGTTGGTATGTCCACGTTCTTGGGACGAAACCTTTCAGGAGTGCAACACGGCAAAGGATATTCCTGGTCTTTTAGCAGGAAACTGAAGTTATGGCCTTCAATTTTTACTTCATATTTTCCTTAATTTTGCCCACAGGCTGCTTTGGATATCTGCAGCCAAATGCCTGTGTGGCACTCAGCTCAGCAGGTCATTTCCACAGGGTTTTTATATTGCTCCCTCCTGCCAAACTAGTGGCTCTTGGGGAGCCATCCCTGTGTCTGCTGTTGCCAGTGTGACTGACCCAGCAAAACAGCTCCCTGCCTGGCCTCAAGTATTGAGCTGTCCCCCTGCATTACAGTGCCTGAGTGGGTGCTTCTGCTTAGCTTGTTTCATGGAGCTTCATGGACTTCAAGTTTCACTCAATAAAAAGCATCTACCTTCTTCAGCTTGGGACATGAAGAATTTCAGCCATTTTTTGTGCCGTAGGAATCATCCCATCCCTTCAAGAACAGCAGGTTGTCTGAATATGTTCTTGTATTGTGATGGAAATAAGGAAAGAAAGAAGATAAGTTGTGTGCATAGGCTACTACAGGATGTATTTCCTAACCCAAATTCCTAACCATATAGCCAGTCCAGTTTTTGGGTCAGTGTGGATTTGGGGTGCTAAGTCATGGTTGACACAAATGTCCAAATAGATTCAGACCTTCCAACATTCTTCTATCTAGTCGTACCCATCACAGACTTCAGAGATAATTGGCCCATTATTCAGTGGGAGAACTCCTTCCCACCCACTTTCCTCCCCCCTATTTCCCAAACCTTTCACTCTCACTTAAAGCCTTCCAAAACTTCCAAGACTTGATACTCCAGAGTGCTAAGCATCCTGGCCCTGATTCAGTAGAGCACTTACACATGGGAATAATTTCATTTGAAGTCAATGCAATTATTTGCATGCTTTAGTTGCTTTGGAGTGAATTGCTCCATATTCAATAGGGTGGAGTCCACCGAGTCCTTTCCTGGCTGTGTCCCTGCTAGACAGGGAGGAAAGCTACAGTAGCTCTTTTCAGTGCTTGCCCCACTGGAGAACAAAAGGAAGCGGCACCTAGAAAGGATATTTCTGGGCAGGATGGGGTTGTGGTTCACTAATGCTGTGTTGTAAAAGGCTTGTTCTCATTGTAGTCTTATCAGAGCCTGAGAGATTATTCTTATCAGAACGTGTAACAATATTTTTATCAGCTTGAAAGATGATTCTTTTATATCAGGGTGGCTGTAAGCCTCTTAAGACCTTTCCTTTTATTTACTTCTCTGCTGCACTTCTCTGCTTCTCTTCAATCAGCATTTGCCTTTTGATATGAAAGCTCTCAATGGATTGACATTTGACATACAACATTGTGTTGGAGGTGTTTTACAGTGTTGTATACCTGGATATGTGATTTAGGCCACTGCCTCTTAGCTTGCAACTAGGAGTACATCTCAAGAAGGGCTCCTGTGCCTGTTTTAGGAGATTTAGCCCAGCAATGCTCATTCCTGACTGACCAGGCTGGGGGTAGAAAATAAAAGCTTGCAGCTGTGATTTTATCTGTGCTACTTTGAGCTGCTAGTTTGTGCTCTGGGGTGAGCTGAGCAGCTCTTTGGGACAGGAACATCGTCCTATTACATATGGAGTCCAGAGCAAGACTGAAGCTCCTGAGACCTCCTGGAAACAGGTACTTTTTACACAACAACAACAACAATAATAATGATAATAGCCCTGTTCCATCTTCTGTGTCAAAACCCCCAACCTGGGCAATATACACATCCTTGTATGTTGGTATCCCACTTTGGAAACCTCAGCAGACTCCCTGTCCAATCCATAGAGAAGTGGTGTTGGAATGGCATCAGCAGCTGCTCCAGGCCTCTTCTGAAGTCTGTTTGTGTTGCCAGGACACCTTTGGTGTCAGCAATACAAGGGGCTCTATAGAACAGTTTTTACTCTGCCTGCTACAGTAAGAATTAAGTGCATATCATCTCAAAGGTGACACTGTAGCCTCAGAACTGCCAGACAGGGATGTGGGCTGCAAAAGGCTCCCAAAGTGGTCCCCAGAGGCTCCTGTGTGAAATGCCCAGCACAAACACAGAGGAAAAAGTTATATCTCCACCAGCTGCAGGAGCAGGGCCAGAGCAGGCTCAGGGGTATGTCCCCTGGCAGGCATCCTGCTTCACTGTCAGAGTGGTGCCTTGGAGAGAACAGCCCTGGCCCTGGGGCAGCAGAGGCAGTGCATCCTTGGGGGCTGTCCCCCAGGGCAGTGCAGATGGGTCCCAATCTCCTGGCTGGGGGCAGAAAGGCTGGCTGCAGGGGAGCAAGCCTTGGCCCTTGGCCTCTGGCCCTGACTCCTTTTGTTTCCTAGCTTAGGCAAAGAGACTGGCCTTGGCTGTTCATGTTTGCGGTGTAAATGAGGACACAGGAAACAGTGTGAGTGCTCAGTAGTTTTATTTGATCACATTCATGGTCCTTTACCCACTTCCCACAGGCAGACTGTGCATGGGGATTTGTCTGCTTTTGTTGGTGCTGCAGATGTGGCAAGAGCAGCTGTGCACCGAGTGAATGCCAGTGCATGGTACCTGCCCATGTCCAAATGACTTGGCAGCTAGAGAGGGTCTGAAATGTCCCTGCCAGCAGCAAAACCCACCCCTGCACCTTCCCTCTCACTCCAGTCTTACTGTGCCACAAACAGAGAAGGAGCAGGAAAAGTGCCATGGTGAAGGAAAAAGGAAACACTGGAAAACAACTGAAGGGAGTTGTCTGGAAGGAACCACTCCTGTCTGGAATTTTCAGCAGGGATATAAAAATCAGAGCTTGTTTCATATCAGAGATGTGAATGCAAGGCACACGTGTAAGGGACCAGACCACAGGTTTGCTTGGCTCAGGGACTTGCCCCTGCCCCACAGCAGGGGCAGTGGGACCAAGATGGTGAGGTCAAACCTTCTCCTTCTGCAGTACACTCAGCTCAAGGGAGCAGCCTGCACCCCACTGCTGCTCCCCCCATGCTCCCAGTACTGTGGCCAGGTGCCAGTGCATCCTGGCAGGGCTTGTGTGGATCAGGATCGTGCCCTAGCAGTGAGCAGTGAGCCTAGTGCTGCCCCATGACAGGCATGGGGGCAGACTCACGATGCTCCTTGGCAGCAAGGGCCTGTATGCATTTTTGGAAGGGCCTGTATGCATTTTTGGAAGGGCCTGTATGCATTTTTGGAAGTGTTTGGGGACTACTTCTCCCGAGGTCTGTGCTGCCTGGGTGCAGTGCAGGCAGTTAAACCCAATGGCAGCAGGGCTGGTGGGCTCATCACACCACGGCTGCCTCTCCACTCACTGGCAGTGCCATACAGAGGGCTGTGCTAGAGCTGCTGCCTGATGCACCCTGAATTTACATTGCCTAACCCTTCCCTATTTTTGGCCTGTTCTTGGCAATTTTTAACTCCATCAACTTCCACTGAGAAAAAATGCCCAGCGGACCCCTGTTTCCTTCCCTTTCCCTGTAGGCCTTCCTGTCCACACATGGAAAAAACATGCTGGTGCATCCCACACAGCTGTGCCAACTTCTGTAAATGGGGTCACAGTTCACAGCAGCTGCACTGGGCTGGTTTTGCTCATCTTTGCTCCCTGGAACCCAGGGTTTGGGCTGCCAAGGAACTGCTGCTGACCAGCTGCCTGCCCTGCTCTGCTTCTTGAGTGGGAGCTCTGTTGGCCCCCAGGGTTGTGGTGAAAGCATTTGGGGTTGTGGCTGGAAAACTCCCCACACATTTAGGCACCTGGAGGTAAACCGCCCAGATGTTTGGTTTTTTTGATTTTGTTATTTTAATTTTTTTTTTTTTTCTGGAAGACCTGAATTTACAAGCTAGCCTTGTGGGGATTTTTTTAGCTGGTGTGGGAAAGATCTGTGCTGTGGAGAGGAAAGGGGCTTGTCCCTAATTTCTGAATGCTTAAAGCTGTTGAAAGTGGCAACTGGACTGTGTTATTCACTGTGATTACATCTACCCCTCCTTCTGATGTACATAGGTCTTCACAAAAGCACAGACCTGAGCTGCTTAGGAAGGGACTGATCCTTTCAGAAAACCCTTTTCACATGGACTTAATGAGGAGCTGGATGAAACTTTTAAGAGAGCTTGTGTAGTTTTTAAAACAGAAACTAAAGTCTGATCTAGAAATGATGTTGCAGATTGATATTATACAAAAGGAATGACAAAGCATACTGAAAATGCCATGTACCTCTGTAATCTCTAGCTGTAACTTAAAATCTTCATTTCTCTTGGAGTTTTGCTAGGACAAGAGGCAAGGGACAGAAACTGGAACGTAGGAAGTTCCACCTGAATATGAGGAAGAACTCACCTCACTGTGTGGGTGACCAAGCACTGGAACAGGTTGCCCAAAGAGGTTGTGGAGTCTCCCTCACTGGAGATATTCAAAAGCTGTCTGGACACAATCCCGAGTAATATATTTGGGGGGACTCAGATTGAGCAGGGAGGTTGGACCAGATGACCTCCAGTGGTCCCTTCCAACGTTACCCATCCTGTGATTCTGTGACTGTGCTACATTTTGCCAGCACCAGTTGCATCATGTAGACAACCCAGCTGCAGACTGACAACTTCTCTGGCCAAAAATCCCCCCACCTGGTGATGTGTACCTGGCCTGTGTGATGTAGCCATGAGGTGCTCGTCGTTAATGTTTTATGGAGATATTTAGATTTGCATGAGCTTCACAGTCACATTCAAACCCCTTGAGCTGCTGGGGCACTCATGGCTTACTGTGAGGGGCTGGGGCCCTCAGCAATTTACAGGGTGGAGCCCATCATATGGCTTTAAAGTAGCTCCTTATGAATGTTCTAGACTGAGAGCAGTGGGACAGTGGCGCTTCCCACTGCTTGTACCCAGGGGAATAAAGGGAAGTGGGATTAGTGGGAGTTTTCAGAAGCCTCTAACTCACCATAGAGCATAAATATCTTCAAGGGTTTGCCCTCAGGTGCTTCTTAAAAAAGCAGCTGGGTTAAAGTGGCTTTGCTAAGTTTGTTCCCATGAATATGATTTTCCCCAGGCACACTTTTTACATATACCTGTTAGATAAAAGCTACCACACAGTAAAAGAAAAACAACACACAACCCTCTTAATTAAAGATATCAGGGCAAGGAAGCTCCTCAAAAAAAAAAAAAAAAAA